>OX421447.1:62231998-62269498 GCA_949126865.1 Montipora capitata | reverse complement strand
TAGCCCAACATAGCCATACACAACACTACATAGCCATACACAACACCACATAGCCATACACAGCACTACATGGCTATACATAGCCCAACATAGCCATACACAAGCCTACATAGCCCTACACAACACTACATAGCTATACACAACACTACATGGCCATACACAACATTACATGGCCATACACAACACTAGATAGCTATACATAGCCCTACATAGCCGTACACAACACTACATAGCCATACACAACTCTACATAGCCATACACAACACTACATAGCCGTACACAACACTACATAGCCGTACACAACACTACATAGCCATACACAACACTACATAGCCATACATAGCCCTACATAGCCGTACACAAGCCTACATAGCCATACACAACACTACATAGCCATACACAACACTACATAGCTATACATAGCCCAACATAGCCATACACAAGCCTACATAGCCATACACAACACTACATAGCCATGCACAACACTACATAGCCGTACACAACACTACATAGCCGTACACAACACTACATGGCCATACACAAGACTACATAGCCATACACAACATTACATAGCCATACACAACACTACATAGCCATACACAACACTACATAGCCGTACACAACACTACATGGCCATACACAGGCCTACATAGCCATACACAGCACTACATAGCCCTACACAACACTACATAGCCATACACAACACTACATAGCCCTACACAACACTACATAGCCATACACAACACTACATAGCTATACATAGCTCAACATAGGCATACACAAGCCTACATAGCCATACACAACACTACATAGCCATACACAACACTACATAGCCGTACACAACACTACATAGCCGTACACAACACTATATGGCCATACACAGGCCTACATAGCCATACACAGCACCACATAGCCCTACACAAGCCTACATAACCATACACAACCCAACACAGGCCTACACAAACCAACATAACCATACACAAGCCTACATAGCCACACAAAAGCCTACATAGCCATACACAACACTACATAGCCATACACAAGCCTACATAGCTATACACAACACTACATAGCCATACACAACACTACATAACCATACACAAGGCTGCGTAGACATTTACAACCATACACAGGGTTAGACAACAGTAAATAGCCGTACACAACACGGCACACACATACACAACACTGCATAGACCTCCTTAAGCCTACGTAACCATACGCACCTATACACAGGCCTACCATATGACACTACCCAACGCTACAGTTTTCCTTATGAATAATAGAAACAAAGAAAACGTTTCTTTTATATTGAAGAGTCTTTTTGTGGAGACAGTCTGTTTGGATTTCCTCTTTTAGTCTTGATTGATTGAAGATTATTGAAGTAATCTCACATTGCCCGATCTTGAAAAAAGACACGGAAGAAAACACGCCAAATTGGAGGAGACACTGAATACAGGGGAATTCTAGTCTTGTTACCGAGCTAAAATTTATTTCATCTACACCGCTTGCAGAAAATGTCGGACAATTTTAATTTCGGAAAAATTCAAGTTTTGCCAGTGTAAAATTTTTTTAGCTATGTGTCAGCAAACTGTGTCTAAAAGTTTGTTCGATATCTGTCCGAAAGGAGAGAAACAATGCCCGAAAAATTTTGACGTGCATATATTTTTGCAAGTAATGTATAATCCACACAATATGTAATTCAGTTTCGTTTCGATGTTTTATGTACAACGTGCGCATGTTACAGTGATGATGTCGGGAACAAACTGGCAATCACGGACAAGTAATCTTTATTGAGTTACATGAGAAGCAATGTATTTTAATACGATTATAACGCAAATTGGGATTTCATCAATCTCCCTTTTAATAAGCATTCACGCTTTATATAAGTATGTTCCACTATGTTTAGTTTAAATTTGCAGTTATACTTGTCTAAATCTGATCATTGTACGGTTTTGACAGCGGGTTTTCCTAAGCCAATACAATCATGACAAGATCTAAATGTATTATATCAAAATCTCCAATATCGATAAAATGACTATTACCCTAGGCCGCTTTGGTGAAAGACCGATTAGCGCCTCCGATGGAAAAAGCCTGTACCAACTTTTTCTACAAGCATGGCTAGCACTACTTATCGATCTAGACGCGGCCACCATAGAAGAGTAGTATGAGTATGAGCTAGTACGCTTTCAGCAAGCTATCGCTACATCTACCTAACTTAAATTGAATCACACGGAAGGTGGGGTAAGCAAAGAAACGAATTGGTTTATGTCTTCATCCAACAGTGGCTACCCACACTATTGACTACTTGTCTTCTTTGGAATAAAGCAGCCATTACAAATCCAAGATTGTGGTTCTTCTTTTGTGTAGGGCTGTGTTGGGTTGTGTATGGTTATGTAGGCTTGTGTAGGGTTGTGTACGGTTATGTAGGCTTGTGTATGGTTATGTGGGTTTGTGTAGGGCTGTGTTGGGTTGTGTAGGGTTGTGTATGGTTATGTGGGTTTGTGTAGGGCTGTGTTGGGTTGTGTATGGTTATGTAGGCTTGTGTAGGGTTGTGTAGGGTTGTAAATGGTTATGTAGCCTTGTGTATGGCTATGTAGGTTTGTGTAGGCCTGTGTAGGGTTGTGTATGGTTATGTGGGTTTGTGTCGGGCTGTGTTGGATTGTGTATGGTTATGTAGGTTTGTGTAGGGTTGTGTATGGTTACGTAGGCTTGTGTATGGTTATGTGGGTTTGTGTAGGGCTGTGTTGGGTTGTGTAGGCCTGTGTAGGGTTGTGTATGGTTATGTGGGTTTGTGTAGGGCTGTGTTGGGTTGTGTATGGTTATGTAGGCTTGTGTAGGCTTGTTTAGGGTTGTGTAGGGTTGTGTATGGTTATGTGGGCTTGTGTGTGGTTTTGTGGGTTTGTGTAGGGCTGTGTTGGGTTGTGTAGGCCTGTGTAGGGTTGTGTATGGTTATGTGGGTTTGTGTAGGGCTGTGTTGGATTGTGTATGGTTATGTAGGTTTGTGTAGGGTTGTGTATGGTTACGTAGGCTTGTGTATGGTTATGTGGGTTTGTGTAGGGCTGTGTTGGGTTGTGTAGGCCTGTGTAGGGTTGTGTATGGTTATGTGGGTTTGTGTAGGGCTGTGTTGGGTTGTGTATGGTTATGTAGGCTTGTGTAGGCTTGTGTAGGGTTGTGTATGGTTATGTGGGCTTGTGTGTGGTTTTGTGGGTTTGTGTAGGGCTGTGTTGGGTTGTGTAGGCCTGTGTAGGGTTGTGTATGGTTATGTGGGTTTGTGTAGGGCTGTCTTGGGTTGTGTATGGTTATGTAGGCTTTTGTGTGGCTATGTAGTGTTGTGTATGGCAATGTAGGCTTTTGTGTGGCTATGTAGGCTTGTGTATGGTTATGTAGGTTTGTGTAGGCCTGTGTAGGGTTGTGTATGGTTATGTAGGCTTGTGTAGGGCTGTGTAGGGTTGTGTATGGTTATGTAGGCTTGTGTATGGTTATGTGGGTTTGTTTAGGGCTGTGTTGGGTTGTGTACAGTTATGTAGGCTTGTGTAGGGCTGTATAGGGTTGTGTATGGCTATGTAGAGTTATGTATGTTATGTTATGTGGGTTTGTGTAGGGCTGTGTAGGCTTGTGTATGGCTGTGTAGAGTAGTGTATGTCAAGGTAGGCTTGTGTATGGCTATGTAGTGTTGTGTATGGTTGTGTAGGCTTGTGTATGGTTATGTAGGTTTGTGTAGGCCTGTGTAGGATTGTGTATGGTTATGTAGGCTTGTGTAGGTTTGTGTAGAGTTGTGTATGTCAATGTAGGCTTGTGTATGGCTATGTAGTGTTGTGTATGATTATGTAGGCTTGTGTATGGATATGTAGGTGTGTGTAGGCCTGTGTAGGGTTGTGTATGGTTATGTAGGCTTGTGTAGGGTTGTGTAGGGTTGTGAATGTTGATGTAGGCTTGTAGGCTTTTGTATGGCTATGTAGTGTTGTGTATGGCTATGTAGGTTTGTGTGTGGCTATGTAGGTTTGTGTAGGCCTATTTAGGGTTGTGTAGGCCTGTGTAGGGTTGTGTACGACTATGTTGGGCTATGTATAGCGATGTAGGCTGTGTATGGCTATGTAGTGTTGTGTATGGCTATGTAGTGTTGTGTATGGCTATGGAGGCTAGTGTATGGCTATGTAGTGTTGTGTATGGCTATGTAGGCTTGTATGTGGCTATGTAGTGTTGTGTATGGTTATGTATGTAGGCTTGTGCAGGCCTGTGTAGAGTTGTGTACAGCTATGTTGGGTTATGTATGGCTATATAGGCTTGTGCAGGCCTGTGTAGAGTTGTGTACAGCTATGTTGGGTTATGTATGGCTATGTAGACTTGTGTAGACCTGTGTAGGATCGTGTATGGTAATGTAGGCTTGCGTATGGTAATGTATTGTTGTGTATGTCAATGTATAAGGCTTGTGTATGGCTATAATGTAGGGTTGTGTCGTTCTGAGTAGGACTGTGTATGGCTACGCATTCAAACTGATCAGCGGTTTACTTCTAAAAAACTCGGAGCAGTTCCTGCAATTAACGCTATGTGATCAATCGTAGAGATGGTGGCCTTCAACTCGCAATCTATCGAGTCTTAGCGTTAATACATTGATATTTAGGTCGTTTTAACAAGACAAACCAGAAATGTCTAAGGAGAGTGTTTAAGGCTGCATTGTTAACAGCCAATTCTTAGCAGAAAATGTTATCGATCTTTCGCTTTGTAAACAACAACACGGAATATTCATCTCTCCAAGTTTGTGAGTTCTTATCCCGGTAATACAGTAGCATGATTTCTTTTGTTTTGGGGTGCGGGTAATAGGCCAGTGCGGGTAATCTGTTGAACTTTTTTTCCCCTTACGACAAAAATAGACCGCTGCGGGTAATCTGCCGTGCGGGTAATCGGCCGGAAATTACGGTAAATTGATTTTTGGTCATTAAAATACTCATTTACATGTTTCACATAGCCAATATTATTGGTTCTTTTAATTCTTCCTTTAATTGCTAGGTTTATGACGTTTCGCAATGCTTTAGATGCAGCGGGGATGCGGGAAGCCAACAAAGTTGGTGTTGCCCAAGGAGGAAAATGGCTGAAAGAAAAGAGATTACAGAGGAAGAAGAGGCGAAGTTGTGGAAATTGAACTTACTGTGAAATAGTACAGCTGAGTGTTTACTTCATACTGTCTATTGTTATAATGGAAGGTTATTTAATTGGACTAAGTTCTAATGAACACTGGTTGTTACCAGTTAGCAATTTCAAAATTATTGTAGATAACTTAATTATCTTTGACAAAATTAATTGATGTTGAAAACATTCCATTGTGGGCTCATAAAACACAAGTGCCACCTGCCACAAGAATGCCATATTCTTTGCTTGCAATCTATCTAGTATGCATTCTAGAATAATGAGTGTAAGACACTGCAGAGAGTATAGGAGTGTTTTATTTGAGGCCAAACAGAGATGGAAGTTTTGGGTATGAGAAAAGTCCACTCAGGTGGTTTGGGTACTCTAAATGAGATTTTGCCGGAGAAACTACATACCAGAGCTTACGTATAACTTGTGCTACAAGGCCTTTCCAGAATTTGGTTGAGGAAAAGATCGCAAGGCAGCGAATGGGCCACAGCTCCAACGCTCTGTTTAAATACCAGTTGCCCTGTGAGGAGCAGTCTTTTCAAGCAAGCAAAATTCTTGGCCCAAGCGTAGTTTGTTCTGATGATTGTTATTCCAAAGTCGTTTCGAACTTGCATGAAGAGAAGAAAAAGGGGTCATGCAGTGTTACGTGATGGGTGTTCAGAATTTTGTGATTGTCAACCAGATATTCCTGATGACATTCTAGCAAACATAATTTTACCATCCACTTCAAGTTCATTGGATCTGGATATTTCTGAGGAAATGTTTAATAGCCAGTATTGATTTGCCATCCACTGCAAGTTCTCATCTCTCTCATAAGTCTGATGAAACTCAAGCAAGTTTAAGTTTGGCATCTGGTGCACACATTGTTGTTTAAAAATGTAGCTACAAATGCTCTTTTTAACAACTGTAGTATCAACTTTATTTTGAACTCTAAGTAGAAACTGTGAGATTAATAAACACTGCTCTGTCAGGAATAAAATAGTTGTGTGTCTGTCGTTTTTGCATCCTTGCTTAATTGCTTTAATACGGAGGTTTTGGTATTTTGTATCAGCTCATCTGATATAGAATGTTAATTAAGTAATCTATTATTATTCCCATTCGCGTAAAAGCCTTCGCCCGCAGAATTAGGTAATCGCATAACTCCGAGCTCCCATGGCAGCTATTCTGTTGGCCCTAGAAGTCCCCAGGGATATTCTCAAGACCTTTAAAATGCTGTGGCATGCAAATAACTCTCTACTCCCAAGTCTTCTGACTCAAAAGTGTCTGCAAATTTCGTTTCCCCTCAAGTACAGCCAGCGCCGCTGAAGCCTTTTTGTTTCTATAGCCCACATACCAGTGGAACCCAGGCCAGCCATTGTCGCCGCTATCACCCCAGCAGTTCCCAACCAGCACATGCTCCGTCTGTAGAGGCTCCGTGTTTCTATATTTACACTTTTGCCCTTCCTGTTCCCTGTTCATTTTCAGCACGCACATGTAGTTTTAGTTTGGTTTTTTACCAGGTATCTCCCCTTTTATTTTTTATCATGCAGCCTGTCAGGTATTTGTTGGTTGTTTACAAGATGTCATTTTACTAAAGCTCCATTATCTACCAGAACATGATAATTATTTGAATTCTAGGAGGTTGTTTTTACTCGTCCAGACTCGCCCTTTTTGGTCGAACCTGCTTTGTTTTTACTTTACCCCCATTTATTCTAATCTTCTATCTTTTATTACAACTTGTTTTCTTGTTAATATTTATTATCCCTTCCTATTTCACTTATGTCCAGGTTTGACCCTAATTAGATGCACGCCCAATTTTGACATCCAACACAAAGTGTCCCTTTAAGTCTAAGCATTTGCTACCTATTTTCAACAATAAGGTAAGGGTAAAGGTTAGCGTTATTTTTATCTTTGGGTAAATGCAGCAGTTAATCTTCATTTAAAGAGCAGCATTTGGGGGACACTTTGTGACATAAATTGTCTGTATTCTGAGACACAAGTGATGTTGAAGTTGGCTAGAAGAGCAAGGGGACACTTCGTGACGCTTATTGAAATCCGCGTGCATCTAATTAGGGTCAAACCTGGACATATCTCTCCTATTTGGCTAGGCAAAGTTTGGTTTGCATTTGTCTGACTTTTCACTCTTGTTTCCTGAACTTGTCTGTTTGCGAGAATAGCCATTTGTTTTGTCGCCCATAGTTTTGCTCCCTTGGGTTGCTTTGTCAAATTCGCTAAAATTTTGATTATACCCATTTTTCCACATTCCTATACTGTCATCCCATTCATTTTTTTCTTTTTCATCCTTTCTCCACACTTGAGTTGTGACCAGGGGCAATTCCTAAACACACTCCTTTTCCAGTCTTTGGACAGTTTCCCAGCTCAACTCGGCTGTGGGGTTCCATCCCATCCCCCCTCTTATGCGAATCATTCCTGTCCTTTAGATCTCTACTCTAATAGACTTTTCAGGCCAGATCAGAGATACCGCAGGCCACTCTACGGCTTTGGTCTGGTGTGACTTGGAGGGAAAGCCCACAGCTGGGCAAGGCTACTGCCGTCTATTGAATCCATCGCTTCAGGAAAGCATTACATGTGAAACAGGTTTTGGGAAGATTTGCTGTTATCAGACTACTTATACATGTCCAGAAATGCACACAATAACAAAATTGGCAAAAAAAACCCAAAATATCATTATCAGACCGAATAAAGGGTGCCTGACTGGCTATCCATAAATTTGTCTGCTTTAAAGCAGGAGCAATTTCCTTGGCACTGGCAAAAAAAAATTCTTTCGCCCATAACTTATCCTTCATGAGGCATGGGGTAGTTTATTAGGCGAATGTGAATTAATTACTATTCTCATTTGGGTAAAAGCCTTCTCATGCCGAATTAGGTAATCGTATAACTCTGTGCTCCTGTGGCAGCTATTCTATTGGCCCTAGAAGTCCCCAGGGAAATTGTCAAGACATTTAAAATGCTGTGGTGTGCAACTTTCTCTCTTCTTGCGAGTCTACTGACTGAACAGTGTCTGCAAATTTCCCCACCCTCCTCCTCTTCACTGGCACTGGCTATTTCCTCTTTCAGCTCACTCTATACCAGAAACCCATAAGGGTTGAAACGTGTAATGTGCGTTCACAGCTTCCGAATATTCAGTGCGAACTGATTGGTTGAATGTTTCAGTGCTAAGCACCATATTTGGAAACCCCTCGCTCTTCCTCGCTCTTGTTGTTCCAAATATGGTACTTAGCAAATTGAATATTCAGAAGCTTGTTTCCCAGCACACAAGTGGCCGTTACACGTTTCAACCCTTATGGGTTTCTGCTCGATACCTTATGCAAAATTCTTTCACCCATAACTTATCCTTCATGAGGCATAGGGTAGCTTATTAGGCAAATGTGAATTAATTACTATAATGTATGAAGTTCAGAGAATACAGAAGACTAATAGGCTAATTAGTATTCTCTATCAAATTCATACAGAATACTTATTTGAGAGCAATAATTAATTATTAATTCATTAACCCCAGTTTTTCCCTGCTACCTTTTCAAGCCCTCCCCGAGCTTTCAGACAGTAACAGTTTGTATTGGGTTTACTATGATAGAGCGAGTTTCAATCGACTGTCGTAAAACCAAAACCAAAGTAATTACTTTGGCCAATCAAAAAGGACGGAGACAATCCAGTAAACCGATCAAAAGTATAAGTAATTACACGTAGCCGACACAAAGCGCGGGAAAATGTGCACGCGCGAGCCACAATTGGTTTTGGTTTCACTTCTGATTGGTTGAAAAAATGGCGTGAGAACTTTGAACCAATCACTGATTGAAGTAAATGCAAAACCAAAGCAATTCGCTAATTACTTTTGACACTCAATTGAAAACCGCTCTATTCATGTGACTCAAATTGCATTTTTGGATTGGCTTACTCCTTCATGAATTATTGTTAATTAATTTTATAAGTAGTGTTTTCTATTAAACACTGAGTACCCTTGACAAATTGATTAAAATATGTGGACTAATATTTTGAAGCAAATAAGAGATTGAAAGAGTTTTGCTCTTAGACGAAGAATACCTGTTAGGATCCTGGCATTCACCAAACTACCACAGATATTGGTGCCTATCTGGTTGAAGCCCTTACTTTTTTTCTTGTTTTAAATTGCCCATGTGAGGGCAATGATGGATAATATTTTCTACAGTTCATGTCATTACATATTTCACGTTTGATTTGATTGGCCAGGATTGTTGTCCTGTTTATTGCATGGATGCACACTGTCAGTTAAGTTAGCTGAGAAAACAAAACCATTAATAAACTTTATTTTGTTTATAGTGTTTGGACTGTAATGCATTGAGGCAACAGCATAAACGTCTGCGAAAAACTGAAGAATTTCTTAAAGACTTGGAAATGAAGCGCAACATGGTAAAAGACTTGCTTGGTGTGATAAAACAGCTGCAAGACCATCTATGCACTCAACATCAAGTCATTTCTGAGCAGAAATTTAGCTGTCATAACTGTGGCCAATACACTATCAAACAAGATCTGGTACAGAAAGAATTGACTCTCCTTCATCATGAGTTGCAAAGAATGATACAGAGTAATCGAAGAATTTCAGTCAGCGGGATTCCTGCTGATAGAATCTACAACTTGGCAACAAGAACATATTCTGTATGTGAGGAGCATGCAGAGATGCATATGCAAAGCAGAAATCGACGCAGTTCCTGTCAACATTCTGAGGACAGTGCAGACTCTGATGACAATGAAATTATGGAAGGGCCATTAATGGTAAGCAATGCGTTGACAGTCGATCTGAATATTTCTTTTCAGTTAAAAGCTTGCAAGCTCTTCAGAATCATGTTCATTCATAAGAATACCTATTTACCAGTAGTAAATGATGCTGTGAAGAATGGTCATGCTTAGTCAGGCTTATCTACATGTATGTTTTATTTTGTTGTGAATTGTTATATTTATCATGTTTCTTTGCTGTTTTGTTTGCACAGAACTCTATGATTTCAACTTGATTGATGGATATTGAATTACTTGTACATTATAGTTTCAGATGACATGTGAAATATTAGTCTTACAATTATTTAACTTTTTCGAATCAACATTGAGTGGTAAATTTGCGAGTTTTAACACTTTGATGTACAGCTTAATTAAATATTGTTGCAAAATTATGTAAACCACTGCAGGCTGGGATTTGTTTATCACTTGAGATTTGGAGCTCCTATGGATTGCATCACTGATGGTAATAATATTGGAAAGGGTAATATAATTATTATAATTCTAAATTGTTATATTGAAAGAGGAAAAAATTGGTATCTGTTTGACATTGATTTGATGTAGTTTTGTTACTTCTTGTACTCTGCAGTGTGCATTAAATGTGATCATGGGTATTCGGAGGCGACGCAAAGCAACACAGTCAATGAAGACCAAAAAGACTCCTGGTAAAGAAAAACTGAAGGTATATATATTTTTTACACCAATGCTGCCCAAGGCATAGGCTGCTTAACACATTAAGTCTAAAAAACACGGTCTTCTAAGACAACAAGAACACTCTGAAGTTAAAGAAACAATCTCATCCTATCATTTGCATTTTCACCCCCATGTGACCTGTCTGGCGTGATTGAACAAAAGTGAACTGCCTGTGATGGAACATTTCTGGCACAACTGGAACCAAAAACTTGAATTGGAAGGCCTAATTTACTCCACAAAAGACCACATTTATTGAAGTCTTTTGCACTGTGGTTGTGGTGCTTATTTGAGAACAAATCACTACATATTTATTTAACAAAAACCTCGTGAAGATCAATGGGTATGAGCTACTGGAGACTATGGTGAGTGAGTATCGTCTGTGGGCTTAAATTGACAAGAACCACGTCACGCAGTCACATAGTCAAATCATCACAAATAGGTATAATTTGTGGGTTCAAAATTAACTTATTGCTATCTGATTTTTTGTGGGCTTCATTTGGGTGTCACATGGTCTCTATCTTTCACAGATGATGTATTTGTCATATTTCTCACAGCTTGATGTATTTCTCACATACCGTAATAAATAACTCTTAATTTAACCATGATCTGGATGCTCACATTTTTAATTTTATTTTTAGCTTGCGAAATCCAACAGCAATCCGCTTTCATCTGATAGCAATAAGCTATCACACAGAGAAAGCTACTTTTTGGCTCAAGAAAATCCAGTCAGGATGCCAAACCTGTACACGTGTGGTGACTGGTCTGGGGTCCCTTCACATAAGGTACATGACTGTATTGTTTATCGCAAATGTGGGTCTTATTTTTAATGCCAGTTGTTGTTTATTAAATAATTCAGATCTTTTTTTTATGCTTCAATTTCTGTCATTTACTACTGTAAAAGATTTCACTCACTAACATGAATATTGTTAATAAATCATCTGAGTTATGGAATGGCATATTTAACAATTAATTATTCGGTGAAGACAAGGTGAAGATCAGTGAATAAAAGTTACTGAGACGAAATCGAGGTTTTTATTCACCGATATTCACTGAGAGCCAGAGGTATATAATTGTTTTAGTATCATTACATAGGTGATTTTTTTTAAAATATGCATTTTCTTTAAGACAATTAATTTCTTCGTCTGACACCTCTACAAAGTGGCTTGCGGCCATTTTGAAAAACCGTTTAGGTGATTATCACGTAATGATCACCTCAAGTGCAACCAATCAGCGTAGAGAATTTTCAATAATCACCTGAAGATGTTAAAGTCTTCTTCAGTTCCCACGGCCTGCTCCCGTCTGACCTTGTAGCTCAGTCGGTAGAGCGGCGGAGATCTAACCCGAAGGTCGTGGGTTCGATTCCCACGCTGGTCAGAGTTTTTCTCTGTCCTTGTGTGGGCCCATTTCCATCAGTAGGGCCAACGCTCACATGGTTCATATGGGATTGAAATCTAGCACTTCACATTACACTCTATTCAGTTAACTCTGCCCAACAATTTGATCGACAGTCAGCACTACAAACGTCTCAAAAAGATAAGAATGACAGAATTCCATTCACCCTCACTTTCCATCCTCATAATCACGCAGTTAACGCCCACGTCGCCAGTGGAGGGTAGGTGCCCAGGAAGCCTGGGGGCTGCAACCGCAGTCATATCCCCAAGGCGCTAGAACACCCGACTGGCCTGCCCAACCCGCAACCAAGCCACGAGCCCCCCGCGCCAGGCCCCCCTAAGGCACCCGTCACACTTGAGCCAGATAGCTCAGTGGAATAATAATAATAATAATAATAATAACACACAAAAAAAAAAAAAAGAGCACAAAACAAAAAAAAAAAAAAGAAAAGGGGGGGAGAGGGAGGGAACGCCGAGAACCACTAAACTCCTAAACCGACTCACAACGCCACGCCAACAGAGCAACAAACACGCTGCAAGCACATTGGACAACGCATGCACTACGCAGGAATACCGCTGAACCATGTCAGCCCCAGGGCTCCCCCAACCTAAAGAGTGCTGCAAACGCTACAAAAACGCATAACAACGCTAACAAACGCCTGCAAAAACGCTACTGACCGGACTAGCTCCCGGTCGTGAACCATGTAACTATAACAAACGCTACAGAACGCACCAAAACGCTGAACAACGCTACCAGACGGCCAAGACACTAACAACCGCCTGCAAAACACTACTGACCAGACTAGCTCCTAGTCGTTAACTATGTTAAATTTTATTTAACTATATTTAACGCCCACGTCGCCAGTGGAGGGTAGGTGCCCAGGAAGCCTGGGGGCTGCAACCGCAGTCACATCCCCAAGGCGCTAGAACACCCGACTGGCCTGCCCAACCCGCAACCAAGCCACGAGCCCCCCACGCCATGCCGAAGGGATCTCCGGGTAAGAAGAACCCGGAGCAAGGGGGCTCGGGGCAACTAGGCCTAAGCCCCCGATAGCCCAAACCTGAGGCACCCACCCCCGCTGGTAACCAGAGAAATCCACTACCTGTTACGCCACCAACTGGGAGGAAACACGGACAATGGAACTAACTGGAGTTCTGATATAGATCTGGTATGCCTCGCTCGACCAACGCCCCAAGGTTTTGATCAGGTGATCCGGAACACCACGTGCCGCTGCAGTGGTCGCCGCTCCAATCCGGAAACTATGGCCGGAGTAGGCGCCGGAGTACCCAGCCCCATGTAGGGTAGACTGCAAAAATGATGATAGCTGCTGCCGGGTAAGAGGACGACCATCACTAAACAAGAACAGGGGCCCTGGAGCAGACCCACGCAGAGACAAGTACGTGCCCAACGCTGTTATGGGGCACACAGAGCCCGAGCCACGCCCCAAGTAGATATCACAACCCGCACGGAAGGGGTCTGTCTTGGAACACTTGATACGGACTTTGAAACAAGAGGGATTCACCAAGGAGTCCGCTTGCAGGTCGCTAACAGTCATATGGGTGTGAGGATCAAAGGCCGAGTTGACCGTGAATTCGCCCGCACGCAAAAACCCAAAAAATGCCAAGCAGCACGCAGCCCACAACATCACATGGTCTCTAGTAGACAGGTCCAAAGAGCACTGAATGACCTTCAGATGATCAACGGTGATAGGTAGGCGCCTGGGTGACACTGGACCTTGAACTCGCTTAATACCCCTTAGCAGACGCTGCAAACGAAGACAGTTGACTAGCGGGTCGGGAAGGCCATGGTCAATGTGAAGGGAGCGCACTGCTGATAGATAGACCTTGATGGAGGAATGGTTCAGGTTGTCGGCCAGGAAGGAAGCAAAGCGCATGAGAGTCTCCTCAGTGGCTGGGGGGATGGAGCCATCCTGGTTTGCACGACCATCCTGGCGGCAAAAGTCTGTAAATCGACGTTGGGCGGATCGGTACACTCGTCGGGTGGAAGGTGCAAGACCTTGGGTAAGTAAGAACCGACACTTCTGAGTCAAGGCATCTGAAGCGCTGCCAGAAGGGAAGCAGGAATAGGAGACGGGGTTGAGTCAGCCTGTGGCTCCAGGCGTCTGAACCGCTGAAATTGGAATCGAGAGAGTGCATCAGCAACTGGATTAGCTTTGCCTCGAACAGATGAAGCTGTAAATGAGAAGGAATGATGGATGGCCAGCATAGTCAAATAACGCAGCAACACCATTAGGTTTTTGTCCCGCGAGGTGCCAGACTTAAGTACAGCCACCACAGACTCATTGTCACAAAAGAACTCGACCCGCCGAGACACCCACTGACCGCCCCACAGATAGGCTGCCACTACAATTGGGAAGAGCTCCTTGTACGCTATAGATGAGGAACTTTGTGCAGCTGACCAGGCACCAGCAAACCAGTGGGATTTAAAAATAGCTCCATAGCCCAAGGAGCCCGCTGCATCCGATGAGACCTGGAAGTCCGGGAGAGGTGCCCATGTGGGCATGCAGAAAAAACTGAGGCCATCCCAAGTTTGGAACAGTTCCCGCCACCAGGTTAAATCCCGCCGAAATTCCTGGTTAAGCCTAATGGGGTGATCATCACGGCGAAAGGCACAAAGCAAGTCGATCATCCGGCGAAGGAATGTCCTACCCTGTGGGGCGACCTTGCAGGCGTGATGGAGATGGCCAATCAGGGATTCCAGCTCGCGACGTTTACAAAAACGTTTTGCCGACCACTCATCTAACAGTGAAACAATCCTATCTCTCTTGTCAGTCGGAAGGCGAGCCTGAAGGTTCTCGGAGTCAAGTTCAATCCCAAGGATTGTAAGACGAGTCGCGGGTGCCTCCAACTTATCTGGATTAAGGGGAAGGCCAAGTTTTGTACACAGACGAACGCAGGTTTGAAGGTTGTTGTGGCACACAGGGGACGCCGGTGGGCCCAAAGTGAGGAAATCATCCAAGTAATGACGGAGAAATGTAACCTCATAATTGTGAACCAGGATCCATTCAACCAGGTCTGCAATGGCGGTGAAAATAAATGGTGCTGAACGCAGCCCAAAAGGGAGCACCAAATCCACAAAATATTGCCCACGCCACTTCATGCCAAGAAGGGGGCGATCGTCTGGGTGGATAGCCACATTCCGATATGCACTGGCCACGTCGAACTTGGCCATTAACGTTCCTCGACCCAGAGACATTATGCCATCAATGAAAGCATCCACTGAAACATACTGAACTGTAAACGGGGGCTTAGGGATGCCGTCATTGACGCTTTGCCCCTCTGGGGATGATAGGTCTAAAATGAGACGCCACTTCCCAGGCTGATTAGTTTTGGGGATCACCCCGAAACGACTTATTTGCAATGACGGAAGCGGGGGCACTGGAAAAGGACCTGCCACCCTGCCAGAAGAGACTTCAGCTTGCAAGTAGGAGTCAATCACTGATGGGTGCTCAGCAGAGCTACGCATGTTTGAAGATGCAGATTTTAGGGACACCAAGGATGGGTCAAAGCCTATCCGAAATCCATCCCGTATGCCAGAAGTCATAAATGCCACAGCTGACTTGTTGGGATGGTGGCATAATTCGGCTTGAAATTGATCCAACTGTAATGGTGTGACCTGAGACACCGGAGATAACGGGGCAAAAGAGACAACTGGAACGCTGGGCTTAACTGGAACAGAAACGGGAACTGAGACTGGAACTGAAACTGGAACAGGACAAAACAACTTTGCCAACTGAGGCAATCCATACGGCTGGCGAGGCAACGCAATCACATCATTCAAACTATGTACAAACACAACACTGGGCGAACCTCGCCCCTCAGTACTGTCCCCTGCTCCCTCCAGGGGAGGGGGAGCGGGAATGGGAACGAAATCCAGCTGAGCGGGGAAAGGGGCAGTTAGCCTTGGTATGCTCTCCCTCGCAATTGCTGCAGTTGTGGCGGAACTTGCACTTCCCAAATAGCCACCGGCATTTCCCTTCATTCCAGGAATGGCAGAATGGTGTGCGTCGGTGGGAGTCTGGGCTGTCTGAGGAAGACTGAGGAAACCCGGAAAGGGAAGACGGCCTTGGTTGCAGTGAGGACGATGCTGGCAAACGCAAATGAAAACTATACAGATCCAAATTCATTTTGGACCAATCCGTAAGGCCCGAGGCAGCGGCATCCCTTCTGAAGGCCAGATCGTATTCAAGCCAAGCCAGACCTGGATATTGGCGGGCTGTTTGAATAATGAGCAGCATATATCTGGTCAAGTCTAACCAACGCAGGGGGTGAGAGGCACACAGGACCAGCTGGAAAATCGTGAAGGCCTCAGTCCAAGTAAGAATATCCTTGATTTCAACCTGCCTGCGTTTTACGTTGGACACCAGGAGTTTACCCTCCAGGAAGGTCTGTGGTTCCTGATCCCCAGCTCGGAGATTGACTGTAAGTAGATCCGCCAACTCCACGAACTGGCCCTCGATGATCTTCTTGGCCAATTTTGCCGGGACTGGTGCATGACCAGGACCAACAATGAAAGCCTTCTCAGACGTAGGCACTGATCCAGAGTTACCAAAACTTGGCAGGCTGCCGGATACACTGGGACTCGCGACTGGAGAGGTAATGGGGGCCATGAAGCGGGCCGAGCTTGAGTCCGTGATGGCCGACACAGGAGAAAAGGTAGGAATGAAGGCCGGCAAAGTAAACGTACCTGATGACGCCCCAAAAGCCATAGACGAGACATTGACATCACAAGAAACAGCAGTCGATCCAGAGGAGCTAGATGGAGTGACGCCAACAGAAGTGCCAAGGACGGAAGGGGGTAATGGCGAGGGGGCGCTCCCTTGAATTGAAGAGATGATAGTCGGAAGGGTGCTTCCAAGCGCGCGAACAACAGCCTCGGCGATCGAATCGACGGCCAAAGGCGCCACGGGGCCAGAGGGAGCCGTAGAAACCACCATCGGCGCGGGGGACAAGAGAGGTATGTCCTCCGAACGAAGTCCAGCGGACAAGCTATTGTTGGTTGAACGAGGTGGGTTCGGCATGATGTATGATCGAACACCAACCAGCGACGAGCGAGTTAGAGGCGACCACGAAAAAGAAGTGAAAAACGAACCAACAAACACGACAAAGAGCGAGAAAAAAAAAAAAAAAAAAAAAAAAAAACCGCGGGCGATGAAGGACGAAATCCTTTGGCCACGCGAACGGATCGGCGAGCACACTACGGTCCAGGGACGAAAGAGCGACGAGTGAAGGAAAGACAAACCAATAAACACGACAGCCGCCGAAGAAAAAACCCTGGTCGATGACTGACGAAATCCTTAGAATTTATTCCGTTGTTGACCACAACTGGGAACCGCTACATTAAGCCCGCCAAAATAAACGTATCGGAGCACACGATGGTCCGAGGCACGAAAGAGCGATGAGCGAGTAAAGACAAACCAACAGACACGACAGAGGGCGAGGAAACCACGGTCGATGACGGAAGAAATCCTTGTGTTTTCTCTATTGTTGTTTTCCTTTGTTGACCACAACTGGGAACCGCTACACTAAGCCCGCCAAAGAAACGCCACGCTATCTGAGCGACGAGCCGACTATCGGAACTGGTACAAGAGAAAGTAAGACGAACCACAACACGGCGGTGAAGACGAGATGGAGACGGTCGAAGATCGAAGAACTTCTATTTCAACCTGGACAGCGACCGAGATAGCCAACGAAGCGAGAAGAAGAACGCCGAGAACCACTAAACTCCTAAACCGACTCACAACGCCACGCCAACAGAGCAACAAACACGCTGCAAGCACATTGGACAACGCATGCACTACGCAGGAATACCGCTGAACCATGTCAGCCCCAGGGCTCCCCCAACCTAAAGAGTGCTGCAAACGCTACAAAAACGCATAACAACGCTAACAAACGCCTGCAAAAACGCTACTGACCGGACTAGCTCCCGGTCGTGAACCATGTAACTATAACAAACGCTACAGAACGCACCAAAACGCTGAACAACGCTACCAGACGGCCAAGACACGAACAACCGCCTGCAAAACACTACTGACCAGACTAGCTCCTAGTCGTTAACTATGTTAAATTTTATTTAACTATATTTAAAAGTATCATCTTCATAACTTTAAATTACTCCAAAATGATCCCGAGACTTGTAGAATATTTTCGCAACTTCCACTTATTTCATTCAAACCCGACAAAAACGTGGGCAACTTTTTAGTTAGAAGCGCGCTCAAAACTAACGAGCAACCCGGCACTTTCAAATGCGCGCCCTCACGATGCAAAACTTGTCCTTTCACTCTTAACACTAGCAAAATATCGGGATCTAAGCGATCTCTTAAGATCACCGATCGTTTCACATGTACCTCCGCCAATGTCATTTATTGCATAACCTGTACGTTTGGCAATAAATTATACATTGAGGAAACAGATAGACGACTAGGCGACCGATTCTGCGAACACCTTCGCGATGTTGAGAAGAATGACAAGGATGCATCTAAGCCAGTCGCTCGCCATTTTAATCTGCCTAACCACTCCAAAAAACACATGGCTATCTGCGGCCTTTCCCTACATCAAGGTACGACGGAAAGCCGCAAGAATCTGGAACAAAAATTCATCTTCCAAATCGGCACCCTTAATCCCCACGGTATTAACGAACGCTTTTCATTTAAGGACGTGCCAACTATTGTTATTATTAAAGCGGGAATACGCGAGCGAAATCTGGGACCGATAATACCAGAAGGACACCCATGTTGTTGAGATGATTCAGAGGAAGGCCGCTAGATTTTGTATGAATAATTATCGCCGTGAAAGTAGTGTAACAGAACTTATCGAAACACTTGAATGGGACTCATTGCAACTAAGACGTAAACAGGCTAGATTATCTCTTATGTACAAACTAAGTAATAATCTAATAGATATTAACCTTGAGAATTTATTATCCCGTAATCATGAATTACGTACACGTCGCAGTCATGTTTTTAAATATAAGGTCCCAATGGCCAAAATAGACTCTTTTAAATTTTCTTTATTTCCAAGAACTATTGCTGAATGGAATACTCTCCCAAGTGACGTTGTAAATTCTAGTTCTCTTAATATTTTTAAATCGAAAATTAGTACCATTCCATTTTAATGTTTATATTTTTAATGTTAATAACTTTATATTTATTTATTTATTTATCTGTGATTGTACATATTATTAACAGTTGGTGTGATACCTTTTAAGGTTTTACCGACTCTAATAAATGTAGATGTAGATGTAGAATTCGGTTGTTGGTTAGAGCGTCGTACCGGTCTCGCGAGGTCACGGGATCAAACCCCGTTGAAGTCCTGAATTTTTCAGGCTTCTCTACGCAATTGCAAAAATTGCATTCATAACTGCGAGGATCATAGCTTCACTTGCTTTTCATTTAACTAATGTATTCCTAGTTTTCGCGTTGCCATGTTACCACCAATAGCGTAGCTCCTACTCCACTATAAAAACTACGCACTATCCATAATTCCTCGATTCGCTCTGACGAAGGGCTTACGCTCGAAACATCAGCTTTTAGAATCTTTGTGATAAAACCAAATTTTTGTATGCTGTTTCCATATGGGCGTAACTCCGTCGCAAACAATCGCAAGCACCTTCCGAGAACTTGATCGCAAACAGTTTGTGTAAATGGAAACACCTTTTACATTCATCCCCGATCAATCGCCGATGATGGCAAACAAGACGCAAGAGATAGAACATTTTCTATCGTTACGTCTTGTTGGCGACGAGTAGCAATGCAAAAGCGAGGAAACAACGATATTGAAACACAATCGTAAACTGTTTCTGATTGTTTGCGATCATTCGACGATATTTTTGTGCACGTGATACGTTTTGACGAATTAGAGGCAAGTATAAGTAATGAAAATGGCGTCCGAGTATGATTGTGGCAATGAGGATACGGTACTCCTCAAACCGTGTGAATTTAATGAGTATCTTAAGGGAATACCCTGCCAAATATACCTGTAGTAAAGTACTTGATCACAAAGAGCCAGTTCCTACAGTATGTGATACCGGCTATGCTGCAGCCGTGTCTGCTCCTCGAAAATGCATCGGACCCAGAATCGATGACGTCTCTTGACACTTCCTCTCTGCCTTCTTCTTCGCAACAATTCCAACATAAGAAGAAGTTGAATGCGACACAAAAGCTAAGTCTGCTTTTATTTTTGCTCCCTTTTCTTACGATGTCACGAGATCAAGTTACGTAAAGCAATCACGCATATGGAAAACTTATGGAAAACAGGATCGCAAAAACAAACGCAAAAAGTGTTTGCGACTGTTTGCGACGTTGTTACTTGTATATGGAAAGAGGTCACGTACTTGTTTAGAAATTGTATCCAGATATCATTTATTTCAAATTTAAAAAACGTAAGAGATAATATGGAGCGACTTATCTCGTTTACTAGGAATGGTGAATCTCACATAAAAAGACAGAAAACTTGCTTGCGAGCACTGTGGCCGCCGAATATTAATTGACTCCGAAAACCATTCACGCATTAAACGCACGGATTGCTGTTTGAAACTATTAAAAAGAAAGTCTTATATGAGGGCAAGTCTGTCCTTTCGAATTTCAGGACAAAATTGCAGTCGCAAATAGCTCTAATCAAAAGAACAGCCTTTCCACAGACTTCCAAACGAGCAGTTTAGTTTTATGTACGGTTTGTTTCTTGATTTACTTTATTCCCCGTTTTTCATGCTCCAGTGCATTTGTGAGTTGCAAAGTTTTGGCAACGGTTCTGTGAGAATTGGCCTCAAGGCCACGAGAATTTTGCCTTCGTGAGAAAAATACGGGAAACAGTACACTCCAGCATATTTGCGCCACTGTTGGGAGGATGGATATGAGAATATGAAAGTATTTACTAAAAGCGCGAGTTGTGTTTGGAAATGTGGAATTTTGTTCGTGATAGTTTTTACAAGTGAATGAAACTGCGCATGACGAGACTTGCTGGTGCAAATTTAGATTTGGCCAGTGAAATCAGACCTGATACTAGCCGCTAGTGAGCTAAAAAGTTAGTCTCGACCCCAGGCCTATGTAATTATACTAAAGTAAAATACTGTCACATTTAAGATTTGGAGGATGTGAGTTCGTCTGATACAGTTTTTTCATCTTTTCCTTATTTATCTTCAGATGTCCTCTGATTTCAAGGTGTCAGCAAATTTACTTGCTAAGCCTGGAAACACAAGTAGCTCTTCCAGGGGAAAATCTCAACACACCAGGAGCTCTACAGTTCCGCAAGTTCATCATTCAACAAATGCAGTCAATATAAATCATCGTTCGCTGTCAGTGCAGTGGCTGAAAGGTAAAAACTGAACCATTTACTTATAAAACAGTATAAAGACTGTAGAGAACAGTTTACAGGTTGGCCATCATATGTTCTAGACAGAAAGATGTTACTGTTTGAGCATAGTGGCTCCTCAAATGTTTAAAACAAACCAACTGAACTATGCCAATAATTGTATGTGTGGCTTTTGTTAGGGTAATGTTGCTTGATCTAAGACCGCTTTAGAATCTGAGATGATTGCTTCATAAATGCACAAAATAATATTCAAATATATAATATTCAAATGGATGTCACAATATTGAGTATTCCCTTTTTTTATGACATCCGGTGATGTCATACCGCGCACCGGTGGCTCAGTTGGTTGAGCACCGGACCATCACGAGGGAGGTCGCGAGTTCAACTCCTGCGGGACCAACACTCAGGGTCTTTAAATAACTGAGGAGAAAGTGCTGCCTTTGTAACTACATCTGCAAATGGTTAGACTTTCAAGTCTTCTCGGATAAGGAAGATAAGCCGGAGGTCCCGTCTCACAACCCTTCAATGTTAATAATCCTTTGGGACGTAAAAGAACCCACACACTTGTCGCTAAGAGTAGAGCACGTAGTTCCCGGTGTTGTGGTCTGTCCTCTGTTGTGTATCATGGTTGGGAGGGTAAAAAAAAGGGGCCACAGTAATTGGCGCAAGCTGTTGTGGCGCTCTGCCAGCTTGACTGGCAAAGTTAATAAAATAAAATAAAATAAAATAAAATGATGTCGTCTTCAAGTAATCAGGGATCGTGAAACACATCGAACCTGAGTGAGAAACTGGTCAGAAAAGCACGCCAGCAGCACTTAACATTCTCTGGAAAAACTTAAGCAGCAGTTATGGGCAATTTGTTCAATAAGTTAAAATAATGCCGGAAAAAAATAACAAAAACATGGCTTAATTTTGTTAAATACGAAAGATTTCGGGGAAAAAAAGTTTTAGAGGATTTTTGTCCTTCCAGCGGTTATCAGTCACACGTGCCGCTCAACGACATTTTTTCTTATTTCGAAAGTAAAATTTAGGTGGACGTCGATCAAATGTTTCCATAACAAAAGTCCTGTTCTCGTGGTGGCAGTTGAATCAATTCGTCATGGAAACATTTGATTGACGTCCACCTAAATTTTACTTTCGAAATGTGAAAAATGTCGTTGAGGGGCGCATGTGATAACCGCTGTAACCGCTTTTTGTGATAACTGTTGAGGGTTTTCTATTCCAGCACTTGACAAAGTCCTTTTGACTTATGGCTGTTTCTGCTTAGGTGGGCTTGTACACAATAAGCCTTTTGACGACATCACGCCAAGCTTACCACTTTTCTGCTGCATGGAGAGAACAGGACAGCCACAACACCGGGGACTTCATCCCCTACTCTTCTCGAAGAGTGTGTGGGTTTTTAACGTCCCACAGGGAACTTATGAACATGGAAGATCATTTGTGAGACGGGACCTACGGTTTATAGTCCTTATACGAGAAGACTTGAAAGTCCAACTATTTGCAGTTAAAGGTCGCACTTTCTCCTCAGTTATTTTAACATCCTGAGTGTTGATCCGGCCGGGGTCCGAACCCGCAGCCTCCCGCATGACACAGCCGGATGCTTAACCAAAACTGAACCACCGGTGCGCTTTATACTCTAAATTTCCATACCTAAGTTAGGTCGGTGACACATCTAAGGAGCTTCGGGTTTACTTAACTGCTATTGAAGCTTTTTTCTTTGTCTTAAATTGCAGGACTGGAACCAGAGGAAGAACTAGACGATTTCATAATTTGAGTTGAAAGGGAGAAAAACGATCCCATTCCTGGAAATCGAGTAGAAATGGAGTCAGTTCTATATATTCACTGCACCTTAGGAACATTATACACATGTGACGTACGTGGGACTTACATATTTGACATTTTGGATTCAACAGTTGTCATACAAGGTGTCTTAATAATTACTTAGACATTAATTAACAGAGATACATTAATGTAATTAAGATTTGGCGTGTTATTGGTAAGATGTAGCATTTGTATAAACATGGCTGTGTTAAATGGTATTAGGGTAAAATTGTTGTGGTCTTTCACTGCTCCACGTTCATGGTACAATAATATTCATTGTCAGTTGTATTTTCTACGAAAGAAAAAATGGCAAAGACGACCAAGAAAAAATATTTTTGAATAATTTCATTACTCTTCGCCTTTTCAACATGTTTATGTCTGTAAACAAGTGCTGACGTTCACCATCAAACATGAACTCAGTTAGTAACCATTGTTTGTAACATGTAAAAGTAGTACGAGTGTTTAGAGCTCCTTAAAGTTTCAAATAACTCATTTAGTTGTAGCAATTTAAGTTAATGAAGTTAGATTTAGAAAATGTATATTAGAATCATTGTTATATAACGCTATGTCAGAAGACCAAATGATAGTAATGAAGTTTAAAGTAGAATATGGCAGTTTTACCAGTAACTGCTATTAGATTCACAGTGCAAAAACCTTGGCATACCAATCATGCCGAGACCAATTCTTCATGGCCGGTGATCCTATTTTTGATAGCGGGTATTTTTGTAGTAGTGTTGAATTATTTTTTGTACGGGTAATATTTTACATTTACATGGGTTATGAGGCATGGCTTCCTGCCCAGATGTTTGTATGGGAACAAGTATTTAATTAGCCTGCAGAGCTGGCGGTTTAGTTTTTCGCTTTGAGCGATGAAGTAGCAAAGCGCCGAAAGGTATATATAGGGGCGCAAATAGAACTAAACCATTTTGTACTATTGTAAAAAAAATATCGGGAGGAATTAGCCGATATCAAAAATACCATAATACTCTTTGTTTGTCCCTCCAAAATTTTGCATAAGCATTGTTTCCATTTTCTCTTGGGACCGTTATAAGTCCCAAGAGAAAATAAAAACAATGCTTATGCAAAATTTTGGAAGTACTGGAAAGCATTGTGTTTTTGGTCGCTTGGGATTAGTCTTTATTTGGAGTTGTTTTGTTTCTTTTGTTTTACGTAATTTGTGCTCCGGTACCTGCAGAAGCTGCCTATTTTTTCTATGATGGTGCCATCAATTCTCGCCCACATTTCTGTTTAGAGAGCAAGATTGTAACGAAACGCAGGTCTTGTATAATATGTGAAAGAAACTTGTTGTTATTATGATGCAGATTACGTTTTATTTTTATATATTCAGCACGAACGCATGTACACTAATTTTGTACCCATCTTCTGCACCAAAATGTTTGAAGGTTTTAGTAGGGCAGTGCCCTTTGAGCCCGTAGGTGGAAAATGTTTTCTTTTGCAATACGGTTCATTTAAATGTCAATTAGTTAAAAAAAAAAAAACTCCTGCAGACCTCTCATTTGTTACTTTGCAAATGATAAGGTATGAGCGATGATGTAACTCCTAGGCTCCTAGTTTCTTTAGGAAATCAAAACGGGTCGTCGATGAACTCTCTTCTTTCTACCTCTCATATCAAATATCATTCACTTTCTGTTGTGTAACTTACTATGGTTGAACCATTGCAAGGAAAGAGTATAGTGAAATACTATGTAGATAAAATTGACGATCAGAGGCTGGCCCTCAGTGCGTCTCGTAGCATCACTATTAATATAAGCTTTGTCAACTTCTTCAGTAAACAATAAAAGTTGTGCAAAAGATGGGAATATTGTTTGCGTTTGGGGACAGGTTTGGAAACGTTGCAATTCGTAAGTTCTAACTGGACCCCAAGAAGAGAAAAGCGTGATTAACGGTTTCAGTAAAACTGAAATTGTCTCATGAGGGTACATTGCATTTTCATCGACAAAGACAGCAGAATTGCCAACTTCGCACAGTCTAAGTAAACGGCTTGGAACCGCGGTATTTAAGGAAAGATGTAATGGCAGTACTTCCACAAGGATACGGAAGACAACCTCGTTCCCAGGGCTTTTCTCCGCCGGAAAAGCCCTGGGAACGAGGTTGTACGGAAGATAATAGGCTGATTTAGCAACAGAACGGGAACGTCAGTGGCGACGGCGCGCGCAGAAAAAACACCAATGAGAATTCAGAATAGAATAGACTCCACTCTTTTCTTCTCTATTGTAAATTCTCTTTGGTAGTTTTGCTGCGCGCGACGTCGCCACTGACGTTCCCGTTCTGTTGCTAAATCAGCCTAACTGCTTTGTTTGAGATTAACGGACGTTCCCGCGCCACGCAAGGTTTGATTTCCACTCCCTACTGAGCTCAGTGGATGACAAAACTTCAACCTTCGTGCCCCTGCCTTCCTTTATTTTTCTGGAATCTGCAAAAATCTAGTAGACACATGACTAGCCGCAACCAGGGTACTCTCTTGAGGGAGGAGAGAGAGGACCCTGGGAACGAGGTTGTTAAGTTGACTCAATTTATGTAAATTGTTGCAATATTCATGCGTTTTCATGTGTTTTGCTTTAAATTTATGCGAATATATCGTGACACAATTCGCTCGAGTGTCCTTCGTTCACCGACCTTGATTAGTGTGCGCGGGATGAACCCGCTTCAGCACGAGGAAATGACGTATGAACGATAAAGGTGGCTTCATTTTGCAAAGATACGATATCAAAAGATAACTGAGAAATGTGCTCGCATGAAGGTCAGTTTTAATTCAATTTAAATTACGAAAACTTGTAAATTATTTCCACATTTATGCCATTTTCTACTTTTCCCTACATGGAAAAAAGGTGGCACGATTCGCGTTGACCATCGGAGTCGTTCGCACACCTTCAGTACAAGGAAGTGAACACCCAGTTTCAGCACCCTTCAGCGCAACGGGAAGTGACAACTGTGATAATGGCCCTAAAAAACACTTTTTACGATACCCCTACGTCCCTTGCATTTTCATCGCCGAGGACCTGGTTTTGCTGCATAATACAAGACAAATCTTTAGCTGGCAACACAAGCACCGCTTTTGGAGGACATAGCTGCGGAATAATAGATCATTTCACTAAGAATTTAATTTGTTTAGCTTCAACTCTATGTGGATTTGTAACTTATGCAAAGGAAAATTACAAGGTAAGTACCCGACACTGTCTCTTTAAGTCAATTCTGCCCAAAATGTGAAAGCATCTATTTACCGCTTTATTTACAAATACGCGTGAATGCTGGACCTTGCTCACGAATCTCGAACAGCTCTGGCGTCATGGTGTGATTTCAAAATAAAATTAATCAACTGCGATGTAATTTGCAAACTGCGATTACTTCCTTTTTGATCTTCAGAGCTTTCTGCTATAAACCGCATTGAAGCAAGCGGAGCTCACCTCCTTTTCATTCCTTTACCATGAGTAAGTATTTAAACATATTCGTATTGGCTTTTATTTGTAGCCTATACAATTCTCAAAATATTGTTGCCGAAAAGCATAAATTTTGCAGAGTATGCGGATTGGTAAGTCAACACAAGTCATGTCATCAGTTCAGTTTCGAGTGCTTCTACTTGCAGATTGTGTAAAGAACTTAATTGAGTTTTATCCCATTTTTGGACCTTATTTGCCGAGAAAATGCCTCACCTACAATCTTAATCAGCACCCAAGCAGACTTGATTAATATGGTCGACATAAGAACCCTCTGGAGTCTTGAATGGATTGGTCCATTTGTTTGCGGTGTCATTGACCAAAAACGAGTGAAATTACTCGTTTACACACTCTCAAGCGAAGCGAAGGCTGCACACTTGTCACCTCCGGAGCCGAACATCACTCCACAATTTGATATCCCTTCACAAGCAAAAGTCCTCAATCCCGATAAAATTCCCATTTCCATACATAATGTAGAACGAACAGGTATACAAATAACAAGTGTACAAAGTATACAGTCAACTAAAATATGTATCATCTGAAATCAAATCAATACAAAGTGCAAATATGAAAAGCCAATGTATTAACAGGGCCGTAACCAGAAAAAAAAATGACTGAGGCAATGTCCGTGGTTAAATTATCTTCGGAAGTATTTTAAGTGTTTATGATGAGTACATATTAAAGACAACACTGGAATCACGCTTTATTTTAAAATTTCACGAAAAAATGACCGAGGCTGTTTGCCTCATACTGGCTACGCGCTACGGCCCTGATTAAGATATTTTTGTTATTAAGACAGATAAATCAATATAGTCATTTTCTTCTGAAAGTCTTTGGAGTAGGATGTTGTGGATTTTAATTTTAAAATTGGTTTGGGATAGATGGCGAATTTCACGAGGTAAAGTATTCCAAATTTTTACAATATTTCTTGAAAAGGATTTAATTTGTTTGTCAAGTCTTGAGGGTTTAACAAAATACTAATAGTCACCTCTCGAAGATGATCTTGTTTTATATGAATGAATGCTTGCTTCAAATAAATAAATTAGCAATATTAGGAGGCGATAAGTTGTTAGAGATGTCATGCATCAGAAAAGCAACTGAGTTAAAAGTACAGAAAATCGAGAGGAAGAAAACGAGACGAAACAAAGTAGGGTACAGCATGAGATTTGTAATAACCAAAGTACATTAGACGGAGGGCACGTTTTCGAAGAAAAAGAATTTTGTTTCTACACCTGGCGGCGGCTCAGTCAACACGACAGAAAGCCGAGAAGACCCTGGGAACTAGGTTGAGTAATAAAGTTCCCGGCCTGACTTGTCTCTTGCCGGTATCACGAAAATCGTTTTATCGGAATCTTCAACAAATAATTAAAGATCAACCTCCGAAGGAATAGGATACTTATCACTTTGTTCGGAAAACAAAGTATAGGATTCGACTCCGTTTTTGGATTTATGTGTTTTTTTTCTGGTCGCGCTCTGGCAGCGTATGCGTAAGATTTCCCTGTCTCGCATTCTCGTACCCAGAGGTACGATCCTCTTGGAGGATCGCAGCTCTGAGTACGAGAATGCCTGTCTCGTAGAAGGCAATCGCGATGACCATTAAACCACGTGACAGATTAATGGGGAAATATGTATTAAAGAATTGTTTGCATGAGCGGAAACAAGTTTTTGTGTCTTCGTTGCAAACAATGCAATATCCGGTTATCGTATGACTCTGTAACAGATATCGTAATTTTATAATTCTCCCAGTATTGTTAAGAAAAAGTATTAAATATTTTTAAATATCATCTTAGAGACTTGCAAAGCATCTGTTTTCTGGTTTTGATTGGAAGCAATGCCGTTAACAACAGTTTTAAATGTAAACAAATATCCACGATCGCACTTAACCAGGAACCCATGACCCGGAGCCTACAACTCTACTGTGTTCGTGTAACGGCGTTTTCACAGACCGATTTATTTTTAGATTGAATTTGCCGCGAATGAGACTCCCACAGGAGCCCGATGACCAATTACAAGAAATTAAGCTGACGTCATAGGGTCACCGAACCGGAACTGCCTTTGTTTTTTTGACCTAATTCGCGGGAAGGGCTAGTCTAAAAATAAACCTACTTGTGAAAACGCCGTTTCACAGACGCTGTATGGAAGTTGCACGCTCCAGATGGGCCTCTGACTTAACCCTATCATTGGGTAAGGGAATGTGGACTGTGGACTGTGGACTTCGGACTACGGAATTGAAACTGGATATTTACCAAGATATTGTAACATAAAAAAACGCATTGAAATACTGTGAAGGAAGTTGGTTAAAAATCCTTCGAATAAAGTTTTGGCTACCTGTAGCCTCTTGTTTTACAATTTACCTTAATTTTGTTGCTTCTTCAGGCCAATCAGCTTGGAATCGAAACTACCCAGTGAGTGAAGCTGATCTTTATGGGCTGCCGGATGACATTGGGTCGCATAAGTGGAAAGATTTAGCACGTGCATTGGGATTTCATCGAGCCAGTATTGAAGCCATTCAACAGGAAAAAGGCAACTCTAAGGAATGCTGCATAGAGATCCTTGTTCGTTGGCTTCGCCAGAACGGAACTGAGGCCACTGCTGGAAAGCTCGCCGAAGCCCTAACGAAGATTGGACTTAAGAATTTAGCTGACAGATTCCCGATCAAACCAAGTGATACAAACCGTCGAGTAAGTCTTTCTGACCTATTTTTCGGACTTCGGTCGTCTTTACCGAAACCGAGAGAAAATTAGGGACAGAGAGGGAGGCTCATGGCGTTGGCCTGGATATGTCATGTCCACAAAAGTTATTTTTAGACGAGCGGAAGTCTTTGTTCTAGCGGAAGTCTTTCTTCCGAGACGTCCGAATGCAGTCTTAAGGACGTTCGCGCCAATTGTTTCTGCGCATGCTTACTGCGCACGCAAATGCACACGCCACGTCATACACGAGCGCGCGCGCTAAGTAATAAAATGAGAAATGGTGGGGCAAAAGGCCATTGCTATAGCTTTGCCTGGATTTAACGGTCTTGGACGTTCGGTGACCCCTATTTTTCTTTCCAGAAACGGATTTTATTTACATTTCTCTCCACGTTGTCCAAAAATGAACAAAAAATCAATGTGGGAAGTTAAAAAAATTTCAAGATTTCTGCTTACGGGGGGACATCAAATCCTGCCATCTTGCGGCTGCAAGGGGCGTGAAACTGTGGTCGCTAAATGCGAATTTGATCTTTAAGGAACCTCACCAGTTGACTAAATTCACTTAATAAGTCCACTTAAACAATATTTGGCAGAGAAGATTTCACTTCAAAGATTTGATTGCAATATATTTGGGTTTACAGACACTGGCCTTATTCGCTAACGAAGCCCGATTTTGTCACATTTTGGGTGTTTTTCCGGGCATGTTCTCTCCAAAACGAAGTCGGTGACCCCCCATTTTTTTTACATTTCTGACATAACTAACTCATCATCTTACAGTGGTAAAAGTTTCAGAAAAAAATCAATGTTAAAAATTTTTCGCGCGAACGTCCTTAACATCGCTGTCGTCGTGCCATGAACTGTCGCCTTCGCTATTCGTTTCTGACTCGCGTTCTCCGTTGAATTCACTGATGTCAGCCAGCGAGTCATTCGTGTCCACAGAAATAGTGGAGCTTATTTCTCAGCTGGAATTATCAGACCAGAAAAGCCATTTTCCGCGTTTCTGAAAGTCGTTTTCATCGACAAACGTTAAGTCCACTTCATCCGCCATTACATGAAATATTTGCTTTTCTTTCAAACATCAGACCGAGGTTGGCCTGCACGCGGACGTCTCGGAAGACAGACTTCCGCTTGTCTAAAAATACCTTTCGTGGACATGACATATCCCAAGGGCTGCACCGGGAGCCTCCCTCTCTGTCCCCTCATTTTCTCTTGCTGAAACAAATATGAAAATGTGATTTATCATGGTAAACTGTTTTTCTAGATGAGAAATGAAGGTCACGTGGCCAAAGTGCCACTCAATTGGTTTGCGACGTTTCTGTTATCGCTCTTTGGATACAAGACGCTGTGAGTTATCTCATTTATCGACGTTTTCTTCCAGAACGACAAAATTGAAGAGACAGTACGTGAATTTTGTGAAGAACTGATTAGTTTCCTGAAAAAAGAGGTAATATCCCGATAAATGTTTTCCGCACTTCCTTGTGTAGACCTGGCTTGCTGTACTGAGGGCTTTTTGTTTCTTTTTCCTATTGGAGCTAGGATTCTATGGAAAAAAACAAAGCGAGAGAGCTAGAAGACACGGTAAGCCATCAAACAATCAATAATCAATCAGTCAATCAATCAATCAATCAATCAATAATCAATCTGCGTATCAATCGATCAACGTTTATTTGCCTTGTTGCAATGTTAACATGAGTCAACTTAAATGTTTCAATGAGTCTTAAGAAAATAAGGGGGGTTATCACATATTAATATAAGGACCTGTAGGACAAGTTAGTCGCTGTTTAAGCACAGGATTTTAAGAAGGCTAGTCTAGATCAAATTAAACGAGCCTGACACAACATTACCTCCTAAACAGTTTCAGTGTACATAGTTAAGGGTCATCATTTCATTTCCACCGTTGAGAGAAATGTCTGTGTTACTCTGATTAGCACTGGATAATAATGGACAACACGTATTAAGGTATGGAGATGGATAATTTGAGTCATTCTGGTATCCTTAAAAGCTGAATTATGGTAAAATGGTCCCAAAACTTGGAATAGGAAATTGATTATGAAAAAAATCATGAAATAATGCGTAATTTACAGTTAACTTGTTAACTGAATTTAAAAACTACTCGTTACATTCTACAGCTGATTGAGCAATAAAAAGGAATTTTTCAACGCTGAGTGCATGTTGGCAGTAGGTAAATTTTTTTTACATATCGAGAAGGCGGATCGTTGTTGATTACTCTAACTGGCGCTTAGGCAGGCTATTGTTTGTACTCAGCAAATAGCATTAACTGAAAATAATAAAATAATATTGGCTTACCCGACTCAAGCGCGAGGCATCACATTTAAATTAATTCCATTGCGTTCGTATCTCACAGGATTTAAGAGATATCTGAGTGCAAGGCAAATAAAAAGTACTTTTTTTACTTGGTGTGATAACACAGATATCATATCTTATTTAACCTCGGATTGGAGACAAGTATCTCCCCGCATTCTGCCCCCAGCACCCCCCCCCCCCCCCCCCCCCCTCCTTCCTACAACACGAAAACATGATACATAGTACTGGCTGCACCTCAAGAAAAAGCTAACTAAGAAAATACTTTCTTCGAACTTCCTTAAAGTGTTTATTTAATGGAGTGTATTTCTAAGGTAGACGTATTTATATCGAATCATTCGAAATCCTGAACGTCAAATCTCGTGTCTGTCTTCTCTTTGTATTGCGTAGGTTTCCAAAATAAGCAACAGGATTAAGGAATTAGAGGATGAGGTAAGGAACAGTGAGCCAGAGTAAAATACTAGCTTCTATTTGTGGTTACGTAACGTTAGCGCCTGAAAGAATTGCGGCAGTTCATTCAAAGTGCAGCCGAGAGAACTAAAAAGGACGAAAGCAGAAACCTTAATTAAAACTTGAGCTTTAAATTGTTCATTATCTTGCGAAAACGTTTTCAACCCAAATTCGACGCAAAGAGGAATTGGGTTGAAAGGAAAGGAAATCACCGGCCTTATACCGGACAAGTTACTCGGAATTATGAAGAACACTGACTAAAACGTTTATAACCGCGGTGATCTACATCTTACTGAACTTAAAATGGGTATGCTACAACATGGCCTGATGACAAAAGAAACTTATTTGACTTTGGCTTATTTCTTGCCTGTTAACTACTGATATCGAGCAAATCCTCGGAAGAAAGAGAAAATGTATCGGAATAAAACAACTTTTATCCTTTTATGGCAAGTAGGAGCCTTAATGACTCTGAAAGACTTTTTTGTTTATGTTGGAAACACATTTGTCAATGCGCTATGCAAAGCTATTAAACATTTAATATAGAGGTTTTTTCGCGAAGCTAGTGAGATGTGAGCGCCATAGTCTTCGCATTTAAATGGTTTATAATTTAGCGTAAACGCATTTCCCACCTATTCTTTACAAAAAGGTGTCGAGGCTGGAAACAAGAAATGACAAATTGCAGGATGGCGAAAAGCAGAAAATGGAGGTAAATGTGTATCGCGCCTCTAATTGTCTTGCATTTTTCTTTGTTTTCGCGTCGACCCAAGAACTGATCTCAGTTAATTTTATTAGACAAGTAATGATCCATTTAACGAAGCAATTTTTGTTTGAATCATTCTTCTCTCAGGATCTGGACGCTCGAGAACGTCGGATCAGCGCAAAATTACAAAAGTGCAGTAACCAGCTTGAAACAAACGTAACTTCAACCTTAAAGGTACCGGAGGTAAAACAAGATCAGTTGAAAACCCCAGTCAAATTAGAGATCTTAAAAATACTCAGCGAGGATTTGGAGGATCTATACATCGCAGCACTGGACATGGTGTCGCAAACTTGCAAATGTACTGAAAACCTTAAGAGGGAATTCTCCGATTTCGCTTACCACGGGCTTTGGACGAACCACTATGAATTGGTTCACAGAGTTGAAGATTTGGAAGACACAGTTCAAGAGATGAGCGAAAAAGAGAAGGAAGAGTTAAGAAAGCTCAAAGAATTTCAGGTGAATCGACAAAGCCTGGTAAGAGAATTGGAGGAAAAATGGCGCGCTGTCATCTCTCCGGTAGGTCGTTGATATAGAGCTCATTAATAATTCATTAAATCAATTACCAATCACCGACTGTATCTCGAAACACCTCATGCTGTCACGTGTTTCTCGGTGCCTCTTTACCCCTATGAAGCACGAAGCATTCGGCATCATCATCATCATCATCATCACAGCTTTATTTATCCTGGGATTTTAGAGTTACTTGATGTAGCCAGTACCTCCAAAGCGTTTACCTTCCCAATCATGATATACAACAGAGAACAGACCACAAAACCGAACTCCATGCTCTGCTGTTTGCGAGTAGTCTGTGGGTTCTTTTGACGTCCCACAGGGTTATGACATGGGGCCTACAGTTTATAGCCTTTCTTCGAGGAGACTTTTGTGAATTTCACAAAAGTGGCCTCGGACGACGTGCAAGTGCAAAAGAGGATCAAACAAGTGTTGTTATTCAAATATAGCTGGCCCTTACAGAAATCAAAGGGAAATTTCACTCGTTCGCTGCGCTCACTCGTGAAATTTTTTTCAACACTCGAAGAGAAATTTCGTATCTCCGCGGCCATGAAATATCCTCTATGTATGTACTGGTGAATAAAAGGAAAAGAAGATGGAAATAAAAGCATATAATTCCCTGGGGGAATTTGTATCCCCGGCATTCCTTCCCCTAACTGAGAGGACTTGGAGGGAGATTGGCTCCAGTCAGAATATAACAATACCGTGACATGAATGTTTTGGAGCAGTATTGTGCTTTTGCTTCTTTGTTTGCATATCCTTTGTGGAACTTTACAATTTATTACACAAGCAATTCAGTGGGAAATAGTTCATTTCTTTTATTCGATTGCCGTCGTTTAATTTGCAGCCTGAGCAACTTCCAAAAAATCGAAGAACAGCAGACATCAGTGGAAGAGGGGAAAGGTCCACGGACAATAAAAAGGTGTCCATTACCTACTATTTATTAACCGAAAGTGAGGTCTTTACGGGAAAATAACGAATGAGAGTAATTAACGAAAATAATGGATTCCGAACTAACAGACTGCCGTGTGGGTGAATTTGATGGCCTGGGTTGGTAAACGAGTCGATCAGTTCCTGATGTAGCGTCACAACCCGTCTTGGGCTAAGGCCTAGCAGGAATTTTAAATAAGCGGTGATTTCGGACCATGTGAAGGTAAAGAAAATTATTTTAAGAGCTGTCCAACAAATAGAAAAACCTGGAAGCAACGCCTAAACATCCCTTTCGAAATTTAATTCTCTTGATAGCTTCAAGGTTGATCCAGTTTGTAAAATGACTTGATATCATTATTGTATTTTCGTGTTAATGTGTTGTAGGTCAAGAGAAACACAGATCCTGGTGCCAGGACGAAACAAAGAAACGTTCGAGATAAGCGGTTACAAAGTCCGAAGCACCTCTCACGAGCGAGGAAAGCATTGAGGCGCCTCCGATTCGGAACGTAAGTCCTTTCGTATTGCTAGCCTTTCGTAAGATATTTTATTACCGTTGCTTGCCGCTTTCTAGACACCTTTTTTTATTGCCGATAAGATAGGCAGTGAAAAGCCAAAATTTTAACATTTTCCGATTCTGTTCATTTTCATGACAAGTATAGTGGGAAAAATTCAATCATACAAATCAGGAATCAATCAGGAATCAACCCTTACCTTACCTTTATAAAAAATATTATTCTTAGCATTTGTTCTTTTTAAACGTCAACTTGGACCTACCTTAAATATCATTGTTTTAGCATTTGCTCGTTTTGTTGAAATTACTATTTCTCATTTTGTTAAGCGCTTAGAACAGGTCTGAATAACCGCTATAAAGTTATTATTATTATCATTATTAAATCAGTGTACAATCGAATAAGGCAAACAAAGAGGCAAAAACGAAAGCAATTACTTATGCCGTGCAACTCTTTCTCCGACTTTAGAACTGCGCAAAAGACTAAAAAACTTTGAGAACGACGGAATACGATCTCCGGATGAAGTGCTTCTGGCTTTCCCTAGTGACGAATGTTGAGCTATAGGAATAGGCATGACTTACGTTGCATTGAAATGAAGTTTCGTTGTAATGGTTGGGCTCAGTATCCTTCCGACTTGTGACCGACAAATTGCTTGATGGATTACAAAAATAAACCAACTTTATTAAGGAAATTTCGAAGGTATCTGAAACTGAATGCTGGCCGGTCACCAACCATTGACTCGAGGAACGTTCGGATGTCCTGACAAAAATCGACCAATAACGAATGGCAAAGATGGAAGAAAATGGCCGATGACAAAAAAAAAAACAAAAAACAAAAAACAAAAAAACAAACTAAACACATGGGGCAACAATCATCTCCGCCGCAAAGCAAGAATGAAACTACAGCGCAGAAAGACAATCCCGGTTACCGAACTCCTCAAGATCCTTTGTTTAAATTCCCAAATAGAATTGAAGTTTTTAAAGTTATTATCATCAAGGGATAAACTCGTCATGATCAGCTTTGTTTACTGTAGTGTCATTTTCTCAGGAATATTACTTGGGATCTGACATGGCATTCCAGATTCAGTCGTCAGCTACCCCTTTTTTTATGTGATTATTAATTTACAATCAGATTTAACTGTATATCGAAGTACTTCAGTACCTTATGACTAACATAAAGTTCACATTTTTTTTGTATTCTAGGTTTCATTACCAACGGTTAAAAGAATCATAGAAAAGAGAGGAAGATGTGCATAATCAATGAATGAATCAATCCATCCATCCATCAATATACCTAATCGGCTAACCCAATGTTGTACCCAATTCAAATCTCCCGGGATTGTCTTGTATTTGTATGATAATGTCGCTTTCATATTTAAATGATATGGAAGTACATGGAACAAAACGTTTTAATCCCGAAGGATTTGAATTGGGTTCAATAGTGAGTTTGTCGATTAGGTCTATATAACCCATCAATCCATCCATCAACCAATTAATCAATCGATTTTACACAATCGATCAATCAATCAATCACTCAATCAATCAGTGAATTCTTTATTGGGGTAACACGAACGTGTGTCCTTAGCATTTCTTCGTGTGTATAACCGAACTGTATACTATGACACAATGTATTTTTTTGCCTGTTTTGTACCATTTTAAAGGTAGCACACATATAATAAAGGTAATGTAGGTATAGTAAAACTGAAAAGTTAAAAATGCTACAAGATACTGCAAGTTTTTAATAAATACTCCTCACAATTTTGTCAAACACTGTACAAAAGATAACATTATGTGGACGTTTCCTTAATTTTTTTATGTATTAGTTTATTGCTTTCAGCATCGCTAGTGGAGGGGGACATTGGAGGTTGCCTTATATCGCATTTCCATGCAAAAAATTAGCAAATACTGAAATACCGCGTTCAAAAACAGTTGAATACCGAAACCGAAATTAATATGTTATATACTTTCTTCCCCAGGTTTCTCTGCGCGTGCGAATTAACTTTGTCAGCACAGCATACATACATACATACATACATACATACATACATACATACATATACATACATTTTATTTTCCCTCGAATTTTCGTGAACTAATAAAAACAAGAAAAAACCATATACATTAAACACCTAAGAGTATAATATTTACATATATATTCATATCTAAACAAAAAGTAGCTAAGAAAATTCTATAGGCCCTTCTTACATAAGGAAGTAGAGTTAACTTTAGTAAGAAGACTGTCATTTGGGGGAAAATAGTGCCAAAGTATAAATCTAAGTATCCTCTTGTTTAACGCTCCCACCTTATCCGTATTGTGTGCCCCGCAAAAATGCCAGACAGTAGGGCAGTAGTTAAAATGTGGTAAATTATTGTAAAGCTTAACGAAGGTGTCCCTGGGTATAAGTTTTAGAAAGCGCAACATAACATTGAATAGGCCATGAGTCTTGGTGCTCAACAGTTGTAAGGAAAATGAGTTTGATTTGCCATATGATGACAATGCGCGACTCATTTCCATTCGAATGGTTGTGCGCCAGGACTCGCTTTGAAACTGAGGCATGCAGCAACTCGGAAATAGGCTATTGATTATTGATTTTTTTGCACACATTAGATACATGACTAGAATAATCTAGCTTATTATCTATTTCCATTCCAAAATCCGTCAATTATCCTTTACTGGGAAGGAAAAAGTATAATCCGTACAGCCGAGGACCACGCCTTGGTGCTTGATCTCATTAACTAACATCCCATTGTGAACCCATTGTGA
>OX421447.1:62214498-62221998 GCA_949126865.1 Montipora capitata | reverse complement strand
CTAGCGGCTGTCCTTTTCCTGGGCCCTGAACTTGTATACGGTTAGCCAAAGCTTCAGCATTCAACGGGTTCCGCGGGAACGGCCATAATGAACTGCTGCGGCTTCGGCGACGCGAGACTCAAAGTTCAAAGCAAAAAATTTCACACTGGACCAGAACGGCGTAACTTGGCGAAAGAGACCGAAAACCAGAGACGGTTTGCATAAATAGGCAAATGAGTTCCCTGGGGACTTAATAGCATTGTCTCCTAAACCCTGAGGTGTTACAAGGATACCGGCGTTGCGCGCGGGCTAAATCCGTGGCTGTTTTGATAGTGAAAATACTGATGTATCGAACGCATTCTTATTAGCCAATTGTAAGAGCTACGCAAAATAGCTAGTGTTGCGGGGTATTCTGCAATTTAGCCGATCCTTTTGCTACAAAAGCTTTCACGTCTGTCCCTGTATGGCCCTCAATTTCACAGTTGATCAAAAACACAAACCTATTGGCAGACAACGCGATGAAGGAATGGATCATTAAGACTTACATGTTCCCAGAGGGATCGAAGAAAGTTTCTCCTGCAAGTCAAAGTTCACCAGACCAAAAACTGGGCAATCCTTTCCCACTGCGTGGCTATTACAATTTGATCGGACTTCTTTTTACGAACAACAAAGAGCTGTCTGTTGTGGAAAAGGACACAGGGCTGTCACGCAACACTATTTGAACATTGAATATCAAGCGTTTTGACGCGATTGTCGCGATTGCAATCAAAGTGTCGCTAAAAATTCGGTCTTGGTTGTATCAATTCCCATTCAGTAATGGAGCAAATGACAAATGAGGGCACATTATCGTCCATGTTGGTATATATATTCTCGCCTAACCCTGATTCGCCCCAGTCTTCTCCTGGCTGCCACGTTACCAATGCCACGCGCAAGCAAGCGAAAAGCACAGTAACAGGGAAGGCAAGTGAAGAGAAACGATCATAGTGAAGGAAAATAAATCCTCCGTTAAAAAAGAGTAAAAATAATAATAATAGCTATTTATTTATTCATTTCTTTTTTAATGTTTTTGTAGGATATTTATAGTTTACGTCATAGAGAGTGCGGCGTACAGGGTTTTATTCACGAGTCTGACGAGATGTTTGTGTCAAAAACCTGAACGAGCGAGGTACGAGCGAGTGAGGGTTTTTGACACAACAACGAGTGAATACAACCCCGTACAAAGCACTTTCTATGTCGTGAGCTGTTTATTACACATAAGACGAGAATTTTCATAAGTACGATTTGCGCGAGATACACGAGATGCACGAGTGGTTGGCTTGGAAAGGCCTTTACGCTATCGTTGATTGGTTATACTTCCACAAGTGAAAGGGCTGTACGCCATTCTGATTGGCTGTATAGGCTTTTTTCACATGTGAAAATAAAGCGTATAGATTTTTACAAATGAGCTTTATGGAATAAAATTTTCATGTTATGTGTGATAAATATATATATATATATATATATATATATATATATATATATATATATATATATAGGACATACATCGGATCATCCAAAGGTGATTCACAGGCTACCAGCTAATTAATTATACTTTATGTATGAAGAAGGCTGAAAATCCAACGATGCAGTCACTAGGCAGTAGCAGTGAACTACTACCGACTGATCCTTTTGAATGAAAAACTTATGCGCCGTGAGTGGGAATCGAACCCGCGTCCCCCTGGTTACTAGTCGGGCGTGCTATATTCAACTAGCACAATGGAGAATGGGCTTCCGTTTTCAACGCTTTATTCAAGACCCGACGCGTTTCGGCATTTGCCTTCCTCAGGGGCCTTAACATGCAATTGTTACAGAGTATTAATTGGTTAATTGTGTGACGTAATACAATGCATGTTGCTAAATTAGATGTTGAGTAGGATGTTTTGTAAACAATTAGCATTTCTAATAGGTTAAGAGTTTTACAACCTTTATAACGTATGTTTTAAACAATTATGTACCCAAAACTTTATAAAGGCTCTTGTGTAAAAACTTTATCCAGTTCTTTTGTTTAGTCCATACGGCTGAACGGAGTTTAATGTTATTTGCCAGAAAATCTCTCTTTCTCGAAGGACTTCTTTCTTTTTGTCAGTCTCTGAATTATCTTTTTTGACTTGTTCTATGATGGTAACGGTAACATTATTGTCAAAGTCGTGAGTTCGTGTGTTATGTTAAAAGTGTTCAGGGAGTTCGCAGCTACTCACTCCCTTTTTAATATGGTTTCTATGATTGTTTAACCGTAGGTTTAATGCTGTTTCACTTTTGCCAACATATTGAAGTTTGCAAATGTTGCACTCGATTATTTAACCGATCCATGACGAATGGCAATCCACCGTGCATGAAATATGGTAAAAGTCTTTTTGTTGTTTGGACCGGTGAAGGTTGTGGTCTGGTTGATCTCTTTGCACCAACTACACTTCGTTCTTTCACATGCTCTACATCCCTTTGGTATCAGATTTTGAGGTGTTTCACTTACAAATCTTGAACGTACAAGTCTGTCTCGTAGACTTTTCGGCCGTCGGTAGGCGAATAAAGGTGGTTTGTTGAATATGAGCGATAGCCTTTCTTTTGATTTGAGAAAGTTCCAATTTCGTTTAGCAATTTCTGCAATAAAGGTGGTGTGGGGGTTGAATGTAGTGACCAGAGGAATTTGGTCTGTTGGTTCACGTTCTTTGGTCTGTAAACATTCCTCTTGAGTCAATGTAAGCACTTTCTGCATTTCGTGAAGGACTTTGTGTTGTGCATAACCACACGCTACAAAGAAATCCGAATGTTCCATGATTCGTTCCTTCAAAGCTTAATGTATCTGTTGAAGAGCATATTCGCGTCAACCTCAAGGCTTGACTGTATGGGATGCTCCTTTTCAGATGAGGTGGATGTGCTGATGTCCAGTGGAGGTATGGATGTGTATCGGTTGGTTTCTGATAAACATCTGTGCTGATGTTGCCTTGATTGTCCTCTAGGACGGTAGTATCATTGCATTACAGAGCTGTTTCGAAAGGGCCTGGTGGTCCTCTCTCGTCAGGTGCATTAAAAACTGGATAACAAAGGTTCCTTTTTTATAGGATGATCCTTCAAGCGTGTTTATCAACTACTTGGTTGTATGCCGGCACGCACTCGCCAATTCGTTCCTTTTGTTTAGGATGCGCGCGCCCGGTTTACATATGATGAAGAATTTCTCCGTTTTGCACAGGTTGTATCTCTTTGTCACATTTGAATATGGTCTTGTACGAGCCATTATTTTCCACGTCACAGTAAATTCCGTTTTGGCGTCCTTTAGGGACTCAAATCGGTTACGTTCCTTTTATTTTCATTTCTAAATGAAGTGGTGTGATTTCGGAATCTTGTTTTAAATTGGTTCACGGTAAGTCCGATGTATATTTCCTTTCCCTTGGGGCTTTCAACTGTGGCTTGGTAGATCACGTTTTGCGATAGGCATTCACCACTTAACGGGCAAAAGTGTTTGTCTCTACAATTGCATGATCTTTCCTGTGATTGTAAATTATTCAAGAGGGTGGATTTGTTATGGGCGCTGATTTTCCTTTCTAAATTTGGCATACATGAATCAAAGTGTTCCTGTTGAAGATTTTTCTCAATGGGTGCTCCGGCATGAAGGATTCCTTTACGGTACGTAAAAATTTCTTTCCCACGTTAGTAGCCACGTTTTTACTGAAGGGTGGGTTATACCACGTTACGTTTCTGCTTCTAGCCCTCCGGTCGCTGGTCGTTAGTTGGTGGGTCGAATTTCAATTGGTGTTTGTAGCCGCTTCTAACGCTTGTTGATACGTGGGTGCCGCTTTGTCGAAGGATTCTTTGTTTGATGAGATTTCGCTGAGCCTTTGGCTTTTACTTCGTGTAGAAGACACACATGACGTAAAACAATAGAACAAAAGTCTTGAAACAATACCTAATCAGAATTCGAAATCCCTAAAGACCCCTAAAGCTTTTGTTACGTCATGGGTGTCTTCTACACGAAGTAAAAGCCGAGCCTTTTCTTGATCGCCAGGGGAATGTTCTTTATGACGGAGGGTGGGTGATTACTTCCACGGTGCACATAGAGCGGTATGTTGTTGGGCTTTGTATATGGCTCGTAAATTCCTTTGTTCAGGTTTAATGTGACATCGAGAAAGTCGACGATCTTCTTGTTCGCTTCGAGAGTTATTTTCAAACCATTGTTGGTGAACAGTTTGCAAATATCTTTCTTGATTCTTTCGATCTCTTTTGCTGATTGTTGGAAAGCGCCTAGGCCGTCATCCCTATACAAGCCTATTTGTTTTCTGATACTTTCCGGTAATTGGTTTAACAATGATCCAACTAGCTCGCAAGTTTCCGCGCCGTCGAAGGAGCCCATCGTTACATCAAATGAGGCATGTGAATGCTTTTTGTTCCATGGGGTGTTGTCGTTGAACAATAGGGATTGCTTGGTGTGAAAAATAATATTTCTATCTGCGGAGATGTCGGCATAGGAAGACGCGAGAGATAGGGTGTCGTTGGGGAGCTTGTTTGAAACAAACGGGTAGAAATTTACAATATCAAAGGCGATGAACGAGTGGTGATCTTTGTCAGGGATGTTGTTGAACCAGTCGAGGGTCGCCCTTGTGTTCTTCCATTGATGAACGCCGGTCTTGTCGATAATGGCTTTGTTTATCTTGTCAAGGATCTTCTTACTTACTTTGCCTAACTCTGATTTGGTTGGATTAATCAAGCGGCATGCGGGGTTGTTCTGGAAATTGTCTTTGTGGTCTTTCAAGGAAATGAATGATTCTTTAGGTGCGAGTGATTCGACTCGGTCGTCTAACTTCAGGGTTTGGGCAAAAACTTTCACTTCGGTGTTAATATGCTTTACCGCGTCAGCGGGGGCCTTCTTGTACCTTGTACTCCTTTTCTATGTTTTCCATCAGCAATGTATTGTAATCGCTGGAATTCATTTTGTAAAAGTTCGTAGTTTTGTCTGCTGGTACGTACAGGTTGCTGTCCTTGTTGATGGATAGAAATTTTATTTTTCACACAAGGCAATCCCTATTGTTCAACGACGACAATTGGTCCTCACGGGACCATTAGAACCCACAAATGACCAGCTCCCAACGTCAGTGGCTTCATAGCTCAGTTGGTTAGAGCGTCGCACCGGAATCGCGAGGTCACGGGTTCAAACCCCGTTGAAGTCCTGAATTTTTTAGGCTTCTCTACGCAATTGCAAAAATTGCGCTCATAACTGCGAAGATCATAGCTTCACTTGATTTCATATCCGCAGTTCATATATGATTCATTTCATATACCATTTCATCATTGATTCATTCCTCACGGGACCATTAGAACCCACAAATGACCAGCTCCCAACGTCAGTGGCTTCATAGCTCAGTTGGTTAGAGCGTCGTACCGGAATCGCGAGGTCACGGGTTCAAACCCCGTTGAAATCCTGAATTTTTCAGGCTTCTCTACGCAATTGCAAAAATCGCGCTCATAACTGGGAAGATCATAGCTTCACTTGGTATATTATATACAACACTGAAATCACATGGCAAATTTTTTATGGATTTAACAAACATTGAAGGAATCGAACACCTTGAATACATCACAGTGTTTACTGAAGTCGCATCTAAGTTGTCTAGCAATTTACATTTATTTTGTACTCACCTCTGCAAAAGTAAAAAAACATTGGAAATGTGACAGTAAAGAATTATTTGAATGAACGTTTGTTGTCTCTTTTGTGCTTCATTATTTACAGTCAAGGTTCTTCCGAAAAGGGTTTGATGTGAACTGCCAGAAATTTATTTAATTGCATATGCTTTGTGACACGGATTGTGTCTTGTTTGCACGCACACAATTGAAGTAGGAAAGGTTTCTTGCCTCTTATTGCAAATATGTTGTTTGTTTCAATAAACTTTTCGCTGGAAAAGGTTTTTGTTTGATTTCCAGCCTTTGCATACGTAGGTTGAAATGTAATACGGGAGGATTTTTGTGGTAGTGCGCTGTCAGCAGCGCCTGCCTAAGTCACGAAAATAAACAGGTCTGTTGTAAGCGTGCTTGAGTTTCAACAAAATGAGCCCCAAAATCAGCAAAAAATTGTGACGCTGATGAATAATAAAGTAGCTGCTATTTCCAAAACGATGGAATTACCTGGCAATAAATAACCTCGTCTTGGAGAGTAATTTTTTGACTTTGCAGAAACAATGGTCAACCTCAACAGTTGGGCCATTGTGATCTTTGTGTTGAATTCGCACATTTCTTGTTAAACTTTATAACTCTTGAAAGAAAAAGAAAACTAACAAAACCAAATACCCGGTATCTTGCCATCATTTGACACAAATGCTTCACTGTTTCGCTAGTAAACACGCCGCGTAACTTGATCACGGCGCCCGCTGAATTCGATGTCACTTTCGATTTTGCGATTTACTTGTGCAGCCAAAAGGACAATAACAAAATTGGACGTAGCAAAAATCTCCCAAAATGTTTTTCGCTGATGGTAACTTTTTATATTCGCGGTTCAAAATTAATGTTGTTTTCATGTCGTTAATGTTGTTGCTGATGGCAAAATATTTTATTTTCGATCGCCCGTCCTGAAAGCCTCCTTCTGCTCTTCCCAAAAACTGTGTATCAATATTTATTTACTTTTGCATCAATATGTGCTTTGCATAAAGCAAGCTAACAAAATCTGTACCTTGCTTAGTTCGCATTTTTGAGCGTTGAAATAGAATTTTCGGTCCTATGCTTCTGTTAAAAAGTGGTATATTTTTTAGGTCACCCATCTAGATACTAACCTCGCCGGAGAGAGATAAACTTCAGTGAACGTTTGTATTACAAAGCTGTCAGATGCTCAGAGTGCACGCTTAAACTTGTGGTGAAAAGAAGTTGTGAGGGAACGTGAAAATGATCAACATGTCAGCCTAGAAGCCAATGTTACTCGATTCCCTTTTATTTTCTGGGTTTATTACTTTGCTTGTAACCACATGTCTTCTCAGGGGGCTATTTACCTGAGACTTCTACCATGGCACTACAATGATATACAACACCAAAACAATATCGTGTACTGTTAGAGCTACATGTTACGCAAAGAAAACTTGAATCTCCTGGAAGACAAAACGCAGCTCAGTTGACAATATGGAATAGAGCGCTGTGTTACTGCACTACCACACGTACGCAATGCGTGCCTATTTGTTCTAAAGATGACATGAATTTTTTCTTTCTGACAAATGATTAATAGGCTGGTAGCCAGGTTTTTAACCTCAGAAAAAGATCTGTTTCGTCGTATGAACGTGTGAGCCAAAGAGCCCTTTCTGGTACGACTTCTGGGTTACCCCTTAAATGGTTGTTTGTTTTAACATGGTTGTCTGTTTTAATGACCCCCGACTTGAAAAAATTGCCTGGAACGCTGCAGTTCAATGTCACCCCACTCAGTCCCCTCTGTTTTTGAGTAACACGTACCACAGGCAACCCAGTGTACGCTCATGCAGCGTCTAGTTTTACTTTTTTTTTCGTGTCGGTAAAAGT
>OX421447.1:62181998-62199498 GCA_949126865.1 Montipora capitata | reverse complement strand
TTCGGAAACAGAACCGGAACCGGACAAATAAATATGAATGATTCAAGTTGGGAAGTATGATTGACATCAGTACGCCTCCTCCCTTCTCTCTGCATTCCTCTTAAGATGGATGATGATATGCGGAGCCCTTTTATGAAAAGGTACCAGCATAAAGAACTTAGTATTAATCATTCTTTTCAGTTAAATGATGTTCTTATTATACAAAACATATTTTATTTTGTTTGTAGGTCACCACAAAGGGGCGTATGGAAAACCAGGAAATCCAGAATCGAGGATTCCATATTCCGGAATTTCATGAAGAAAGCAAGCCACTTATCTATATGTAGTAAGGGGACCCTAAAGATCATGTCAGATGTTGTCAGCAATTTTCTACCCTGCACCAACGGTTTCTAAGGGGGATTAAAACTGTGACCATCAGAGTTCAACATGGAAACGAGGCTGGACCTTTACTTTAACTGCTTCATAACTCTTGCTATGACAAAAAATACTCTTGTTTTGAACTGGAGTGTATCTGATAAGTAACAGCAATAATACTGACCACATGACAATACTAACATCAAAACAAGGCTGGACCATCTAATGCCTTGTGGCTATTGTTATTGGCAACAGATTGCCTCAATATTCTTTATATTTTCTATTGAGGTGTAACTTAGGCTGCTCTGAAACATAACAGTAATATGTTGCCTTGTCCCTTAAATCATGTGAATGAGGTTAGATCATGAAGTGACTCTGGCGTATTTTGTACTTTTTATAACTTAGTCTATTTAGCCAAATGCAATTTTTTTTTCACAACTCCGTGACAACGTCAACATCAACATCAACACCAGAAGACTCATCATCGCCATCCTTCGTAAAACAAGAAAATTTGGTTTTATCAAACGAGTCGATAAAAGTTGAATTACCACCATGAAAGATTTGGAAAGCTGACGCTTCAAGCGTTTAACCCTTCGTCAGAGGGAACAAGCAAATGACAAATAGCATCATGTCGCGAGTGAATGTTGAATAATGTCAGCGAATGGTGAAGGGATAATGCTCGAAACGTCAGCTTTCCAAATCTTTCACCATGGTAATTCGACTTTTATCAACTCGTTTTATAAATCCTAATTTTCATGTTTCACTCTCCCAGCGACGCAGCATCACAGTTTCTGTAGAAACTAGAAATTTGTAATCATTACAAGTCATTCTTCACTGTTCTACAAGGAGCATCTTAATGGAGCATCTTGATCGGGGTTGGAAGCTGAATAATGAATAACGGGATTAACCCTTTCCCTCCCTTGAGTGCCAATTGGCACTTATAGATTTTACTCTGTCTAACGCCAGACGATTTTACTCGTCAATGGGGAACCTCTTGGGAGGGAAAGGGTTAAATAAAAATGAATAATGAATATTTGGGTTTGGAAAAAGAGGAATAATGAATATCACAGCCATGTCACTGGAATAATGAATAAGTGATTATGAATAATGAATAACCAACAGGAACTTAAAAACACTAATGAATAATTGAAAGAAACACCGTAAGAATAATGAATAACCGAGGTCAAATTATTCAGCTTCCACCCCTGATTCTTGAGATTGGTCAAAGAAGCCACGGCAGGAACACTGAACAGCATGTCAACACCCTGACAGAAGTAACAGACACGCAGCAGATAAAGGTCTCTATTGTTGACATTTGGCAGAGTAGAAGGCACTTGGAAAACCTGACTGAACTAGAAAAAATATTGACATCTGAGGGGTCACTTCTCCGCGCAAATCTTTGAAAAGTACAGTGGTAGTGAAGAGGTGAAGCCTATTTGATGGTTTAGTCATTTCAATCGTTGTTCAATTCCAGCATATGGAAAGTTGAAGTGCCATCCCTTATTAATGATTCAGACAACGATGAACATGTTATTTTTAGGTACTATGTGCAATCATCTTTAAAAGACAGAGACACCAGTGACATGACACCATCCCTTAGGCGATTCCCAGGGATGTGTGAGAACATACTTTTTTGTGACTAGGAGGGGGTATCGTAAGATACTTCTCAGCCCTATTGTTCGTGCTCTTGGACCTGGTAGAACTGCAGGCTACCTGGTTTCGATGCATGGAGTTGAGCCGATATTATGACTTGAAGCTTAGCGCATACAATTAATTTTCTACTTGTCCAATTGTTGACAGTCAATAATACTTCATTTTGAAATTATTTTTAAGAGAGAGGAAAGCTTTTGTGTTGGAAAGCATTAATAGAAGCTGATGAAGATTGTGCAAGATCTTAGGTAAAACCGTGCAATCCATTATCTACTGCTGCCAGAATCAAGGAAATAGTCTACCCATTGTACCTTTTCCTGAAGAAGCAAACTCAATGGACAGACTACCCCCAACCTCTGCAGCATTAAATTAAGCCATCTTGTGAGCTCATTATAAGATATGTTAGCAAGGAATAAATGTAACAAAAGAGAAGTACTGAATCCTGGTACAGGATGTAATGCATATACTGTAAAATTCCTAAAATAGGCCCCGGGGCTTAGATTTTTCAAAGGCCCTGTTTATGGGGCTTATATTTTTGGAGGGACTTATATTGCGAGGGGCTTATATACGGTGGGAAAATTTGCGTTACAAAATCGATTGCCTTACAGCTGGAAGGCAAATAAGAAATTATGTGATACTGTTCTGTTTTTGCTTTGTTTTATTTTGCATTTGAGGGCAATTTCCAAGTAAATGCTCTCTTTGTTTTTCTCTTTTTTTCCTATTTGTCTTTCATCTACAGTTTTCTATAGCTTTGTTTGTAATTCTGTACCAGTTTTAAAATTCAAATTATGTAGTTTCCGGAATGACGATTCAAAAATATCTTGTATATATAAATGCTTCCAATGCAAATTTTCCATTACATCTGAGGAAGGCTGGTTTGGCCAGTTGAAATGTTGTATTCTCCTAAAAACGCATTCTAGGTTGTATTCTTTAGCTCTCATTTGAATTTAGTAGGTCCTGCGATCAAATCAATGAAATTTCATGTGAACTGCGGATGGAAACAATTTTAATGTGGATTCTGGTGATTCTGGTGCGTAACATTTGCGCATGTGCATTTTCTAAATTATAGAAATCGTCAGCTATTCCGGTTATTGTTCGTTACGAAAGGGGCAACCCTAAAATCAGGAATCCGGAATCCGGAATCACAGTACAATACAGAGAGTAAAACCTATCCTAAACATTCATAAAAGCTAACCTTAGGCCTAATTAGGCCTAAAAACGTTTGTTTAGGCCTAATTAGGCCTAAGGTTAGCGTTTATGAATGTTTAGGATAGGTTTTACTCTCTGTATTGTACTGTGATTCCGGATTCCGGATTTTAGTGTTGCCCTTACGAAAGGCAGATGTCAATGAAAATGAAAGAAGAAAAACAGTCAGACAACTTGATTGTTATCACCAAACTGAACCATGAAAATAAGGAAACCCAGGTGACCAATATTACGTATTTCTTCTCCCTGAAACAATGACTCGTTAGACTGGATTAGAATCGACCAATACACAGGCGACCCAAACACAATTTGAATGCTTAGTCAACGTAACGGTTTGTAGGGTTTATATGGGAAACATGAAATGCAGAAAAAAAATCGACTAATCCTAGTTTATAGCGAGGAAAATACAAGAAATAAACTTACTCTTACTTCATCTTGTGTCCTTGTGTCGATTTGAGGCGCTCTTGGCAAGTTTTGAAATTTGCTCCTATCCTTCATTTTAAAAGAAGACAAGGCTAGAAACTCCGAACCTCTGAAGCCACTGATCACTCCGCGATCGAGGACGATTTAATCCCAAAAATCGGCTTGATTCGGCCTTTTGTCCACTCTCGCATGAAGATCGATAACAAACGATATAGCATAAATGCCCAGAGTCCCAGAGCAATCTCCACATGCTTAGAGAACGAGCCAGTTTTCACGAAGAACCCGCCGCTTTCTCCAGTCTGAGAGCCGTTCGCGATTCGGACAGGACACGACCGTTGGACTGGTGACATTTCAGCTTCTCTCTAGGGGTAGGGATCTGGATCTTTCGCACGTCCCCACGGGCTTTTGACCTCTAAACCCTTTGTCTCGAATACCCAAACGCACGGGGGTGGAATGAAATCCAAACGGATCCGTCAACGGATCCATCTCACAACTTGCAAAGCAATCATGAAGGCATCAGTCAGCGGATTCATGTATTGCGCACGAGCAGAAATTGTCATCCCGAAGTGTAAACAAAACAGGAAACATGGCGGCCGATGTGTGTGCGATATGTGATGGCTTCTTTTTAGTTTATTCAACGACTTTTTTTTAATTTCGAAGCCCTTTAATTTGGAAAATTTACTTCTTGGCGGACGTCGTTTTTAACTCACAGTAGTTTCTCCGAGATCAAGGTAAGGTAACATTTTGTAAATGTGTATGTCTTCGCATTGAAAAAGCCTCTTGAGCTAGTAAGCTTAAGCTTATTGGCTTGGTGATAAAACAGGTTGGTGAGCAAACAATAATTATCCCCGCTGTATAGTAACTCGCAATTTTTCAAGTTCTACTAAATTTTTTTGTCTTTGTAAAATATCAATCGGGCGTTCGATTTATGGTGTAGTAGAAACACTTACACGTACTCAGAGCTAGATAGACATTCCTTTGTGTTATTTGATAACTAAACCTACGTTTTACTTTGTATACAAAAATTTGGTTTTATCAACGGAGTTGATAATGTAAATTGGCCACCGTACAGAGATTCTAAAAGCTGACGTTTCGAGCGTTAGCCCTTCGTCAGAGCGAATCGAAGGATTATGGGTTACGTGTAGTTTTTATAGTAGAGTAGGAGCTACGCTATTGGTGGTAACATGGCAACGTGAAAAATAGGAATATATTAGTTAAATGAAAAGCGTTCGTTAATACCGTGAGGATTAAGGGTGCCGATTTGAAAGATGAATTTTTGTTCCAGATTCTTGCGGCTTTCCGTCGTACCTAGATGTAGGGAAAGGCCGCAGATAGCCATGTGTTTTTTGGAGTGGTTAGGCAGATTAAAATGGCGAGCGACTGGCTTAGATGCATCCTTGTCATTCTTCTCAACATCGCGAAGGTGTTCGCGGAATCGGTCGCCTAGTCTCACCAATGTATAATCTATTGCATAACGTACAGGTTATGCAATAAATGACATTTGCGGAGGTACATGTGAAACGATCGGAGATCTTAACAGATCGCTTACAGTGTAGGTCCCGATATCTTGCTAGTGTTAACAATGAAAAGACAAGTTTTGCATCGTGACTTTGTAATTGTTTTCGGCAAGATTTCTGCACAGGTCCCTACTTCATTATGCATACACTCCTTTGTTTCAAGGAAACAATAGCGATAACAATAGGCGTCCGTTGGGACTGTGGCGCTTTGTTCTTTCTTTTTAGAGGTTTTTTTTGTAAATCTATATGGACTTAAAAAAAGTCGGTCGAACTTCTGTCTGAAATACGGAAAATCGAACAGTTTTTCCTGCAATTTCGGCACTTTTCCTGCAATTTTACCCATTTTTCAGTTTTAGAATAAGCGTAAAAAGTGGAGTTTCAAGCAATCGTTGTAATAGGGTTCAGATTTGCAAACATAACAAACAAACCAAATAAAAGTACTGTCATAAGAAATTTAATGGCTACCTGCTCTTTTCATCGTGAAATTGTTCTTCCTGTCTGCTTAAAAATTCGCCGAGACACTGCAAAGTGTATATTTTCTTCCTTTCCTGTATTTAGAATCACGAACGGTGCATTTAGAGGGATTTTGCGATTTATCGCTCTTTGTAGAGATCGGCAATATGCTCAATGATACTTCCAAGTAAATAGCTTTGGTAGAGATCCATGGATGTTCCCGTACGAGGCATACTTTGTTTCATTCCCCATCATGTCTTTTCAATGCCCTGCTGTGGGCTCGTTTGTCTGGGTCGACGAAGTTTAGGCGATGGTTAACTGCGGTGAGATCATGTTAGCCGTTGTCTTGTAGGCAGTTGTAAACTTTATGGCCACAGGTAGCTAGGGCTAATATTTTTTCAAGGAAAGTTTACGGTCAGAAAATTAATATGTGTTCTGGCGAATTGAAGGCTATCCATTGCAGTTTTTTCTTGAGCATCGCGAAACAGATCCATCTCCTGATGCGGCACTTTGTCTTTGCCAACTGACTGCGTTTTCACACAGGTTTTGGACACGGAAGACGAAAGTAAATTGTTTTCTTTGCACCACTCTATGCACAACTCTAGAAAGGCTATAAAGCAGGGACAATTTCCAAATGATCAAATCTCCCATTGCTGTGACCCTTTTACTTCGGTAGCCATCTTGATTATTACGAAGACACAAGTTTACTTCAAAAGAAGGGAAATATGAAACGATTTTAATTGCAATGAACTCGTGCATGAAAGTTTCCCATGAAAGATGCACCAATCAGACTTTAAGCGTGGTATACTCTTCCACGCAGTGAACTTATAAGTGTGCCGCACGCACGGGGCATGAAGGAAAAGCAGGTCACAGTTCACAGCAATACTGAAAACCTAAAACTATCACATGGACTAACCTTAAGCCTAAACAGTGCCTTTAGTCGTAATTAGGGTTACGGTTAGCATTATTAAAGGGATGGGTTGTTTCAAGAGTAGTAAAACAGGGATCTCTTAACCAGGCGCGTAGCGTGGTCATTTTTTCAAGTATGCACAAGCACATATGATCTAGAAACCTAAGTAAACTAAGCGAAAAATACTGCGTTCTTTATTTCTTGTTCGAAGTAGTTGTGTGAATACAAGCAAAGTACAAAGCGTCTTGCCCTTATTTAGAGCAAACTTGGCGAAAACAAAACATTGTTTTGGTTGTGCTAGCGTGACTGGAATTGCCAACAACGTTCTTGGAACGTCGCTCCTTTGTCAAGAACGTTCTTGGAACGTCGCTCCTTTGCAACTTCGCCTTTTTGTTGCACGCTGACCAAACAACACTGCATTGTTTAGTGTAAAAAAAGTACAATGCAAAACTAAGTGAGAACATGGTATAGCTATAAGGAAATCTTGGTTGCGTACAAGTAAAATTTAAAAATAGAAACAATTAGTATAAAACTTCAAAATTTTCTGGTGACTTCAAGTACGCACGTGCGTATTTGCGTTTAGGACGCTACGCGCCTGTTAACGGTAACCTACAAGTGTAAGTTCGATTGTAGGTGCTCGGCGCGGCCCGTGTATATAATTACGTATCATTGTTATGTAAATAGTCAGCCAGAATTCAAAATAAATATCATTTTCAAGGTGTGAATTAGCAACTTGACACGTTAGCTCAGTGGCAAAGAACAGGGACAAGTAATCCAGAGGTTTACAGTGGGTCGGAGTTCAAGGCAAGCTGCGAGTGACATATCATGGGATAAAATGGCAGAAAAAGCCGAGCGGGATCTGGAAATAAGAACAAGACGAAGAGATAGAAAGGGGAAAGCTGGGACAAAAACGAGTAACGGTGTGGGCGATGAAGGGAAAGAAGAGAGAGAGGGAGGGAGAGAAAAAATGAGATCCGTTTTTATTCATCCCGTAAGTACAAATTACCCATGTATATATTCGGTTCTCTTGGGTATACGTATTGTTCTACAAAACAATGGCGCGAATGAGTAATTAATTTATTCTGCATGCATAATGAAGTAGGGACCTGTACGGAAATCATTCCTTGTTTTCAGCCAGCGGCATTTATTACCGCCTATAAAAAGAAATTCTTTCGCGAAAAGAGAATATTGTGAAAACCAGCTTTCATTGAGTGTTATACTGCGAGGCATTTAAAATTGTATTGTGTTGCCAACCAATCCCACTCTCTTAAGGAAGAGTTCTTTTGCTTGCATTGTTTGTTTTCAACTTCAAATGCATTACTTGTCTTTGAGGATTTTCATTGATACTCCTGGGGCGAGATTCCTACATAAACGCGATGGAGTGCTCATCAGAATTTTTAAAACAAAGCCTAAAACGAACTAGAATAGTCTTTCCAACAAACTTTTGTTTGGCTTTATATAGTCTTTTTAGCCAGAAAAGTACTAAGGTAAACTCTATGATCAGGTTAGGTTTTGTTGTTTGTTGTTGTTTTTTTTTTGCGACACCACAGACATAATACAAAGATAATGAATAAAGAAAAAGAGAGAAGAAAGAAAATTATAAAGAGAAGAGAAGAGAAAAAAAGAGTTTTAAACATTGTAAGGGGTTCAGAGTCATGGATTTTAATTGTGTTTTGGTCAAGGCAGAATGGAGCACACCTGTCACTTTTTCTAGGATTCCCCCTGCCCTCCCTTTGGTTTTGGTTATAAAACTGTCAAACCAGTTTCATTTTTATTTTTCTTTGCTCCACTTTGTGATGACACTGAGACAACAAAAAATGAGAATTAAATTGGTTGAATTAAAAGTTTTCTAATCAAGGTTTTTTTTTCTTTTAAACAAAAACAATTACATGTCTGGAGCAAATATACACAGTTTCAATTTAAGCAATTTCTATTTCTTTCTTGGTGAAGTCAGTCCTCTTTCATCTAAAAGGCTTTCCTGCCATGATCTCACATTCTGTCTTCCACTGCATCCACAGTGCCAGTTTCAGCGAGCAAAATTTGTCTCTCGTTGACATTGTGTTTTTCATTTCTTACAGGAGAAAATAACAGTTGGATTGTTCTATCACCACTGATTGCAATTTTCCAGCTGAAAGGGAGTTTTGTTATCAATAAAGAGTACAAATGGGCCATGTCAAGACAATGACATGCCATTATGGGGAGGACATTTCATTAAGGGTTGATGACTGAGGGTTAGCTTGTTGCGCACGAAAATGTTTGAGGCCTTGACTGCAGGATAAACAAATAAAATTCTTGTTTCTGGTCGTTGACTGGACATCACTAGTAGAAGTCACACTGTCTCTGTTGTTGCACGTAACATGAAATGTACTGTTCAAGAAGTTGGACATGTGGTGTGAACAGCCATATGGCTGGACACACTTTGATGTTTACCTGACATGAACAGCATGGAATATATGCTATTTCACCCATCTCATAATTCATGTGATTGTCTCTATCCCAACTGTAATGTTCAATGGCTTCATAGCTTCCCCTACAGGCAGTTAAGGGGTAACTGCCTGCATCATTGATACAGCCGGCCAAGCAGCACTGTTTACCGCCACCGTGCATGCGCAACTGTAATAGCAGTTGTAGCAAACGGGAAGGTATGTTGATAGTGGTAGTGGAATTCCTGTATATACAAATTAATTCCTGGAATTTCAATTTGCAGGGTCCAAAAGAGATCCTCACAGTCAAATCTGAGGTCACTCTTCTTTCTCAAGTTTTCTACCAAATAATCAATTTTTAGTTTAGCCCTGTTCAAGCTGAACATACGCAGTTCACGAGACAGCTGGCAGGTGTATGCTTCAGTGGCTGGAGTTAGGGTTACCAAGATGACAGATAGGCTTGGTAGACCCTTGGTAAAATACTTGTTCCGGAATTTGATGTTATAATTAGTTCCAAGAGACACTGCACGTTCCCAGCTGAAAGGATTGCAGCTGACGTTGAGTATAGGACAGCCACTATTGAAGTCTCTCAGACTCCTCAAATTCTCTCTTTTGTTTATCAGTGGCACCATAAACTAAGCCCTTCTAGTTTTGTTAATTTTTTTAACCCAGTATCTTCTATTCATTCATATAATACACGTCAATCACAGATTGATAATCTGTTTGTTACATCTGTAAGAAAGAGAAAGAGAGCGAAACACCAGACTCTAACACGAGATTCTTTCCAAAAGAATAAATTATTCTTTTAATCATAAAGCTATGTCTTCGTTGAAGAATCTTTCATGTTAGATTCTTCGTCACCAGAGAAGGTTTAGGATTCTTTTCAAAAGAAGATGAGTTCTTTGGGTAAGAGTTTCCTTGCTGTTATAAAGAAGTAGAGGTCTTGAGGGGAGTATCATTTGGCTGCTTTTCATTATTTTGTATAAACAGAAAATGACTGTTCTCCACCAAATAATGAGAATTCTTGAATAGAGATGTATACTTCTAATTGGATTAACATGTTGATTTTTAGAATATTATTCTTCCATGAACATATAATGTGCTTTCCAAATTTAGAAAATATATATACAGTGTGCATACATACACAAGGCAATATATACAAGCCATAATCACAAAAACAACTCTGTTAAATTTCACTTAAATAATTAATGTTGCAGAACAAATACAAATTTCTGAAACTTAAACGCCTAAAAACACTAATGATTTCGAAAAATCTATGCAGCATGAAAAAATCAGCCAAGTCCCTAGAAATGAAAACAGCTTGTAAGCACAAACTAACATGCAAAAGAAATTCTCTTGAGGGGATGGTGTAGATCTTAAAGTGAAATGAAATAAATGAAAATTGTTACACAAAAAAACTATTTTTGTAATTAAAATCTATCTCTGTCCATTTTCCTTATATCACTTCTATCCCAACAAAAAAATTAGCCGATCTGGAACTAATTCAAAGCACACACCCAAAAAACCAGCATTAAACAGGGCTGTCATTAAACTTTCACCTGCAATATTTCAAAAACTGATTCTAGTTTTCATTTCCTTCACAATGTGAGCTCAGGGTTGACAGCTGGTACAGGTGAATGTCCTTTATGGCAACCGTGTGAAAACTTTCCAGTGTGACATTTTAATTGACCATATTAGCAAGTGGGGGGGCCATTTTGGTGTCCTTGCAGCAATCTCGAAAATTTCTGCATAGCCGTACACAGGCACACCAACTCGAAAGACACAGGACGCAAAAACGAAATTGGGCTTGCGTTCTCCTCGAACGCAATAAGAGCAAGATGACACACGCTAACACCAATCCGGTGTGGCCAATACATCACGCATGCGCCCAACCATTTCACCCGGTCAGTTAGCAGCCATGGACAGCTGTTTCGGCCTCTTGGGCCTCATCAGCATGGCGTACCTAACATACCAGGCGAATGTTTTTAGCATCCCTTTAAGTGGCAGCTTCACATGCCATACATGTGGTAAGCTAGGTTGGGAACAGCAAAACTGTTCTCCCACGCAAAAGGCCGAAACAGCAGTCGATGGCTGCTAATCGACCGGGTGAAATGGTTGTGCGCATGCGTGATGTTTTGGCCACACCGGGTTGGTGTTAGCGTGTGTCATCTTGCTTTTATTGTTGTTTTATTTAATGTATGCCAATATATCGTGACACAATTTGCTCGCGTGAGTTTTTCAAGAGTCATTCGAACACCAACCTTGATTAGTGCGCGCGGGGTGAACCCCCTTCAGCACAGGGCTCTTCCAGACTCCAACGCAGATTCATAAATATTTCCTCTCTCACGAAAAACCTGAAAACTTCAAGAGCACGTAAACAAAACATGCTGGTATGCCGCCAAAAACGTTATCAATTTCACGACATAACCGCCAACGTTTCATTGGTCAAAAGTGACACATAACCGGACAAACCGTGAACGTTTGAAAAGTAAAACTTCACGCCAAATTCGTCACACTTCAAGGATGGACGCAAATGGTAGTAAAGTTATGCCAATATATCGTGACTCAATTCGCCCGCGTGACTTTATGAGAGAGTCCTTCGTTCACCGACCTTGGATTAGTGTGCGTGGGGTGAACCCGCTTCAGCCCAAGGAAATGATGTATGAACGATAAAGGCGAAATTAATTTTCTAAGACACGATATAAAAAGGCAACCGAGAAATGTGCTCGCATGAAGGTCAGTTTTAAATTATTGCCACATTTATGCCATTTCCTACTTTTCCTTCATGGCAAAACAAAATAAAACAGTAAGTGTCGCCGAGAAGTCCGGTCCGCCAGTGACGTGCCTTTCGTTTTTAATTTATGCGAAGAGTTCGTTAAGTAATTCGCTCGCGTGACTTCAATAAAAGCGTTGACCATCGCGTCGGAGTCCGACCTCGTTTCCAGGATCTCCATTGTCGACAAAGAGATCCTGGGAAAGAGTTTGATCGGAGTCTTGATTCAGTAAGCGCGGGGTAAAGCCCGATCGATCAGCACACGGAAATGACGATCTGTGACAATGTAGTTAGCACCTGCATTTTCATCACCGATGCCCTGGTTTTGCTAGGACCGCTTCTACAGCGCAAATCTGCAGCCTTTCACTGCGAATTCAGATTTGCTCAGCTTCCAATTCTAGTTGGTGGATACCTAACTTAGGCAAAGCAAAATTACAAAGTAAGTGACACCGTCTCGTTACTGTTATTACTCGGACATTACTATTTACCGCTTTATTTACAAACACGCATGAATGCTGGACCTTACTCACGAATCTCGCTTAGCTCCGGCGTCATAGTGTGATTTTCAAATAAAATTAATCAACTGCGGTGTAATTTGCCAACTGCAATATTTCCTTGTTGATCCTCAGAGCTTCCTGTCAACCGCATTAAAGCAAGTGGCGCTCACCTCTTATTTGTTCCTTTACCATGAGTAAGTAGTACTACTTAAACATATTGGTATTGGCTTTTAATTGTAGTCTATATAATTCTCGAAATATTGTGTCTGGAAAACAATAATTTTGAATAGTTTCCGGGTTGGTAAACCAAGTTGAACGCAAGTCATCTCATTTTGCGAGCGATTCTACATGCAGATCGTGAAAAGAACTTTATTAACTTTGAACCCATGTTTGGACCTTCAGTTGCCGAGAAAATGCCTCACCTACAATCTTAAACCAGCACCGAAGAAGACTGAATTAATATGGTCGAAACTTTTTTCAAGTATCAAGGGGCTTCTTTAACCCTCTTGATGCTTGAGTGGTTTAATCCATTTGTTTCCGTGTGTCATTGACGAAAAATAAGTACGCATTGCGTACGTGTGAATCGACTCTTGCTCAAAATATTTAGTTTTTCAACTTGTAATTACGCCGATCAGATCAAGCCACTGATCCAACGTACACCGACAGGAAGATTGTCCACGGTTGCTTGCTTCAAAACTCTGGTAGGGCAGTAACTTGACACAGTGCTGCGTTTTGTTTTCAAGGACGTAATATGTAAAATACTAAACCGAGAAAGATTGAAGAAAATAAATGGGAATCTAGAACCGTTGGCGTTGGCTTTTTCACAGAAAAATTAAGCGTGTACTCTGAGCATGTGACAGGTTTCACGACAAAAGTTCGCTGAAATTAATCCCTGTCCGGCGGGGCTAGTATCTGGATGGGAGGTGGTCCTCTTTGACCGTGATGTGACCAAAATTTCGGTCGAAACGTAAATGGAACTCTTCGGTCCAGTTTGAAATTGACTTTTGATGAAAAATGTCATCCATTTTTCCTTGGTTAGCGCCACTGGTCTCCGACTTGATGGTCAGGCAAAATGGAGAGCACCAATTGGCTTCGAGGCTGACAGAAAGTTTCAACTTCTTTTTCACAGAAAAGTTAAGCGTGTACTCTGAGCATTTGACAGGTTTCACGACAAAAGTTCGCTGAAATTAAGCCCTGTCCGGCGGGGCTAGTATCTGGATGGGAGGTCTTTGACCGTGATGTGACCAAAATTTCGGTCAAAACGTAAATGGAACGCTTCGGTCCAGTTTGAAATTGACTTTTGATGAAAAATGTCATTCCATTTTTCCTTGGTTAGCGCCATTGGTCTCCGACTTGATGGTCAGGCAAAATGGAGAGCACCAATTGGCTTCGAGGCTGACATAAAGTTTCATCTTCTTTTCCACAACAAATTTAAGGAAAGGAAAAGAAAGCAAAGGAAAGGAAAGGAAAGGAAATGAAAGGAAAGGAAATGAAAAGAAAGGAAAAGAACTTTATTTAAGTGTCTAGTCGTTCTAGCGCTGAAGCACTAATTGGGGACATTAACGATTAACACAAATCAAGTCAAGCGTATACTCTGAGTGTCTGACAGTTTCCACCACAAAAGTTCACTGAAGTTTCCCTGTCTGGCGAGGTTAGTATCTGGATGGGAGACGTCAACAGATGCTCAAAAATGCAAACTAAGCATGGAACAGATTTCGTTAGCCTGCTTTATGCCACACAACTATTGATGCAAAACTAAATAAAAATTGATACACAGTTTTAAGGAAGAGCAAAAAGAAGTTTTTAGGAAGCGCCGATCGAGCACTTAAAAAATTTCCATCAGCAACAAAATTTGCGACATGAAAACAACTCAAATTTGTGCCGCGAATATTTTGACAAGACAGATTGGAGAATCTGCGGAAAATATTGTGTTGGTAGCGGCCCTGGGCTAGTCTTCTGCAAAAATCCCAGTTTGACCTCAGGTGTATCAATGCATCTTCTTCCTACAAACGAGGATTGAAGAAAGAAATGGACGAAATTTGTCCAAAAACACCGGCTCGGTTTCGATCCGATGCTGTGTTTGCATGAAAGGTCGATCTAGCTGATATCTCTGGGGTCTGAACATTTAAGAAACGAACTTTCTTAACCATAGACCTAGCAAAAAGAAAGGAAGATCTACCAACGATTGCAAAAGATCGAGAGCGAAGGAAGGTGAAGTGTGATATGCTCGCACGGGTGCCAAACTGTTATTCTTCGTTAAATAACTTAACTACAACTGCCATCAGAGATCTGCGAATACTCTATATATCTGTGTGCGGGCTTTTGCCGCTTTAGATCGTAAATGTAGGAGTAGAATACGCTCACCACCGCACTGAATCTTCGCACAAGTTGCAAGTAACACAACCGATGACGTCAAAATCCTCAACTCGATCCCAGGCCCTCGCTTCATATTTTCTTCAAAAATACGCTAGGTTTCTCCACATTTTAGATATGTTCTCGGAACACAGATATATTTTTGAAAAGAAAAGTGGAGCGAAAAATTGCGTGAAAACATTACAAGAGAAGAAAGAGGCTATCAGTGAAATCAACAAACACAGACTAGCTGATATAATCTACATGTTTATCAATCAGCAAAATTAAAGTAGTGTTGCCGAACGTACACTTACACTCGATGACTAAAAGATTTCGACATATGTGAAAACTAAGCTGCGATTTTTTATTGTTTCGTTTAATTCAGAAGAGCTCATCTTTTCTATCACTGGGCAAACTTTTTGAGCACAGCGCTGTGGGAATTTCAACACAATTAAACCAGCTGATGAAATCTACCTTTTTCGCTGATCGATCGCAATGATAGAGATAAATTACTGTTGATTTTTTTCAACGCAGGCAGAGAAGTTGACCTGGTCTTTGAGAGAAAAAATATTACGGTCGACTGGTGAATTTTTTTCTTGTTTTAATTTGACCTGCAGAATGTCTGTGGAATGTGAGCTTGGGTCACGATCTCCGTGGGGAGAGGACAAAACGCGGAGCCCTACCCCATAAAGAACCCTATGGAGTACCCAAATGGAGTACCCTAAAAATACTATTTCGAATGTATACTGTTGATCCATGTGTAAGCAGCATCTCAAATAGTGCTTACTTAAGCCTCAACACCCATTTTAAACAGCATTGTTCAACAGTATTTAAGTCTAAGCACCCATTTTAAAAAGGTTAGCTTTCGATTATTGTTGTGATGGCCGATTACTTCATGTAAGCTAACCTTTTTTAAATGGGTGCTTAGACTTCAATACTGTTGAACAATGCTGTTTAAAATGGGTGTTGAGGCTTAAGTAAGCACTATTTCAGATGCTGCTTACACAGTGATCAACACTACTCATTCGAAATAGTATTTTTAGGGTACTCCATTTGGGTACTCCATAGGGGACTCCATGGAGTAGCGCTCCGCGTTTTGTCCTCTCCCATCTCCGTGGACGTGGAAAGAGTGATTTTGATTTAAGACATCTGAGAATTTAATTTAACAATAACGTATTCAAACAGTTTTCATTCTCTTTTCATTAAGAACATTAAGAAAGGAAAAAGGCGACAAGTGGGACGCAAAGAAACATCAATCGTTGTAATTCAAGAAAACCGTACATTAGTTTAGTGTATCATGCAAGCGCTGCAGGCCTACAAGACTACAAATCTCTCAGTCAGTCAGTCAGTCAGTCAGTCAGTCACTCACTCTGTCAGACAGCCCCGATGACATAGTGTGTATAATAATAATAATAATAATAATAATAATAATAATAATAATAATAATAATAATAATAATAATAATAATAATAATAATAATAACAATAATAATAATAATAATAATAATAATAATATATTATTATTATTATTATTATTATTAATTTTATTTGTGTGCAGTGGTGCCCATACAGCAAACTTATGCATTACCATACCTTTCCAAACTCTGCTTACAAAGAAAATACTTAATGTACCAATTCTAAAAATTCTCAGTCCAAAATTATGAACACGCTGACCAATATTATGCACTCAACTCACCAAATCAAACAGAAAAAGGTGCAACACCCTTCAAAAATCCACACATTTCAATTTTTAAAAATTATAATTTAAATTTGCTCTTTGTGCAATTATTAATTGGCAACTGGTACACTTTATTTGTAATTCAAAAGGTGTGTTGTTTTTAGTGTTTGCGAATAAGCTCAATTCTAATTCAGTTTGTACACAAACCAAAGGAAAAAAAGTGGTCGATCTCCATTTAGTATAGTCCAAAGAAGTCTCACCTTAATATCCTGATATTCCTCGAGAATCTTTAGTAAAATTAAACTCTGATTGCTGTTGAGCTGAGTGTTTCCGTTGGCAAATTTAGTTGCATGAATAATAGATAATAACCTTTATTTTACCAGTCCGGCGGGCGAAGAAACATTTGATTGACATCCATCCAAATTTAATTTTGAAAAATGAAAAAAAAAAAACAAAAAAAACGGTTGCAGGGCGTGTGTGACTGATAACCGCTGTAAAGTTTCCGGCTCATCTGTCTGGTAAACTTTCACCACTTTCCAAATTTTACCCGTGATTTCTTCGGTCCAAATAAACATGGTGGCTTGCTATAACTAGACAATTTGTGTTAACTGTTTGTGCATTCCACGGATACGCCCTTACGCGTCTTGTTCATTTAAAGTTCAATTCAATAAATCGTTGTTGTCAACAGAAATAGCGCTTAATAATAGGCTAGTTTCGAATTGTGCTGCAACAAAAGAACAGAGTCAAGGTTCAGGGGAATAATTTGCATTTTCCTTTGTTTTGAACAAAAAAAATGCTGATTATTCCCTGAACCTCGACTCTGTTCTTTTGTTCCTGCACAATTCGAAAGTAGCTTATTATGTGGACAAAAAGCAGTTTAGTCAGAGTCAGAATCTACAAGAAGATTCTCTTGTAACTTCGCTTGCTCTGGCCTGGATAAGCAACTGTTAACCAATCAGGATCAAGTAATCATACCCTCTTGATTACGAAAAAATGCTCTCCGTCTTAGCCAATCAGCGCTCAGTAATTTTGCCCCGTATGTGATAATGTGGAACTTCGAACCCATAAACATTCTTATAACGATAAAAGAACAAAATTCAGTTTGCTTCTTAAATGCGTTTTGGCTCAAAGAATGAACACGCGCATCTGTTTCTTTGCTAGCGGAAAATAGGCCTTATTAAAGAAACCGGAAGTGTGTCTATAATTTTTTTCACACTTCATACAATACAACGTATCTTAAGGTAAATCGTGGGTTTTCAACACCC
>OX421447.1:62159498-62174498 GCA_949126865.1 Montipora capitata | reverse complement strand
GAAACAGACTTCAGATAGCCTAAGATACTTCTTAATAAATAATAATTAGTGGTCTCCATTTTGGTTGTCTCAGCATTACTTATACCCAGCAAAAGAGGGCTGCAATACTCAATATGTGAGAGAACATACACCTTGTAGAGACGTACCATTACATGATTCGGAATGAACTTGCGCAGTTTCCGCAAGGCCGAAGCCTTTGCGCATGCTTTTTTCAGCTGTTCCTTTATGTGCGCCTTAAAAGTCAGTTTACTGTCTAAAACTATCCCTAGCATCTTAATTGTATCTTGCGTCCCAATCCTCGCATTGTTAAGGTGAAATTCATATTCATACAATGACGGCCCGATGACAAGGGCTTGCGTTTTAGCGGCATTTATCTGTAGATGATTCAATCCAAACCATCTAGATAACACGCCGAGGTCAGATTTAATAACACACTGCAGAACCATCGGTGAGACATCAGAGGCATATTCCGTCGTGTCATCAGCATACAGCCTTAAGGACGCATTAGAAACAAAGTAATTAAGATCATTAACATACGTATTGAGCAAAAGCATACAGCGTTAAGGACGCATTAGAAACAAAGTAATTAAGATCATTAACATACATATTAAGCAAAAGTGGACCTAACAAGGATCCCTGTGGTACCCCGGTCCTAATAGTTTTCCACGGAGAATATACTCCATCAAGTTTAACTCTTTGTCTCCTACCTAAAAGATGGGCAGTCATAAGTTCCAAAGCATCGTCTGTGAAACCATACGCTTTCAATTTGGCCAGCAAAAGTGGGTGACAAAAGGAATCAAATGCCTTACTTAAGTCAACAGTGTTGTCTTTACATTTCAATGGTCTAAAGATGAAGCGTAAACGCATTTCCCACCTACTCTTTACAAAAAAGTTTCGAAGCTGAGAGCAATAAATAAGGAATTGCAGGATGGTGAAAAGTAGGAAGTGGAGGTAATTATATGTATCGCGCCTCTAATTTTGAAATAATGCGTAAATTTTCAGTTGACTTGTAAACTGAATATGTAATTGCTTCTTACATTCTACAACTGATTCTTGGTTTGCATCCACGTGATGAGACGGTTATGTTGGTGTACAAAACAATAGAAAATGGCCCCACAAGTTTTGCATAATAATAGAGTCAAATTCCCAAAAGACATTTTACTGCATTGTTGTGTACAACAACATGATGGCCGTGAGGTCAGGACAACAGGATTAAGGAATTAGAGGATGAGGTAAGGCAAATTGAGAAAGACTAGCGCTTATGCAGCCTGTTCTTTGAACTTTGCAAATATCATGAATATCGACTGACCCGGCAGGACAGCCAGACTCAAGCACGAGGCATCTTTCGGTATTTCGGGTAGACTCTAGAATACCTGTTCACCTTTCGGGGTTTGTCAAACTTCAAACGTCCTTAAAGTGTTCATTTAACGCAGCGTATTTTAAAGGTAGACGTATTTTATATGGAATAATGAACGTGAAAACTTATGTTTGGCTTCCCTTTTTTATTGCGTAGAATTTCAAAATGAGCAACAAGATTAAGGAATTAGATGAGGAGGTAAGGAACAATGAATTTAAGTAAAATATTACCTTCTAGTATTCGTGGTTACGTAAAAACAGCGCCTGAAACAGTTGTGGCAGTTCATTCAAAGTGCAGCCGAGAGCATTAAATAGGACGGAAGCAGAAGCTTTAATTAAAACTTGAGTTTAAATTGTTCATTGCAACCTTGCGAAAATGTTTTCAACCCAAATTCGACGCAACGAGGAATTGGGTTGAAAGAAAAGGAATTACACCAACATGCATATGATCGCCGTGACGTCAGATAAAAACCATCAATTGAGCCACAAAATGCGGGAATTTTTCAATGCCAGTGAGTTCATGTTGGCAGTACGTGGATTTTCGGAGAAAGTCTTGTGCTTAGGCAGCCTATTCTTCTAACTTTTTAAGTATTATGAATATTGACTAACCAGGCAGGACAGCCTGACGCGAGCGCGAGGCATCTTTCGGTTGTTCGGCTAGATTCTAGAATACCCGTTCACTTCTTGGGGTTCGTCAAAGTTCTGCCACCAAACTTCGAACGTCCTCAAAGTGTTCATTTATTGCAGCCTATTTTAAAGGTAGACTTATTTTATATCGAATCATGAAAGTCAAAACTTACTTCTGTCTTCTCTTTGTGTTGCGTAGGTCTCCAAAATTAGAGAATTTGAGGAGGAGGTAAGGAACAGCGAGTCAAAGTAAAATACTAGCTTCTATTTGTGGTTACGTAAAAATAGTGCCTGAAATAGTTGTGGCACTTGATTCAGAGTGTAGCCGAGAGAAATAAAAAGGATGGAAGCGCAAGCCTTAAAGTTGGAGCTTTAAATTGTTCATTGCAACCTTGCGAACAGTGGGCGTGATGAATCTCCTAAGGAAGGCGTTCTATAAACAAGGCTACTCGGAAAGTGAGCTCCTGCGGAAACAATTTTATCCTGAGGCGGTAAACAAAGCTAATATTAGAGGTGTTTTTCGCGAAGCATGTGAGCGCCATTGTTTTTGCATTTAAATGGTTTAAAATTTAGCGTCTACAAAGCAGGAAATTGAGGTAAATGTGTATCGCACCTCTAATTTTCTAGCATTAGCATTACACCAATTTCCTTTGTTATTCGACCGAAAAAACTGTTTCTCAGTTATTTCAATAGACAAGTATATTTCCAGATTTACACATTCAAGCAATGTTCCACGTAAATGTTATTAAAATCATTCTTCTCTTAGGATCCGGAGGATAAACTTTCCTTTGATATGAACCCTTGTGCTGTTTCCGGGGAAAACGACGAGGAAGTCCGAGAGCGTCGCATCAGTGCAGAATTACAAACATTCAAACATAAGCTTGCAACATACGTAACTTCACCCTTAGAGGTACCGGAGGTAAAACAAGATCAGTTCAAAACTCCAGTAAAATTGGTTATCGTAAAAACACTCAGCGAGCATTTGGAGGATCTTTACATCGGAACACGAGAAATTGTATCGGAAACTTGTAAATGTAGCGAAGATCTTAAGAGGGAATTCTACGATTTCGCTTACCACGGGCTTCGTGCGGACCACGATGAATTGGTTTACAGAGTTAAAGATTTGGAAGATACAGTTCAAGAAATGGGCGAAGAAGAGAAGGAAGAGTTACAAAAGGTTAAAGAATTTCAGGTGAATCGAGAAAGCCTGATAAGAGAATTGGAGGAAAAATGGCGCACTCTTTTCTCTCCGGTAGGTTATTAAGAGGAGCCTCTGTTGTATGTACTGGTGAATAAAAGGAAAAGGGGAGGGAAAGAGAAACATATAAGTCCCTGGGAGAATTTGAATACCCGACCTTCCTTAACTGAAAGGACTTGGAGGGAGATGAGCTCCAGTCAGAATATAACAATACATGAATGTTTATGGAGCAGTATTGTGCTTTTGCTTCTTTGTTTGCATGTCCTTTATGGGGACATACAATTCATTACACAAGCAATTTAGTAAGAAAAAGGTCATTTTTTAAATTCCATCGCTGTCGTTTAATTTGCAGCCTGAGCGTCTTCCAAAAAATCGATGGTCAGCAGACATCACTCGAAGAGGGGAAAGGTCCACGGACAATAAAAAGGTGTCTATTTAACAATTAGTATCACCCAACTAGGGGACTAATGCAAATCCTGCATTTTTGATTGATTGGGTACGCTACTAGAGGACTATTAGTGATAGTCCTCGAGTAGCAAAAAGCGTGACGCTCTCTTTCGTTTTGTTGCTGCCGCATTTTTTTATGAATATTTTGTTCGCCTTTGTTTTTAAAATTACTTTCTTTCACGCTTATATGTCGTTTTCGTAATCATTATTCTGTTAGTTTTTCGCTGCATAATTTTGCCTTTGTTTAATTCATTAGTATAAATTTGCCGCTTTGCTTAAAAATTCATTCTCATTTTGTACTTCGGAGAGTATACAACGTTTCAATCGCTTTAGTTAATGAACTTCGAGCATCGAATTAAAGTTACTGTGTTGATGTAGCAAGCGCGTTGGAGCTTTGGCTTTGGCCCCAACACGTTTTATTCCCAAGTAAATATTTCTTCAACTTGCATTTCTAACTTTGTTATTGCCTTTTCTGTCCGACTAGTTGGGTGATACTAAAACAATTAGACCCTTCGCCCTCAAGGGCCACGGGTCAATAGCCCATTCGTATTGAACCGTAGCCCTTGCGGGCTACCGGTCTAATTGTTAACTATTCTACTATTCTAATCATATCTTTATTCACCCTCGGATTCGTGTAGCTAGTTCTCCGAGCGTTTACCCTCGCAAACATGATGCACCACAGAAGACAGACCACAACACCGGAAACTACATGCCCTACTCTTTGCAAATAGTGTATGGGTTTTTTTTACGTCCAACGGGGTTGTGATATGAGGCCTACAGTTGATCGTCCTTCTTCGACTATTTTGCAAATTTCACAAAAGTGGCCTCGGATTTGCAAGTGAAAAAGAGGATCAAACAAGTGTTGTTATCCAAATATAGTTGGCCCTTACAGAAATCAAAAAGAAATGAGAAGAGGAGACTCTGTTGTTTGTATGTATTGGTTAATAAAAGGAAAAGAAGAAAGAAAACAGAAACTTATAATTCCCTGGGGGAATTTGTATCCCCGACCTTCCTTCCCCTAACTGAGACGACTTGGAGAGAGATGGGCTCCAATCAGAATAAAACAATACATTAATGTTTATGGAGCAGTATTGGGCTTTTGCTTCTTTGTTTGCATATCCTTTGTGGGGATATACAATTTATTACACAAGCAATTCAGTAAGAAAAAGGTCATTTTTTTAAATTCCATCCGTATCGTTTAATTTGCAGCCTGATTGCTTTCCAAAAAATCGATGGTCAGCAGACATCACAGGAAGAGGGGAAAGGTCCACGGACAATAAAAAGGTGTCTATTAACTACTATTTATTATCCAAGTGTGTTAGTTATTGTACAAAGAACGCACAAAACGAGTACAAACATTACAGTCAGTTATGTGTACACTTGGTTTTTGTACAGTACAAAACCGGTTTGACTAGTTTAGTTGCTGACGTTGCCTAGCACGCGCATGTCTGTCACACGTTCTCGGTTGTTTAAAATTCGTTTGTTAAAAATTTAGCGCAAGAAAGTTGGATAATAAATAGCTTATTAGATGGTTTGGAGTGTAGTATCGCTCAGTATTTTTACTTGTTGTTTGTAGTTTGACTCGCCCTAGCGGGCTCGTCAAAATACGCACAACTCGTCAAAATACTCAGCGATACTACACACCAAAACATCTAATAAGATATAATTATTAACCGAAAGTGAGGTCTCTACGGGAAAATAACGAAAAAAATGGAGGTAACCGGACTGCCATATTGGTGATTGTGATAGCCTTGATTGGTAAACGGGTCGATCAATTACTGATGTAACGTCACAACCCGTCTTGGACCAAGGCCTAGCGGGAATTTTAATAAGCGGTGATTTCCGGCCATGCGAGGGTAAAGAAAACTATTTCAAGAGCTGTCAAACCCAACAGGAAAACCTGAACTGAACTCTGCATATTAAATTCCTGCTTAGTTGTTCGCAACGCCTGTAAACCTAATTTTCGAAATTTAACTTTCTCGACAGGTTCAAGGTTGATTGAAAATGACTTGATATCTTTTTTTGTATTTGCGTGTTAATTAATGTGTTGTAGGTCAAGAGAAACACAGATCATGGTGCCAGGCCGAAACAAAGAAATGTTCGAGATAAGCGGTTACAAAACCCGAAGCCTCTCTCACAAACGAGGAAAAAAAAATTGAAGTGCCTCCGATTGGGAAAGTAAGTCCTCTTGTATTCCAAGCCTTTGTCGGAACGTTCCGGTTTTTATCATATTAACATATTGGAAAGTGGTCGTACGATATTTTATTCCCGTTGCTTGCCGCGTTCTAGACACCGTTTTTGATTGGGGCAACAATCATCTCCGCCGCAAAGCAAGAATGAAACTAAAGCGGAGAAAGACAATCCTTACCGAACTCTTCAAGATCCTTTAGTGAAATCTCCAAATAAAACTGTAGTTTTTAAAGTTATTATCATCAAGGGATAAACTCGTCATGATCAGCTTTGTTTACTTTAGTGTCATTTTTCTGAGGAATCTCACTTGGGATCTGACATGGCATTCCAGATTCAGTCATCAGCTACCCCCTTTTTATGTGATTATCAATTTACAATCAGATTTAACTGTATATTTATACTGTATACCTTATGACTAACATAAAGTTTTTATTTTTTTATCCTAGGTGTGATTCTCAACGGTTAAAAGAATCATAGGAAAGAGAGGAAGATGTGCATAATCAATGAATGAATGAATCCATCCATCCATCCACTCCATAACTCAATGTTGTACCCAATTCGAATCTCCCGGGATTAAAGATTCTTTGTGTATTGTATTCCCAACGGGTTTGAATTGGGTTCAACAATGAGTTCGCCGATTAGGTCTATATAATCCATCAATCAATCGATTTTACGCAATCGATCAATCAATCAATTTTTATTGGGGTAACACAAACGTGTGTCCTTAGCATTTCTTCCTGTTTCATATGATAACCGAACTGTATACTATGTATATGTTTTTTCGCCTGTGTTGTACAATGTACCATTTAAAAGGCAGCAGAGACATAATAAAGGGAATGTAGGTATAGTAAAACTGAAATGTTAAAAATGCTACGAGATACTGCAAGTTTTTAATTACTACTCCGTAACTCCGATCGGATGATCTACCCATTGAGCCACTGAAACTCCTGACGGGCTATGGTAGGCCGTTTGTCACGAGAAGCAAAGCCGCGAGAGGTATGGGGGTTACCGTCCCCCATACCTATGTTGTACATTTGTTGTGTTATTTACGGTCTCCGTTTTTAAGTTCAATTTTATGACTTCATTGCCTCTCACTGGGGTCACAAATTGAACTGGAAGAGGACAAGGAGCTGTAACTCACAGTACAGACCGAGAAAACGAGGTATTTATGATACCTACTTGTAGAAGGCAAGTCACCGTTTTATCAGAGTACTAGTTAACTGACAAATTGGCGAACAAATTCGCTCGTAAAAACAGGGTGACACGTGGAGCATACAAATGTGTCAAAAAAGTAAAAAGACAAGAAAGACATCACGTGATGTCATAGGCGCGAAAATGCTAACAGGGAACCGAGCCTCAACACCCCTCCCCATGCGAAACATGTGTAGCCTACAAATTGACATGGGTTTTCTTTACAAAATTACTACTGCTAAGCTCAATGTCAATGTCAATGTTCAAGTTCCTTGTATTTCGACGAGAAAGACTCTGAGATTCCTCAAGCAAACATGTATGGTCGGACCAAAGACGTGGATGCTCCAGTTTTGCAGTATTTCTTTTATGTTGTTCAACAGTTTTAAGTCGTTATTGCAATGTTTCATTCTAGTTTTTGGGCATTTTGGGAATCATGGATTTATATAATTTTGCGTGACATAGCCCCTTTAAAGAAGAAACAAGTGAGTTTCACTCAAGGGCGTGTTTTGTTATCTTTGAACTGAGTTAATTACCAAGGCTTAAAAATAGGCACGCATTGCGTACATGTGGTCTTAAAGTAACATGACACAATGCTTTATTACACAACTGTCAACTGAGCTGCGTTTTGTTTTCCAGGAGATTCAAGTTGTCCTTGAGCAATATGTAGTTCTCACAGTGCACGATATTGCTTTGGTATCGTAAATCATTATAATGCTATGGTAGATGTCTTAGGTAAATAGCCCCTGAGAGGATATGTAGGTAATTTAATTTAATTTAATTTAAGAGCTTATAAGGCGCAAATATCTATATAAATATATTCAAATGCGCCATCCTAATAGTAATAATAATAATAATAATAACTAATAATAATAATAATAATAATAATAATAATAATAATAATAAAATGATGATATATAGAATAAAAAACTTATGGCTAAAATTAAGAAATAGTCTAAGCTAAAAATGCCTTTTCAAAAAGGTGAGTCTTCAACTTTCTCTTAAAAGTGTCAATAGAAGAGGATTCCCTGATAAGTCTCGGCAGAGCATTCCATAACTTAGGTGCGGCGAACACAAAGGCCCTTTCGGGCTTAATATTCGGATAACTAAGCAAGGTACTGTCGTTAGAACTTCTTAAGTTATATTTAGACACAGGCTTAGGAATAATTAAAAAACTTAAATACGAAGGTGCTAGGCCCCTAATAATCTTAAAAACAATCAACAGAATTTTAAATTCAATTCTAAACTTTACAGGCAACCGATGTAAGTCCACTAATAAAGGAGTATATATATATTAGTCCTTATTGCCCCCAATGGGGCATAGGGCCGCAACAATGTCTCTTTTCCACCGGGTCTTGTCTTTCGCAATTGCCTGTGCCTCTCCCCATGACAAACCCATCTCACTAAGTTCAGTTTCCACTGTCTTCCTCCAGGTGGTTTTGGGTCTTCCCCTTTTCCTTTTGCCTGCAGGTGTCCACCTAAGGGCAACCTTGGGTATCCTCTCTGACGACATTCGTAAGACATGTCCCAGCCATCTAAGCCGGCGTTTCTTGATTTCAAGATCCATACTTGTGCACCCAGTCTTCTGGTACAGGTCATTGTTGGAAATTTTGTTGGGCCAGAAGATGTTGCAGATCCTTCGCAGGCAGCTGTTGTGAAAAACATTGACTTTATTTATGTCCCTCTTGACAATTCTCCAGCATTCAGAGCCGTACAGTAGCACAGACTTAACGTTACTGTTGTAGATGCGCACTTTAGTCTTAAGGCTATACTGCTTAGACTTCCAGATGTTTCTAAGTCTACTAAATGCACACCTGGCTTTGTTAAGCCTAGCCTTGATGTCCTTCTGGGCACTGTTATCTGTACTGATCACACTCCCGAGATAAGTAAACTCTTCAGTATGTTCCAACGGCTCTCCATCGATGTCGATTGGCCTTGATGCGTCGGAGTTGACACACATAATTTTGGATTTCTTTTTGCTGATGATCAGTCCCGTTTTCTTGGCACTTGTATTGAGATCGTCTGATTTCTCCTGAAGATGGGTAGGTGTTGAAGAAAGGATGGCAATATCATCAGCAAAATCAAGGTCTTGAAGGTGAGAGAAAATAGTCCACTGTATTCCACGAGAGCGCAGGGAAGTTGCTTGACGCATCACCCAGTCGATAGTAACAAGGAAGAGAATAGGCGAGAGTATGCAGCCCTGGCGCACACCCGATTTTACTGGAAATGCTTCTGTAATGGTGTTTCCAAGGATGATACTACATTCGAAGTTGTCATAGAACATCTTGATAAGGTTGATAATCTTGGGAGGTAATCCATATGCTTGAAGGATCTTCCATAGACTCTCTCGGTGCACGCTATCGAATGCCTTTTGGAAATCGATAAAGTTAATGCAAAGAGATGTGTTCCATTCGAGAGACTGTTCCAGGATATTTCGTAAAGCAAAGATCTGATCCATACAACCTCGCCCTCTTCTAAACCCAGCCTGTTCTTCTCTGAGTGTTGAATCGATAGCGTTTTCAATGCGCTTAAGCAGTATCCTGCAAAATATCTTACTTGGTACAGAGAGTAGGGTAATTCCCCTCCAATTATCACAGTTGCCGAGATCGCCTTTCTTTGGAAGCGTGAATATAAGGCCTTTGGTCCAGTCATTTGGAATAACTTCTTGTTCCCAAATCTTTGAGAAGAGGTCCGTTAATAACCTAGATGCTGTAGTAATGTCCGCTTTAAACAGCTCAGCTTGAAGTGAATCAATTCCTGGGGCTTTTCCATTTTTCATGTTTTCAATTGCCGAGCGAACCTCTGCTGTGCCTGGGGGGCTGGTGCCTATATCAAGATATGATTCAGAAGGTGGTGGATCTGCTGGTTCCTCTGGGTCTGGCCGGTTAAGGACTTCTTCAAAGTGTTGCACCCACCTAGCAGCTTGCTCCCTTTCTGTTGTTATCATCTGTCCCTGCTTGTCTTTTACTGGCATGCTGTGATTGGTGATGTTGCCACAAAGTTGCTTAGTGATCTTGTAAACTGTTCCAAAATCTTTCTTCTCTGCTGCTTCCTCAGCTTCGCTAGCCAGCTTCTTGATGAAGTTCCTCTTGTCCTTTCTTGCACTCCGCTTGACTTCCCTATCTCTGATCTTATACTCCTGCTGTGTTCGTTCAATCTGCCTTGATGATTTAGCATTCAACAACTTCTCCTTTGTCTTCCTCCTAACTTCTAATTTGGCCCAAGTTTCAGCTGATAACCATTTCTTGGTCTTCTTTTTCTTAAAGCCAACAGTTTTCTTTGCAGCATCAGCATACGACTCCTTGAATCGATTCCATGAACACTCCACTGGGTCCTAATCTATTTCATCCTCAAGATCGGCGAGTGCAGCAAACCTGTTCTTAAGCTCAATGCTGAAGTTTCTTCTGACCTCTTGCGATTTCAATCGGTTGATGTCATACACTCTTCTGCGTTTTTTATTGGAGTCTACAGCCATAAGCTTAAGCTTAATTTTGGCGAATAACATGTAGTGATCACTGCTTACATCTGCACCCCGATATACTTTTACATCCAGAAGGGATCTCCTCCACTTCTTGTTGATTATCACGTGGTCGATCTGATTGATTGTACGACCATCGGGGGATTTCCAGGTCAGTTTGTGAATGATCTTGTGGGGGAAGATGGTACCCCCTATTATACAGTTATTGTTCAAACAAAAATCAACCAGCCTTTCTCCATTGTCATCAATACTCCCACAGCCATGCTTTCCCACAGCAGCTTCGCAGTTGCTGTTGTCCAGGCCAACTTTAGCATTAATATCTCCCATTATCAGCAGCAAGTCATGTTGAGGGACTCTGGATACTTCATACTGGAGCTGTTCATACCATTCGTCTTTTACCTCATCCTCTGCCTCGTTAGTAGGGGCATAACATTGTAGTATAGTAAGCTTACAATATTTGGAATGGAACCTTGCTCTGATGATTCTATCGCTGACAGGTTCCCATTCAATGAGGGTCTTTTCTATACTTCTGTTGATGATAAGGGCAACACCGTTTGCATGTGCATTTTCCTTCCCAGAAAACAAAATTGTAAAGCCATCACTTGTCTTCTTCCTTCCTGCGCCAGTCCATCTACATTCACTAACACCAAGGATGTCCAGGTCATATCTTTCCATCTCCTTTGTAACCTGTGCCGTCTTACCAGTTTCAAACATTGTGCGGACGTTCCATGTCGCAAGTCGTACCATCGTTTTGGGCCCAAGAAAATTCCTCCTTGAGCTCATAGCTTCCCGTGATGGGTTTCCACTAGGAGCTGTCATACTGCCAAGCTCTGGAGCTTGGCTTGAAATTTCCATAGGACTCTGCGGATTTGAATTCATAGTTGCGGTTTCTGTAACTTGATGGTTTTTACGGGGTGGGGTTGTTAGCCCCACGCCCAACCCCCAACCTGGAGGGCCAGTGGTTTTCTGTAGGGGTTTTCCTTCCCTTAGCACACAGGTTCCGGTTATGTTGAGGCGCCGGACACTCGCCTCTCGCCGCTGTCACTCGGCTGCCGAAGCATTCCCAGGGGCTACGATGACGGGGACGTGCGACACGCGACTTCAATGGCAGAGCCTATAATTTGACGGTAGGCATTTCTCAGCATTTGCGAGGAAAACATTGGTGGCACTTGTTAACCTCGCTGAGACCTGTTGCCAAAGCTTTGAGCCCCCAATAAAGGAGTAATGTGACAATATTTACTTTCATTACATATCAATCTAGCACACATGTTCTGCACACGTTGTAGCTTGTTGAGTTGATACTCTGGCAGACCATATAAAAGGCTGTTACAGTAATCGATTCTACTTGAAATAAAAGCATGAACCAAAGTCTTTAGTGTTCTCTTTAGATAGATACTTTCTTATGCGTCTCACATTATACAAATAATAAAAGGCAGAGTTACATGAGCCCAAATTCCTTGCAGACGACACAGGAATGATAGTTGCAGCCCCGACACGAAAGGTATTGATGGACACTTTAGCTAGTTGCTGCGATGTGCCAATGATTATGAATTAAGTTTTATCATCGTTAAGTTTCAATTTGTCGTTCAGCATCCAGTCTCGAATGTCTTCAATACACCTTTCAGCCCTAGCCAAGGCGGCCTCTTGATTTGCAATATTATTAGGACAAAAGGATAAATAAGTTGGCTATCGTCAGCATAGCAATGGATCTCTAAATTATGTTTATCTACAATTTCAAATATATTACTAGCATAGACAACAAACAGCAAAGGCCCAAGGCACGAGCCTTGAGGTACGCCGCATTCCAAATAGAACTTCATTGAGAGTGCGCCGTCAATTGAAATTTAAGTATGATGCAATCCAGGATAGTGCCGTATCCCGAACTCCAAATGCAGACCTAAGCCTCTCAAGTAAGATACCATGATCAATCAACCACGTTCCCAGGGCTTTTTTCCGCCAAGGAGAGGATGGGCGGAAAAAGACTCTCTTTAGCCCGGGAAACTAGTTGGTTGGCGACGGGCGAAAGGACAACAGAAAAATCAAAGTCTAAGGCAGGATTTGAACCTACGTCCTCCGTAACTCCGGTAGGATTCTTTGCCCCTTGAGCAACTAAAACTCCTGGAGCGAAAACGAGAAGCAAAGCTGCGAGAGGTATGGGGGTTACCGTCCCCCATACTTATGTTATTTGTTATACCATGTTTCATGTTATTTTCGGTCGCCGTTTTCTAGTTCAGTTTTATGACTTAATTGCCTCTCACTGGGACCACAAATTTAACTGGAAGAGGACAAGGAGCCGTAACTCACAGTACAGACCGAGGAAACGAGGTATTTATCAAATCTACCGGTAATGATATCGCTCTGGAAATCAAGATCGCCGTTCTGTAGCTATGGTAGCATACCACTCGTGATCTTATGACCACTCATTTGTTATACCATGTTTTATGTTATTCACGGTCCCCCTTCAAGTTGTAGTTCACTTTTATGGCTTTATTGCCACGCACTGTGGCCACAAATTGAACTGGAAGAGAATAAGGAGCTGTAACTCACAGTACAGACTGAGAAAACAATGTATTTATCATATCTACTGGTAATCATATCGCTCGGAAATCAAAGTGGCCGTACTGTATAATACAACCCTTGATCTTGTTGTAATTGGGTTGCGTGCGTCGCATTGTTATCGAAAAGAGATATTATTTATATTATTTTTTTGTAGAACTAAACCATTTTGCACTTTTACAAAAAGGAAATATATCCGGACTAAATTGCGCAGCCCATTGAAAAAGGTTGGAAGTGTTCTGAGAGAGAGCTACCAGGAGCATGCAACTTTATCGACATTTTTTTTAATGTAAACGACGCTAAGATATTATGGGAATTTTAAAATTTGGTTTCTTATCTTGTTGATGAGTTGAATCGGGGAAGGTTGCCCACCTACGTGAACCAAAATAATCATCTGGCAATTGTCCCAATTTCAGTACTCCTCTCGGGTCGCTGTCTTTTCTATAAGGGTGCCATCCATTCCCGCCCCCACTACTGTAAGAGAGTGAATTTGTCAACGAAACGAGAAGCTTGCTCTTATTATTTGTCTGGTGCAGATTACTTTTTACTTTTATGTATTCAGCACGAAGACATCTACACTAATTTTGCACTCATTTACTGCACCAAAATGTTTGAAGATCTTGGTAGGGCAGTGCCCTTTGAGCCCGTAGGTTCATTTAAATCTGAATCAGTTTTTAAATAAACGCCTGCAGAACCTTTCATTTGTTACTTAGGTATTAGTGATGATTTTAACTACTAATTTCTTTATGAAATGAAAATTGGTCGTCACTAAACTCTCTTCCTTTTACCTGCCATACATAAGGTATAAAGACTTTCTAAACAGATGTTTTTATCACCTAGAAGAATTTGATCTTTCCTGATATCTTAGCTGAAAATTGAAGTGTCCGAAAATTTGGGGAATGAAATCTTCATTTCAGAAATTGCTAGCTGAACGTTACCTTCAAAGAACTTTCCAGCCAACCATTTGCTAATCCAAAACTGCTAGGTGACCTTTTTAAGCGCCAAAAATTGCAAACATATCCCTTCCGAAAACATAAGGGACTACTTTTAACATGGTTGCGAATCTTTTAAGTGATAGATGTTTGGCAACGTAGAACCGAAATTCTTAGAACAGCTTGACTCTTCCGAAAACATCTTTCACCGAAGGTTATCGTTGGGTGCACCTGTTGCAAACTTCGCACAGTGCTAGTAAACGTCTAGGAACCGTTAGCTGCCTTTCAGATACTGCGCTGATACATTGTAAAAATTCGATTGCTCGTCTCGGAAAGAGTGTTTGACGTACTTTAGCCTTAAATTGCTTAGTTCCTGTTTAGCTTTCGTTAATAACTGAGGTAGAATTCAGTTAAACGCCTGCCGAGGTGCTCGTGAACCGGAAGTTGTTTGGCTAGCAGCAAGGTGGCTGCTTTTGAATACGGTAATCTAAAGTTTTCGTGCTAATTATGAGATTGGGGAGTAAGTTTCAGATTCTCTTAGATTTAGGGACAAAAGAGCAACTGTCTTATGAGGAAATGAGATTGAAGGTGTCAAAAGCTGCGACCCTTGACCTATATTCTCAGTTATTAAACTGGTCGACTGTTGAATTGAGAAGAGCTCGAATGATAACCATTGAAGACCATTTTACTACATTGACTATATGTAGCAAGGGATATCAATCAAGATATAAACGACCTTCCAAATCTAATGACTGATAGAGCTTCCTGGTGAAGCATTGCTAACTCACCCTCCGATGCGTCCGCATGACAACGAATGGTAACTCTCTTTAATAAAACCTCACTCAGACTAGCGCACTGACGGAAACGTGTCAGACTAACCCGCGCGCGATGTTAACTTGGGTCCCAGGAACCTTTCGGGCCGGCAAAATCATTTGTGAAACAGAGATCTGTGTATTCTTTACACATCTTTTATAGACCAGAAACAAGATATTTGCAAAGTTTCACTCATTGTGGTACTCATAACCGCG
>OX421447.1:62146998-62156998 GCA_949126865.1 Montipora capitata | reverse complement strand
ACCGGACAAACCATAAACGTTTGAAAAGTAAAACTTCACGCCAAATTCGTCACACTTCAAGGATGGACGCAAATGGTAGTAAAATTATGCGAATATATCGTGACTCAATTCGCTCGAGTGACTTTATGAGAGAGTCCTTCGTTCACCGACCTTGGATTAGTGTGCGCGGATTGAACCCGCTTCAGCACAAGGAAATGATGTATGAACGATAAAGGCGGAATTATTTTTCTAAAACACGATATGAAAAGACAACGAGAAATGTGCTCGCATGAACGTCAGTTTTAAATTATTGCCACATTTATGCCATTTCCTACTTTTCCTTCCTGGCAAAACAAAATAAAACACTAAGTACTAGTGTCGCCGAGAAGTACGGTCCGAAAGTGATGTGCCTTTTTTTAATTTATGCGAAGAGTTCGTATTCGAAGTATTTCCCTCGCGTGACTTCAATAAAAGCGATGACCATCGAAGTCCGACCTCGTTTCCAGGATCTCCATTGTCGACAAAGAAATCCTGGAAAAGAGTTTGATCGGAGTCTTGATTAGTATGAGCGGGGTAAACCCCGATCGATAAGCACACGGAAATGACGAACTTTGACAATGTAGTAAGCACCTTCGTCCCTGCATTTTCATCACCGATGCCCTGGTTTTGCTAGGACCGCTTCTATAGCGCAAATCTGCAGCCTTTCACTGCCAATTCAAATTTGTTCAGCTTCCAGTTCTAGGTGGTGGATACCTAACTTAGGCGAAGCAAAATTACAAAGTAAGTGACACTGTCTCGTTACTGTTATTACTCGGACATCTATTTACCGCCTTATTTACAAACACGCATGAATGCTGGACCTTACTCACGAATTTCGCTTAGCTCTGGCGTCGTAGTGTGATTCTCAAATAAAATTAATCAACTGCGGTGTAATTTGCCAAATGAGATATTTCCTTGTAGATCCTCCGAGCTTCCTGTCAACCACAACCGCAAGCGGCTCTCAGCTCCTCTTTGTTCCTTTACCATGAGTAAGTAGTACTACTTAAACATATTGGTATTGGCTTGTAACTGTAGTCTATAATTCTCGAAATATTGTGTCTGGAAAGCATTAATTTTGAATAGTTTCCTGTTAAACGCAAGTCATCTCATTTTGCGAGCGATTCTACATGCAGATTGTGAAAAGAACTTTATTGACTTTGAACCCATGTTTGGACCTTCAGTTGCCGAGAAAATGCCTCACCTACAATCTTAAACCAGCACCAAAGAAGGCTGGATTAATATGGTCGAAACTTTTTTCAAGTATCAAGAGGCTTCTGTAACCCTCTTGATGCTTGAGTGGATTAATCATTTGTTTCCGTGTGTCATTGACGAAAAATAGGTACGCATTGCGTACGTGTGAATCGACTCTTGCTCAAAATATTTAGTTTCTCAATTTGTAATTACGCCGATCAGATCAAGCCACTGATCCAACGTACACCGACAGTAAGATTGTCCACGGTTGCTTGCTTCAAAATTCTGGTAGTGCAGTAACTTGACACAGTGCTGCGTTTTGTTTTCCAGGACGTAATATGTAAAATACTAAACCGAGAAAGATTGAAGAAAATAAAAGGAAATCGAGAACCGTTGTCTTCGAGGCTGACATCAAGTTCAACTTATTTTCCACAGCAAAATTAATCCTGTACTCCGAGCATGTGACAGTTTCCACGACAAAAGTTCGCTGAAATTAATCCCTGTCCGGCGGGGCTAGTATCTGGATGGGAGGTGGTCCTCTTTGACCGGATGTAACCGAAATTTCGGTCGAAACGTAAATGGAACGTTTCGGTCCGGTTGGAAATTGACTTTTGATGAAAAAGGTCGTTCCATTTTTCCTTGGTTAGCGCCACTGGTCTCCGACCTGATGGTCAGGCAAAATGGAAAGCACCAATTGGCTTCGAGGCTGACATAAAGTTTCAACTTCTTTTCCACAACAAATTTAATGAAAGGAAAGGAAAGGAACTTTATTTAAGTGTTTAGTCGTTCTAGCGCTGAAGCACTTATTGGGGACACTGTAAATTGAAATTAACAATTAACACAAATCAAGTCAAGCGTATACTCTGAAAGTCTGACAGTTTCCACGACCAAAGTTCACTGCAGTTAGTCCCTGTCCGGCGAGGTTAATAGGGAGCTTTAGCAACGACGACGGGAACGGCAACCAGAACGTCATGTAAAAACATAAATTCACGTTATTGCGATCACTTCGCGACTATTCCAAGCCTTTTAATATGACAAAGGTGTTTCAGTCCCTCAGGAATGAAACCGTTACGAGCGGCGCTTAATTTAGGGGAGAAAAATGAAAATTTATCTCCAGGTGCTGACGTTCTCCATACCACTTCAAACTTGGTAATTTCACGTTGTTGCTTTGCTCATGACGGCAACGAAATGGACAAAAATGAAAAACGCACGTGCAGAGCGTGCAAAGCTATTGTTTTTGCCCACTAAATATGCAAATTTTTGACGTTCTCGTTGCCGTCGCCGTTGCCGTTGCTAAAGCTCCCTAGTATCTGGATGGGAGACGTCAACAGATGCGACTTGCTGCTAGAAACAAGGACCGAAAATTATATTTTAACGCTCAAAAATGCGAACTAAGCATGGAACAGATTTTGTTAGTCTGCTTTATGCAAAACAACTATTGATGCAAAACTAAATAAAAATTGATACACAGTTTTAAGGAAGAGCACAAGGAAGTTTTTAGGAAGTGTCGATCGAGAATTAAAAAAATTTCCATCAGCAACAAAATTTGCGAAACGAAAACAACACAAATTTTGAGCCGCGAATATAAAAAGTCATCATCAGCGAAAAACATTTTGACAAGACAGATTGGAGAGTCTGCGGAAAATATTGTGTTGGTAGCGGCCCGGGGCTAGTCTTCTGCAAAAATCCCAGTTTGACCCAGGTGTATCAATGCATTTTCTTCCTACAAAGGAGGATTGAAGAAAGAAACAGACGAAATATAATTTGTCCAAGAACACCGACACAACTAGACAACTTGTATTAACTGTTTGTGCATTCCACGGATACGCCCTTACGTGTCTTGTTCAATTAAAGTTCAATTCAATAGAAATAGGCTAGTTTCGAATTGTACCGCAACAAAAGAACAGGGTCGAGGTTCAGGGGAATTATTTGCATTTTCCTTTGTTTTGAACAAAAAAAAAAAAAGCTGATTATTCCCCTGAACCTCGACTCTGTTCTTTTGTTGCTGCACAATTCGAAACTAGCCTACTATATGGACAGTTTAATCAGAGTCGGAATCTAGAAGAAGATTCTCTTGTAACTTCGCTTGCTCTGGCCTGGATAAGCAACTGTTAACCAATCAGGATCAAGTAATCATGCCCACTTGATTACGAAAAAATGCCCTCCGTCTTAGCCAATCAGCGTTCAGTAATTTTGCCCCGTATGTGATAATGTGGAATTTCGAACCCATAAACATTCTTATAACGATAAAAGAACAAAATTCAGATTACTTCTTAAATGCGTTTTGTCTCAAAGAATGCACACGTGCTTCTGGTGCTTTGCTTGCGGAAAATAGGCCTAATTAAAGAGACCGGAATTGTGTCGATAATTTAATTTCACACTTCATTACAATACAACGTATCTTAAGGTAAAGCGTGGGTTTTCAACACCCCAGGCCCTTGGGTAAGGATGTAAAGCTGAACTTTAAATCGAAGATCAAAGATTGACATTTTCGGTAAACATAACGCACACTTAACATGTTTGTGATGAACTGAACAGGCCGATTGGGACAGCCCTAGTCGTGGTGGGAATGACCGGAAATGAGATGGGTGAGTAATAAGGTTGTCCCTTGCCGGTATATGACGAAATCGTTTTATCGGAATTGCCGAGAAGGAATTAAAATTAAAGATCAACCTCCGAAGGTATAAGATACTAATTTTACAATTAATCTAAATTTTTATAGCTTCTTCAGGCCAATCAGCTTGGAATCGAAACGACCCATTGACTGAAGGTGTTGTTTACGAAAAAAGGCTGGCGGATGACATTGGGCAAAAGTGGAGAGACTTAGGACGTGCACTGGGATTTCATCAAGCCAGTATTGATAATATTGAACGGGAAAAAGGCAACAACTCCAAGGAATGCTGCATAGAGGTCCTTGTTCGCTGGCTTCGCCGGGACGGAAAAGAAGGGGCCACTGCCGGAAATCTCGCCGAAGCTCTAACGAAGATTGAGCTTAAGAATTTAGCCGACAGATTCCCGATCAAACCAAGCGATACAAACCGAGTAAGTCATTCTGATGTATTTTTCGGGACTAAGATCGTCTTTACTGAAACAAAGTTGATTTACCATGCCACTGGTTTGCGACATTTGTCTTATCGCCTGGTATACAAGACGCTGTCAGTGACCTCATTCATCGATTGTTTTCAGTTTCAGAACGACAAAATGGAAGAGACAATACGTGATATTTGTGAGCAACTGATTAATGTCGTGAAAGAGGTAATATTCGGATAAATGTTTTCCGCAGTTCCTTGTGTAGATCTGGCTTGCTGTACTGAGGGCTTTTTGTTTTTTCTTTTTCCTTTTCGAGCTAGAATGCCAAGGATAACAGCAAAGCGAGAGAGCTAGAAGACACGGTAAGCCATCAATCAATCAATCAATCAATCAATCAATCAATCAATCAGTCTATCAATCGATCAAAATTTATTGATTTACTTGCCTTGTTGCAATATTTACAGTCAACTTAGATGTTTTAATGATTCTTAAGGAAATCGTAAGGGTTATCAGATATTAATATAACGACCCGAAGGAAAAGTTAGTCGCTGTTTAAGGACAGAAGTCTTAGTAGGCTGGTCTCGATCAAGTTAAACGAGTCTGACGCAACATTACCTCCTAAACATTTTCAGATCAAGTGAGCTATGATCCTCGCAGTTATGAACGCAATTTTAGCAATTTGCTTGGAGCAGCCAAAAAAATTCAGGACTTCAAGTCAACGGGGTTTGAACCCGTGACTTTCGCGATGCCAGTGCGACGCTCTAACCAACTGAGCTAATATTTATAGATTTAGCTAAGCCTAAAAGCGGTGCCCCCGTTTCTAAACCCAGAAAGCAATAAAGTATATGGAAATAATTATTCTTCTGCATAAATAATGGCAATTGAACTGAGTGGAGTGCAATTTGGTCTGAAATTATACGTGTGATTTCAAAATCGATTAATCGATTTGAAATCACAAGTGTAATTTCAGACCATAATTGCAAGACACGAAGTTTAATTACCACTTTATTACATCCATTTAGAAATCACACAAGAATTATTTAATTATTTAGTTAGTCAGTACCAATATTTTATTGATCCAATTGGGAAGCGGAAGTTGCAACAAAATGGTTTTTGTTTGACTTGCATTTTCCTGTAATTTGGTTGGTTACCTCAAACAAGCCTTGAAATCTGATTGGTTGTTTTGTTTTAGTGTTCCATTCTCACTGGCTAAGAAAATGGTGAAAGCCAATCAGATTGCAAGGATCACCAGTAATTTCTAAATGGATGTAACAAATAATGGTAATCGAACTGAGTGGTGTGCAATTGCGCACGAGTTCGATTTGAAGTCACAAGTATGATTTCAGACCAAAATTGCACGACACGAAGTTGAATTGCCACTTTATTACATCCATTTAGAAATCACGCAATTATTTAATTGCTAAAATACAGTACTTTAGTCAGTACCAATATTTATTGATCCCGGGAACAAAAGCTGCAAAATTCGCCACACAATAAATTTTTTGGTCTTTCAGTTTTCTGCAATTGATTGGTTACCTTAAACAAGCCTTGAAATCTAATTGATTGTTTTGTTTGAGTGTTCCTTTCTTATTGGCTGGGGAATTGGTGCGATTTAGAGCAAAAAATAGCGCGATTTGGGAATAAATCGCACTGCTGAGAGCCAATCGGATTGCAAGGATCACCTGTGATTTCTAAATGGATGTAATAAAGTACAAAACTAATCATCATTAGTGTACTAGTGCAGTTTACAGTGATCAAACACCTCTGAGCTGACAGCAGTAAGCCGTGCAAAAAATAAGCCTTGCAAACAAGAACCAAAAATTTTTATCAACAACTTAAACTGAAATTACATGCACAGTAATATCTTTCACAACAATTTTCCGTTTGACTGAAAATCTTTACGAGGCATGCATTAAGAAGGAAAGCATTACCTGAAAGCTAACCGTTGTAAATAAGTGATTTGTCTCTCGCTGTATTTCTCTCATCTTTTAACGGTGTTCTTCATTGAAATTTTCTCTTCTTCTAGTTCTCCTTCCTCGGCTTCTCTCGAGGCTCTCTTCGCTTAAATTTCTCAAATTTCGCCGCCTCTTTTCTCGTACTCTTTTCTGCTCTTTAATCTTTATTCCCGTTGCTCGTCACTAATATGATTTCCCGCCAGAAAAACACGGGTTGCCAAATGCAACGCTGCCACGCGATTTCCCGCCAAGGAAAATTAACCGAACCGCGAACGAATACTCCCGTCCCCGGACGCTGTCCTGCCTCCCCACCTTCACCCCGACAGTCTGTACGGACGGGCTTACGCTGACGTCATAACCAAAATTTCTCCCGTGGATAGATTTCCCAAAAAATCTTACCCATGGTGCTCCGCTGGCGGGCTTCGCTCGCCTGAGCTTCGCTATAAAGCCACTGATGTTGGGAGCTGGTCATTTGTGTGTTCGAAAACTTTTTCAGTGTACATTACGAAGCCCTGTTAGGGCCACCTGCGAGTGTGTATACTTTTTTATTTTTCTGGCGAGACTTTTTTATTTTAGGCGTGACTCTTGTTTTTATTTGTATTAGTGGCGCGACTTTTTTTTACATGGCGCGCCTTATTTAATCTAGCGCGACGTTTTTGAATTTGGTGCCACTTTTTTATCTGGCGTGTCTTTTATGTCGGCACCTGGGTAAGAACCTTATGTATTCCTTATTATAGTGTATTGAATATTGTAAGTAATATGGAATTTCCGGCGTTTGAGTGGATACAGATTAGACGGAAATGAAATATTTCTGCGGCACGGGAGCAGTGGGGACTGGGGCAGGTTCAGCTGAAGTGCAGTATGGGTAGTATGTAGTGTTGTAAAAGGGATGCTTATCACGTGGGAAAGCATTGTAGACCGACACCTCGTCTAGCTCTCGTTATTTTTCTAGTATATATTTGATTTATTAGTGATAAGGCTTAAGCTTGTTTTCGTTTCGAATAATTATTTCGAATTTTCCGTGCTTTGTTGGAATACATGTATAGTAAATAAGGGCAGAGACCTTCCAGCCGTGTAGCCTTCGTAGGATGGGCTTTTCAGAGCTTGATCTGTGGATCGTACTCAGATTTTCTTAGGCCTCTTCCAATGATAGTCATTTAAAATCTAACTTAAGCTACGCAGCTATTTTTAGAGAGACACCTGATTGGCCAGTTGTAATGATGTAAAAAAAAACTTTAAATAAGCGCGGCATTGGAAACGAGAACTGAAAATAGCCTTGTGAAACTAAAAATAAATTTTAAAAAACTATGATGTAGCATGGGTATCCGTTCTCTTACCTCATCCTTTCTTGAGGATATATAGAGGTATACAATATACAGATATGCGAGGGTATATAGAGGTATATATACAAGGGTATATACAGGCATGCGAGGGTATATAGAGGCATACAAGGGCATATAGAGGTATACAAGGGTATGTAGGGGTATACAAGGGTTTATCGGATTATTTCGGCTCCACTTCGCAGTACAACATGAGTAGAAAAACCATTAAGTTTAATTTGGCTGTTTCGGCCGAGCACAGTAGATATAACAATACGTTATAGAACAACCGCAGATATAACAACGCGTTATACAACAACTTCTATTACATAGTCATTCAAACATGTGGTGGACAAGCTGGAACAGAGCTGAGCGACAGTATACACAAAACACTGTCAGAACAGAGGCCAGAAAAAACCTGCCGGAAAAACCCCAGTAGGGAAAAACCTCGGTAGGAAATCTGAGTAGCATCCATGGCTCAAGCTCTGAAAAGCCCATCCTACGAAGGCTACGCGGCTGGAAGGTCTCTGCCCGTATTCACTACACATGTATTCCAATAAAGCATGGAAAATTCGTAATAATTATTCGAAACGAAAACAAGCTAAAGCCTAATCACTAATAAATCAAATGTATACTAGAAAAATAACGAGAGCTAGACGAGGTGTCGGTCTACAATGCTTTCCCACGTGATAAGCATCCCTTTTATAACACTACATACTACCCATACTGCACTTCAGCTGAACCTGCCCCAGTCCCCACTGCTCCCGTGCCGCAGAAATATTTCATTTCCGTCTAATTCGTATTCACTCAAACGCCGGAAATTCCATATTACTTACAATATTCAATACGGGCTATAATAAGGAATACATAAGATCCTTACCCAGGTGCCGGCATAAAAAATACGCCAGATAAAAAAGTCGCGCCAAACAAGAAAAAGCCGCGCCAAACAAAAAAAAGTCGCGCCAAACAAAAAACAAACGCGCTAAATTTAAAAAAGTCGCGCTAGATAAAAAATGGCGCTCCAGCTGAAAAAAAAAGTCGCGCCCGTAACACAAATAAAAACAAGAGTAAAAAAGTCTCGCTAGAAAAATAAAAAGGTATACACACTCGCAGGTGGCACTAACAGGGCTCCGAATCAGATTACACGGTTGAGAGAAATGTCTGTGTTAATCTAAATAGACATGTAAAAGGTGTGTAGATGGATAATTTGATTCATTCTGGGATCCTCAAACGTTGAATTACAGTACAATAGTCTCAAAAATTGGAATATGAAATTGCTTATGGAAAAAAACCATGAAACAATGGAGAGTGCGTTAATTTACAGTTAAATCGTTAACTAAATATATAATTGCTTCTTACATTCTACAATTGATTGAGAAATAAAAAGGAATTTTTCAATGCTAGTGAGTACATTTGGCAGTAAGTGTATTCAACTCATGGGCTCCTGGCGTATTTTCTACAAGTTGAGAAAGACTGGCGCTTATGCAGCCTATTGAAAACTTAGCAAATATCATGAATATCGACTAACTAGGCAGGACAGCCTGACGCAAGGGCGAGGCATCTTTTAGAATCCCCTTTTCACTTTTCGGGGTTTGTCAAAGTTCTGCCACCAAACTTCGAACGTCCTTAAAGTGTTCATTTAATACAGCCTATTTTAAAGGTAGAGCTAATTTATGTGGAATCATAAACGTGAAAACTTACGTCTGTCTTCTTTTTGTATTGCGTAGGTCTCCAAAATGAAAAACAAGAATAAGGAATTGGAGGAGGAGGTAAGGAACAGCGGGTCAGAGTAAAATTGTAGCTCCTATTTGTGGTTGCGTAAAAATAGCGCCTGAAATAGTTGTGGGAGTTCATTCAAAGTGTAGCCGAGAGCACTAAATAGGACGGAAGCGCAAGTCTTAAAGTTGGAGCTTTAAATTGTTCATTGCAACCTTGCGAAAACGTTTTCAACCCAAGTTCGACGCAACGAGGAATTGGGTTGAAAGAAAATTAAATCACCGCCCTTATACCGGACAAGTTACTCGAAATTTTGAAGTAGGCCAGTCTAGATCACTGAACTAAAACGTTTATATCAGCGGTGATCTACATCTTAAGTTAAACGGGTATGCTACAACATGACCTAATGACAAAAGAAACTTATTTTACTTTGTAAAAGGAAGTTGTGGAAGGTTTACAAAATCAACAGAATTAACTATTGTAAGGTAATGTGAAGTGCTGTTTTCTAACCATGTGAACCATGTGAGCGCTAGCCCTACTAATGGAATTTGGCCCACACAAGGACAGAAAAACTCTGACCAGGGTGGGAATTGAACCCACGACCACGAGCATCGTTGATCTAACCCGAAGGTTGTGGGTTCAATTCCCACCCTGGTCAGAGTTTTTCTGTCCTTGTGTCGGCCCAATTCTATTAGTAGGGCTAACTCTCACATGGTTTACATGGGTAGAAAACAGTATTTCACATTACCCTACAACAGTTAATTATTTGAC
>OX421447.1:62131998-62134498 GCA_949126865.1 Montipora capitata | reverse complement strand
ATCGATTGTTTTTTACGTCCAACGGGGTTGTGATATGAGGCCTACAGTTCATCGTCCTTCTTCGAGAAGACCGTTTTGCAAATTTCACAAAAGTAGCCTCGGATGTGCAAGTGCAATGAAGGATGAAACAAGTTGTCCAAATATACAATCCTGGGGCCCGTTTCTCGAAAGTGCCGAAACGACTTTTCGGGCCCGAAAATCCCTTTGTGAAAGTGCCAGCCGCTTGATTTGGAAAGCCGATCTTTTGACATGTTTTCAAGGTAAAAAAAGAAAAGTGACTGTGAAGTTTGACGACTTAAATCCTCTCCGTTCTTGAGATACAAAGTGAATTGTGACACCCGAAAATGGTCCGTAAAGTTTCGGGACTTACGAGAAACGCCCCTGGTAAAAACTGTTCGGACATCTCGCGCGTTTCCTCTTCCCCCTATTACAATGTTGATTTTTCACGCTCTCCAAGATCAAGATCTTTTCATCGATCGCTGGAATGTTTCAACATTGTCTGGGTGGGGATATACAATTCATTACACAAGCAATTCAGTAAGAAATAGGTCATTTTTTTAATTCCATCGCTATCGCTTAATTTGCAGCCTGAGCGCCTTCAAAAAAATCGATGGTCAGCAGACATCACTGGAAGAGGGGAAAGGTCCACGGACAATAAAAAGGTGTATATTAACTACTATTTATTAACCGAAAGTGAGGTCTTTACGGGAAAATAACGAATTAGATAGGAAATAACGACAAAAATGGAGGTAACCGGACTGCCGTGTTGGTGATTGTGATAGCCTGGACTAGTAAACGAGTCGATCAATTTCTGATGTAACGTCACAACCCGTCTTGGACCAAGGCCTAGCGGGAATTTTTAATAAGCGGTGATTTCCGGCCATGCGAGGGTAAAGAAAATTATTTCAAGAGCTGTCCAACCAACAGAGAAACCCGAACTCTGCATATTAAATTCCTGCTTAGTTGTACGCAACGCCCGCAAACCTCCTTTTCGAAATTTAACTTTCTTGACAGCTTCAAGGTTGATCCAGATTGTAAAATGACTTGGTATCTTTTTTTGTATTTGCTTGTTAATTAATGTGTTGTAGGTCAAGCGAAACACAGATCGTGGTGCCAGGCCGAAACAAAGAAACGTTCGAGATAAGCGGTTACAAAACCCGAAGCCTCTCTCACAAACGAGGAAAAAATTGAAGCGCCTACGATTGGGAACGTAAGTTTTTTCGAATTCCTAGCCTTTGTTGGAACGTTCCGGTTTTGATCATAACATATTGGAAAGTGTTCGTAAGATATTTTATTCCCGTTGCTTGCCGCGTTCTAGACACCGTTTTTGATTGGGGCACCAATCGTCTCCGCCGCAAAGCAAGAATGAATGAAACTACAGCGGAGAAAGACAATCCTTACCGAACTCTCCAAGATCCTTTGGTTAAATCTCCAAATAAAATTTTAGTTTTTAAAGTTATTATCATCAAGGGATAAACTCGTCATGATCAGCTTTGTTTACTTTAGTGTTATTTTTCTGAGGAATCTCACTTGGGATCTGATATGGCATTCCAGATTCAGTCATCAGCTACCCCCTTTTTATGGGATTATCAATTTACAATCAGATTTAACTGTATATTTATACTGTATACATTATGACTAACATAAAGTTTACATTTTTTTTATCCTAGGCTTGATTATCAACGGTTAAAGGAAACATAGGAAAGAGAGGAGGATGTGCATAATCAATGAATGAATGAATCCATCCACTCCATAACTCAATGTTATACCCAATTCCAATCTCCCGGGATTAAGATTCTTTATGTATTGTATTCCCAACGGGTTTGATTTGGGTACAACAATGACTGAGTTCTTCGATTAGGTCTATATAATCCATCAATCAATCGATTTTACGCAATCGATCAATCTCAATCATTTTTTATTGGGGTAACACAAACGTGTTTCCTTAGCATTTCTTCCTGTTTCATATGATAACCGAACTGTACACTATGTGTATGTTTTTTCGCCTGTGTTGTACAATGTACCATTTAAAAGGCATCAGAAACATAATAAAGGGAATGTAGGTATAGTAAAACTGAAATGTTAAAAATTACTACTCCGTAACTCCGGTCGGATGATCTACCCATTGAGCCGCTAAAACTCCTGACGGGCTATTGTAGACCGTTTGTCACGAGAAGCAAAGCCGCGAGAGGTATGGGGGTTACCGTCCCCCAAACCTATGTTGTACATGTGTTATGTTATTTACGGTCCCCGTTTTCTAGTTCAATTTTATGACTTCATTGCCTCTCACTGGGGTCACAAATTGAACTGGAAGAGGACAAGGAGCTGTAACTCACAGTACAGACCGAGAAAACGAGGTATTTATGATACCTACTTGTAGAAGGCAAGTCACCGTTTTATCAGAGTTAAGTGACAAATTGGCGAACCAATTCGCTCGTGAAAACAGGGTGACACGTGGAGCATACAAATGTGTCAAAAAAGTAAAAAGACAAGAAAGACA
>OX421447.1:62104498-62109498 GCA_949126865.1 Montipora capitata | reverse complement strand
TATTTGCAAGCATGTGTGAATGCTCGATCTCAAGAATCTCGCTCGTGTCTGGCGTCGTAGTTTGATTTCCAAATAAAATTAATCAATTGCCATTATTTCCCTGCCTCAGAGCTTCCTGTGAATCGCATTAAACGGAAAGCGGCGCTCACCTCCTCTTCGTTCCTTTACCATGGGTAAGTAGAACTACTTAAACATATTTGTATTGGCTTTTAATTGTAGTCTATAATTCTCAAAAGATTGTGTCTGAAAACCATTAATTTTGAATAGTTTCCGGGTTTGTCAAATAAAGTTGAACGTAAGTCATCTCATTTTGCGAGCGATTCGACATGCAGATTGTGAAAAGAACTTTATTGACTTAAAACCCGTTTTTGGACCTTATTTGCCAAGAAAATGCCTCACCTTAAACCAGCACCCAACCAGAGTGGATTAACACGGTCGAAACGTTTTTCAAGCATTAAGAGGCTTCTTTAAGCCTCTTCATGCTTGAGTGGATTTGACGAAAACCGAGTGAGCATTTAATACCCTTTTCCGGAATTTGCAACTATCACTTCGACCTTCGAGTTCGTGTGTGCTAACTTTGTGCTAATGTGAATAATCAAGGAGTAAATTTCGAACCCATAAGCATTCTTACAAACAATTTCGGGGGTAATACGATTAAAAAAACAAAGTTCAGTTTATTTCGCAAATATTGTTTGTCTCAAAGAATAAATGTGTGCTTCCCGTGCTTTGCTTGCAGAAAATAGACGTAATTAAAGAGACTGTAAGTGTGTAATCATTTCACACCTCCTACAATACAAAGTATCGTTAAGGTAAAGCGTGGGGTTTTAACACTCAGGCCCTTGGGTAAGGAGAGAAAGCTGAACTTTAAATCAAGGATAAAAGATAAAAGATTCACATTTTCAGTTTAAACATAACGCATCAGAATTATTGGTGTGAACTGGGAAAACATATGAATGTGAAGAATACGTAGATTGAATACATTCAATAATTTTTAATCTTTTCCTCTCTCAGTTCATATTTACACGCACAGTTCGTTATTCTTGTGTATATGCTTCCGTTTTTGTAACGGATTCCTTACGGAACCTTGAATTTCCGCTAAAGGAAATTTAGATAACCGAAGCGGGAAACACGTGTATACGTTACTTTTCCGCGACTGCAGCTTCGCGCAAACGCGTTCCTTAAACTCGTGTATCCGCGAGGTTTCCGTGACTACAGAATTACTAACAACCGTCATGTTTCCGTAAATCGTGAATACGAGGGACACACGATTATCCGCTGAATTTCTGCGGTTCGGAAACTTAACCTTAATTTTCAATCAGAGGGTTGGCTCTTCCTGGAGAAGCATTTAGTGGAAAGAGGCCTAGAAAGCGAGTTATAAGCCACTAACTTTGAAAGGGGCTTCCTTGTCATGATCGTACGGTATTGAACTCTACAATAACGCGTAGCTAAACCTCACATTACGTAAAAACAAGGAAGGTAAAACTTGGCAAACATCATTAGACCCACTGCATATGCACACTCAGTTCATTCAAGGTTATGCTTTATTATCAGGTTATCAAGAGGGCGTTTTATCAATGATGACAACAGCATGTAATAAACTACTTCGATAAAATTGTAAAAATTCTAGTCATAATGAATTAAAACTTTCTTGACGTTACTTCCGAAATCTTTAAAAATTCTGATTCAATAGTATCTTATCTGAATTAAAAATTCATATGATCAGTATCTTTTACTCTATTATCTTTCATTTTCTGTACATATAAATCGATATTATCAAAATATAATAAATAGCAATTTCATACAATAGTTAAATGTTCTATTTTTCGCAGCTAAACGGCTTGTCCAATTTCGAGAATGAAGAAATCACTCATACCTATTAATTCCAAATAGTGCTCGAGATTTTTCGAATTTTGTTTACAATACACACTCCCTACTTAAGTTTTATCGATGAAAGTCTTGTCAACAAACTTTCATCCAGGCTCGAGTTCCTTTGTCTGTCCTATCATTTTTTTGCTTTTTGCTTTAGACTTTGCTTATCGTTTAGTATACATTAAAAATAGCAAGACGATTCTTTTATCCAATTGTTTTGATTGTTCTTTTATCCAATTGTTTCGATTGTCCAAAGGATACTTAAAGTGATTGATGACATGTCTACACGCATTTGAGAGAGCACAGTGCAGAATGGACATAAAATAATGCCTTAAACTGATGTGATTGTAACTGATATAACTTAGCAGCCTTACAACCTCTATTGGTTGGTTAAAACGATGCTCAGTTATGGGAAATAAAAATTTCCACTTCAATGGTCTTCCCCATAACTAAGTAGTCATCATTTTACTAAGATGATTGACCAACCAATGCATATATTAATATTCATCTGGACATATGAATAAAACAGAGGCTCAGCTCCCTTAACTTTAGAGGATATTTACACGATGACATTATAATATTTGAATACAAGTCACGGTATCAGAATCATTCTGACCTTGCTTTCCTCATGGTAATTAGCACTATTGTTGTTTTAACCCCATTAGGATTTGAAACTTGAATAAGTGAGGAAAAACAAAATTAATTGTGGTAATTCTAGTCAAATGATGCCTTCCTGCAAATGTCCCCTTCTTGCCAGACTTGACGTCAATTCATTGAAACCAAATATTACAATAATAAGAAATGGTCTAAAGTACAGAAAAGGTGCTGCTGAGTTGACATCTGTACAGTGAACTGTAAAACTGGAAAAACCTATTCTTCTTGCATCTATGGCTACCAGGAACCACGCTAAAGTTACTGTGCTGCAGCACAGCAACCATTACAAACACTGTTGCATACCTTGCCCTTACTCTGCTTCACTATGCCAGCAGATATTTGAGTTGAAAAAAAAAAAAAACAGTGTGGTGCAGAGCTAAAAGTACAATGAAATGAAAAAAAGAAAATAAATAATAACTAAGGAGACTTTTAACTCTGGGTCAATCGCCCAGCCCAGGAAAGGTAGTTTTGAGGTTCGCTTGACATATTTTGACCAGCCACTCTTGTGAATTTTGCTGCCGTTCTTTGCTGCCTCTTGCTCATACGAGCCTTGTAAGTGGCATCCAAGATTGCCTTAATTTTGTGTAATTTGCTCCTTTCCCACTGTAGCGGTTTTACATCCCTTGCAGAGGGTCCACTTGTTTGTCCTCCATCTTCATTACTCTCCTCTGATGACATAAACTCAATAGCATTGTTTAGTTTTAGCAAATCTCTTGCTCTGTCCTTGTCCTGTGTGGAGAGTGCTGCTTTTTCCACAATTTCTAGTCAATAATTCAATTTCTAAAAACCCAACAAAAGATAACTATCAGATGAAACACTCGAACAAAATCATTTTCTTACTGTATACAAAAACATGAGATGAAAAAAAAAAAACAGAGTAGCATGAACAACCCTGTCTTAAAATACCATAGAAGGGATTGGTTGCACTACCATACGATGGACAATTGATTATAAGATATTTATATACTTTTTGTATAAATGGATAGTGCATTTCCATTATTTTACTCTTTGTCACCAATGCAAGACCAAAGCACTTAAAGACCACCTTTGCCATGCAAATCCACTTATGTCCAGAATTGACCCTAGTGAAATGCACGTCGAATTTTGACTTCCAACTGTAGGTGGCATCTCTTAGCTAGAGGGTGTAATCATTGGAAATTGGAAGTACCATTTACATATGAAGTACATGTACAGTGTAACATGCTTTGTAAGATGTATTATGCTTGCTAGAAGTAGAGAATCATTATCTTAAACCGAGGTCATGAAATCATATTTTCAAAATGATATTTTAACACAATTGACCAAATTGCTATTTTAACTCTCAAAGAGGGATTAACAGCTCTCACACTACTCTAACTCTGTCAATGAAAGCCAATTGTAAAGTCACAACTCTCTTTGAAATTCAGTAGCAGATAAAACCTTAAATTGCATAATCTCAGCAAATTATGTAAAATCATGCTTTCAAAATAAAATTTTGACATCATTGACAAAAGTGCCACTTTGTCCACTCAAAGATGGATAAAAAGCTTTGGCACAGCCCACTCCAAGATGAGCAGCCTGACTTTTGTCAATGAAAGCCAGTTATTGGTAAGTCAAACCTCTCTTGGAAACTCAGTTGGCAATATAATTGGCATATCCTGACCTCAATGAAATCATATGATTGTGCAAAATGAAATTTGGACATCATTGACAAAAGTGCCATTTTGTCCACTCAAATATGGATAAAAAGCTTTGGCACAGCCCACTCACAGATGGGCAGCGTGATTTTTGTCAATGAAAGCCAATTCTTGTTAAGTCACAACTCTCTTTGAAACTCAGTGAGCAATATAATTTGCATAACCTAACCTCAACAAAATCATAATGTTCAAAATGAACTTTGGACATCATTGATAAAAGTGCCATTTTGTCCACTCAAAGATGCATAAACAGCTTTGGCACAGCCCACTCCAAGATGGGCAGTCTGACTTTTGTCAACGAAAGCCAATTATTGTTAAGTCAAACCTCTCTTGGAAACTAAGTTGACAATATAATTGGCATAACCTAACCTCAATGAAATCATACTTTTAAAATGAAATTTTGACATCATTGACAAAAGTGTCATTTTGTCCACTCAAAGATGGATAAACAGCGTTGGCACAGCCCACTCTAAGATAATTAAGCGGCCTGACTTTTGTCAATGAAAGCCACAACTCTCTTTGAAACTCTCTAAACATTGTACAATCTGCATGACCTAATGAATAAATTCATGGCATATTTTCACTTTGAAAATTGTACAGCATTGACAAAAGTGTTATTTTGTTGTCTGGGAGATATATTATGCAGCTTTAGCACAGCCCACCCAAAGAAATTTAGGACTACATATACCACAATGAGAGAGAGAGAGGTGTATTTAATTACAGTATTTTCCAATACGGTTGCCTCCTCATATGATTCTGTCCCCCATTCCTGGATATTGCAAACACTTGATCTTGTCGGGG
>OX421447.1:62069498-62084498 GCA_949126865.1 Montipora capitata | reverse complement strand
AATACTCCCGTCCCCGGACGCTGTCCTGCCTCCCCACCTTCACCCCGACAGTCTGTACCGACGGGCGTACGCTGACGTCATAACCAAAAATTCTCGCATGGATAGATTTCCCAAAAAATCTTACCCATGGTGCTCCGCTGGCGGGCTCCGCTCGCCTGAGCTTTGCTATAAAGCCACTGATGTTGGGAGCTGGTCATTTGTGTGTTCGAAAACTTTTTCAGTGTACATTACGAAGCCCTGTTAGTGCCACCTGCGAGTGTGTATACTTTTTTATTTTATTGGCGAGACTTTTTTATTTTAGGCGTGACTCTTGTTTTTATTTGTGTTAGTGGCGCGACTTTTTTTTTAACTGGCGCGCCTTTTTTAATCTAGCGCGACGTTTTTGAATTTGGTGCGACTTTTTTTTAATTTGGCGCTACTTTTTTTATCTGGCTTGTCTTTTATGCCGGCACCTGGGTAAGGACCTTACGTATTCCTTATTATAGTGTATCAGGAGCCCATCTGGAGCCTACAACTCTACTGTGTTCGTGCAACGGCGTTTTCACAAGTAAGGTTATTTTTAGATTGAATTTCCCGCTAATTAGACTCCCACGGGAGCCCGATGACCAATTACAAGAAATTAAGCTGACGTCATAGGGTCACCGAATCGGAACTGCCTTTGTTTTTTGACCTAATTCGCGGGAAGGGCTAGTCTAAAAATAAACCTACTTGTGAAAACGCCGTTTCACAGACGCTGTATGGAAGTTGCACGCTCCAGATGGGCTCCTGAGTGTATTGAATATTGTAAGTAATATGGAATTTCCGGCGTTAAAGTGGATACGAATTAGACGGAAATGAAATATTTCTGCGGCACGGGAGCATTGGGGACTGGGGCAGGTTCAGCTTAAGTGCGGTATGGGTAGTATGTAGTGTTATACAAGGGATGCTTATCACGTGGAAAAGCATTGTAGACCGACACCCAGTCTAGCTCTCGTTATTTTTCTAGTATATATTTGATTTATTAGTGATTAGGCTTTACCTTGTTTTCGTTTCGAATAGTTATTTTGAATTTTCAATGCTTTGTTGGAATACATGTATAGTAAATAAGGGCAGAGACGTTCCAGCCGTGTAGCCTTCGTAGGATGGGCTTTTCAGAGCTTGATCCGTGGATCCTACTCAGATTTTCTTGGGCCTCTTCCAATGATAGTCATTTAAAATCTAACTTAAGCTACGCAGCTATTTTTAGAGAGACACCTGCCAGTTGTAATGATGTAAAAAAAACTTGAAATAAGCGCAGCATTGGAAATGAGAACTGAAAATAGCCCTGCGAAACTAAAAATAAATTTTAAAAAACTATGATGGAGCATGGGTATCCGTTCTCTTACATCATCCTCTCTTGAGGATATATAGAGGTATACGATATACAGGTATGCGAGGGTATATAGAGGTATACAAGGGCATATGGAGGTATGCAAGGGTATGTAGGGGTATACAAGGGTTTATAGAATTATTTCGGCTCCACTTCGCAGTACAACATGGGTAGAAAAACCATTGAGTTTAATTTGGCTGTTTCGGCCGAGCACCGTAGATATAACAATACGTTATAGAACAACCGCAGATATAAGAACGCGTTATACAACAACTTCTATTACATTCAAACATGTGGTGGACAAGCTGGAACAGAGCTGAGTGACAGTATACACAAAACACTGTAAGAACAGAGGCCAGAAAAAACCTGCCGGAAAAACCCCAGTAAGGAAAAACCTCGGCAGGAAATCTGAGTAGCATCCATGGCTCAAGCCCTGAAAAGCCCATCCTACGAAGGGCTGGAAGGTCTCTGCCCTTATTTACTGCACATGTATTCCAATAAAGCATGGAAAATTCGTAATAATTATTCGAAACGAAAACGAGCTTAAGCCTAATCACTAATAAATCAAATGTATACTTGAAAAATAACGTGAGCTAGACGAGGTGTCAGTCTACAATGCTTTCCCACGTGATAAGCATCCCTTTTATAACACTACATACTACCCATACTGCACTTCAGCCGAACCTGCCCCAGTCCCCAGTGCTACCGTGCGGCAGAAATATTTCATTTCTGTCTAATTCGTATCCACTCAAACGCCGGAAATTCCATATTACTTACAATATTCAATACACTATAATAAGGAATACATAAGATCCTTACCCAGGGGCCGGGATAAAAGACACGCCAGATAAAAAAAACCGCGCCAAACAAGAAATAGTCGCGGCAAACAAAAAAAGTCGCGTCAATCAAAAAAGAAAACGCGCCAAATTTAAAAAAGTCGCGCTAGATAAAAAATGAGCTCCAGCTGAAAAAAAGTCTCGCTAGAAAAATAAAAAAGTATACACACTCGCAGGTGGCACTAACAGGGCTCCGAATCAGATTACACGGTTGACAAAAATCGCTGTGTTAATCTAAATAGACATGTAAAAGGTGTGTAGATGGATAATTTGATTAATTCTGGGATCCTCAAAAGTTGAATTACAGTACAATAGTCTCAAAACTTGGAATATGAAATTGCTCTTATGGAAAAAAATCATGAAACAATGGAGAGTGCGTTAATTTACAGTAAATCGTTAACTAAATATATAATTGCTTCTTACATTCTACAACTGATTGAGAAATAAAAAGGAATTTTTTCAATGCTAGTGAGTACATTTGGCAGTAGGTGTATTCAACTCATGGGCTCCTGGCGTATTTTCTACAAGTTGAGAAAGACTGGCGCTTATGAAGCCTATTCAAAACTTAGCAAATATCATGAATATCAACTAACCAGGCAGGACAGCCTGACTCAAGGGCGAGGCATCTTTTAGAATACCCGTTCACTTTTCGGGGTTTGTCAAAGTTCTGCCACCAAACGTCGAACGTCCTTAAAGTGTTCATTTATTGCAGCCTATTTTAAAGGTAGAGCTAATTTATATGGAATCATGAACGTGAGAACTTACGTCTGTCTTCTTTTTGTATTGCGTAGGTCTCCAAAATGAAAAACAAGAATAAGGAATTAGAGGAGGAGGTAAGGAACAGCGAGTCAGAGTAAAATAGTAGCTTCTATTTGTGGTTACGTAAAAATAGCGCCTGAAATAGTTGAGGCAGTTCATTCAAAGTGTAGGCAAGAGCACTAAATAAGACGGAAGCGCAAGCCTTAAAGTTGGAGCTTTCAATTGTTCATTGCAACCTTGCGAAAACGTTTTCAACCCAAATTCGACGCAACAAGGAATTGGGTTAAAAGAAAAGTAGGCCAGTCTAGATCACTGAACTAAAACGTTTATATCAGCGGTGATCTACATCTTAAGTTAAACGGGTATGCTACAGCATGACCTAATGACAAAAGAAACTTATTTGACTTTGTACAAGGAAGGTTTACGTTTTTGCAAAAGTTGGCCGTGTAGCACTTTATATTTCAACAGAATTAACTATTGTAGGGTAATGTGAAGTGCTGTTTTCTAACCATGTGAACCATGTGAGCGTTACATATACATACATACATACTTTATTGAACCTCCCCAAAGGGGCTATTCGGGAACAATAATAATTATAAAATAATAATTTACATAATTATTTAAATTATTTACAAGATTAAAATAACCAATCATCACTAACAATTACATAACTACTTATCACGATATCAATCACTTCCTAAAAAATCTCTTAGCAGTTTGTTCCTTAAACGCTTCTTAAAGATTATTTCGTTGCTACAAAGTTTCAAATTAGATTCCAAGGAATTCCATATGCTAACAGTTCGGTAATAAAAAGTTCTCTGTCCAGAGGCAGTTTTAAAAAGAGGGATATTTAAAAATTGGGAACTCCTGGTTGTATAACTATTTACATCAGAACGTTTGGTGAAATTCAGGGGCACGACAATTCATACATTTAAAAGCCAAAATGGTATTTCGATAGTAAAGCTGACTGAATACTGGAAGCCACTTAAGGCGTTTCAGTTCAGGCGTAACATGATCGTATTTCCGAATTCCACTTACTATTCTACACGCAAAGTTTTGTACCGATTGTAGTTTGTCGATATTTAACTTCGAGCAGTTGGCCCACACGTTCGAACAATAAAACAATTTGCTAAAAACTAAGGCATTAATAACTATCAAAAGGGTCTTTCTGTCGAATGCATGTTTGACGCGGTTAATCTGCCCGAGAGAAGACATGCATGACGAAACGGTCTTAATAATGTGATTGTTGTACGATAAATGAGGGTCCAATAACACTCCCAGGTCCTTTGTAGTTTCACTAGGTGATAAGTCATTCCCTAATAAAGATAGGGTGATATCTTGAAGCTTGGGTAGCATTTTTCTGGTACCAAACACCATAAGTTTGGATTTATCAGGATTTAGCAGTAAATAGTTTCTGAAGCACCAGTTACACACTTTAAATATCTTCATTCATTTCTGCCACGGCAATGTCTTTGTTCTGAAGCTTGAAGGAGACTTGAAGCTTTGTATCATCTACGTAGCTATGGGAAATGCATTTCTGTGGAACAGCAGGAAGGTCGTTTACATAAATGCTAAAAAGGAGTGGGCCCAGGATGCTACCTTGTGGGACACCACTACTTAGTGGCAGGGACTCGGACAACGTAGAGTTTATCCTTACAACTTGCTGGCGATCACTGAGGTAACTGCGAAACCACTGGAGACAGGTGTTAGAGGCGCCAACATCCTTCAACTTAAGTAACAGAATTTCATGACTGATGCTATCGAATGCCTTGCTCATATCCAATAACACCATTGCCGTCAGTTCACTTTTATCAAAGCCGCTAAGTATTGCATCCGTAGATTTAATTACCGTTGTTTCGGTTGAATGCCATTTCTTGTTGCCACTTTGGTTCTTTGACAGCCGTTCCTTAGAGGTTAGGTAAAAATTAAATTGATTATGAGCAACCCGTTCGCAAATCTTTGAGAGAACAGGTAAAAGGGAAATAGGCCGATTATTGTTCGCTTGTTCATGATCACCATCTTTGGGAATAGGCACAACTTCCGCTGTTTTCCAAGGAGAAGGTTAAGTTGAGGAGCCAAGAGAGGAATTAACTATAGATGTAATTGCAGGAAGAATAGGTGCAATACAGCGTTAGCGTTAGCCCAACTAATGGAATTTGGCCCACACAAGGACAGAAAAACTCTGACCAGGGTGGGAATTGAACCGACGACCACGAGCAGCGGTGATCTAACCCGAAGGTCGTGGGTTCAATTCCCACCCTAGTCAGAGTTTTTCTGTCCTTGTGTCGGCCCAATTCTATTAGTAGGGCTAACGCTCACATGGTTCATATGGGTAGAAAACAGTATATACTTCACATTACCCTACAATAGTTAATTATTTGACATTGGCTTATTTCTTACCTGTCAACTGCTGATATCGAACAAGTCCTCGAAAGAAAGAGAAAAGGTATAATAAAACCATTTGCCGTCAAAAGCAATGCTGGATACTTCTAATGACCTTTAAAGACGCTTTTGTTTATGTTGGAAACAGCGTCATTTGTCAATGCGATACTAGCTAATATTGAAGGTTTTTTTTTCGCGAAGCATGTGAATGCCTGTCTTTACATTTCAATGGTTTAAAGCTGAAGCGTAAACGCATTCCCCACCTTTTCTTTAAAAAAACGTTTCGAAGCTGAGAGCAATAAATAAGGAATTGCAGGATGGTGAAAAGCAGGAAGTGGAGTTAAATATGTATCGCGCCTCTAATTATGAAATAATGTGTAAATTTTCAGTTGACTTGTTAACTAAATATGTAATTGCTTCTTACATTTTACAACTGATTGAGCCATAAAAAGCGGAAAATTTTCAATGCTAGAGAGTTCATGTTGGCATTACGTGGATTTTTTGGAGAAAGACATACGCTTATGCAGCCTATTCTTTGAACTTAGCAAGAATCATGAATATTGACTGACCAAGCAGGACAGCCTGACTGAGGGGCGAGGCATCTTTTGGTTGTTCGGCTAGATTCTAGAACACCCGTTCACTTTTCGGGGTTTGTCAAAGATCTACCACCAAGCTTCGAACGTCCTTAAAGTGTTCATTTATTGCAGCCTATTTTAAAGATAGAGCTAATTTATATCGAATCATGAACGTGAGAACTTACGTCTGTCTTCTTTTTGTATGGCGTAGGTCTCCAAAATGAAAAACAAGAATAAGGAATTGGAGGAGGAGGTAAGGAACAGCGAGTCAGAGTAAAATAGTAGCTTCTATTTGTGGTTATGTAAAAATAGCGCCTGAAATAGTTGAGGCAGTTCGTTCAAAGTGTAGCCGAGAGCACTAAATAGGATGGAAGCGCAAGCCTTAAAGTTGGAGCTTTCAATTGTTCATTGCAACCTTGCGAAAACGTTTTCAACCCAAATTCGACGCAACGAGGAATTGGGTTGAAAGAAAAAGAAATCACCGCCCTTGTACCGGATAAGTTACTTGGAATTTTGAAGAAGGCCAGTCTAGATCAACTAAAACTTTTATAACCGTGGCGATCTACATCTTGAGTTAGAACGGGTATGCTACAAAATTAACTTGACCTAATTACAAAACAAAATCGGTTGACTTTGGCTTATTTCTTGCCTGTTAACTGCTGATATCGAGCAAGTCCTCGAAAGAAAGAGAAAAGGTATAATAAAACCATTTGCCGTGAAAAGCAATGCTGAATCCTTCTAATGACCTTTAAAGACGCTTTTGTTTATGTCGAAAACACCGTGATTTGTCAATTCAATACTGGCTAATATGAAAGGTGTTTTTTTCGCGAGGCATGTGAACGCCTGTCTTTACATTTCAAAAGCTGAAGCGTAAACGTATTTCCCACCTATTCTTTACAAAAAGGTGTCGAGGCTGAGAGCAATAAATAAGGAATTGCAGGATGGTGAAAAGCAGGAAGTGGAGGTAAATATATATCGCGCCTCTAATTATGAAATAATGCGTAAATGTTCAGTTGACTTGTGAACTGAATATGTAATTGCTTCTTACATTCTACAACTGATTCTTGGTTTGCATCCACGTGATGAGACGTTTATGTCGGTGTACAAAACAATAGAAAATGGCCCACAAGTTTTGCATGATAATAGAGTCAAATTCCCAAAAGACACTTTGCTGCATTGTTCTGTACACCAACATGGCCGCCGTGACGTCAGAGCAACAAAAAGCGGGAACTTTTCGATGCCAGTGAGTTCATGTTGGCCGTACGTGGATTTTCGGAGAAAGTCTTGTGCTTCTGCAGCCTATTTTTCGAACTTAGCAAGAATCATGAATATTGACTAACCAGGTAGGACAGCCAGACTCAAGCTCGAGGCATCTTTTGGTTGTTCTGCTAGATTCTATAATACCCGTTCGTCAAAGTTCTGCCACCAAACCTCGAACGTCCTTAAAGTGATCATTTAATGCAGCCTATTTTAAAGGACGACTTATTTTATATGGAATCATGAACGTCAAAACTTATGTCTGTCTTCTCTTTATATTTCGTAGGTCTCCAAAATTAAGGAATTAGAGGAGGAGGTAAGGGACAGCGAGACAGAGTAAAATAGTGGCTTCTATTTGTGGTTACGCAAAAATAGCGCCTGAAATAGTTGAGGCAGTTCATTCAAAGAGTAGCCGAGAGCACTAAATAGGACGGAAGCGCAAGCTTTAAATTGGTCAGTTGCAACCTTGCGAAAACGTTTTCAACCCAAATTCGACGCAACGCTAGGAATTGGGTTGAAAGACTCAAGCGCGAGGCATCTTTCGGCTGTTCTGCTAGATTCTAGAATACCCGTTCGTCAAAGTTCTACCACCAACCTTCGAACGTCCTTAAAGTGTTCATTTAAAACAGCTTTTTTTAAAGGTAGAGCTAATTTATATGGAATCACGAACGTAAATACTTACGTCTGTCTTGTTTTTGTATTGCGTAGGTCTCCAAAATGAAGAACAACAATAAGGAATTGGAGGAGGAGGTAAGGGACAGCGAGTCAGAGTAAAATACCAGCTTCTATTTGTGGTTACGTAAAAATAGCGCCTGAAATAGTTGAGGCAGTTCATTCAAAGTGCAGCCGAGAGCACTAAAGAGGAGAGAAGTGCACGTTTTAAATTTGGAGCTTTAAATTGTTCATTGCAACCTTACGAAAACGTTTTCAACCCAAATTCGACGCAACGAGGAATTGGGTTGAAAGAAAAGGAAATCACCGGGCTTATACCAGACAAGTTACTCGGAATTTCGAAGCAGGCCAGTCTAGATCAAGTAAAACTTTTATAACCGCGGTAACCTACATCTTGACTTAAAATGGGTGTGCTACAGCATGACCTAATTACAAAAGAAACTTATTTGACTTCGGCTAATTTCTTGCCTGGTAACTACTGATATGGAGCAAATCCTTGAAAGAAAGAGGAAAGGTACCGGAATAAAACACAGTTTCATGCCATTATGACATGTAGGACACTCTAATCTCCTGAGAGACACTCTTTTTATGTCGGAAACTAGGAGCTCATCAAGGGGAACCTGTATCTAGATTAATTCCTTGAGTCAACCCTGTCCCGAGTAAATTTATTTTTAGGAAAAGGTTTTTCCCGCAAAAAGTATCGTATTTCCGATGACGCTGAAGCTGCTGTTACACGTTGAAACTTTTAGCTGAAACTTGTGTGCAACGGCGTTACGAATATTGTTTCAGCAGGCGTTGCACCGTGTAACATGGTCGGTTTCGTGAAACTTTGTGAACTTCCGTTGCGAGGCATGTTTCACGAAAAGTAGAACCGCTTTCTACTTCTGCAACGGTCGCAAGGATCGCAGTGGTGACAAAAACAAGAGTTTCACCGTGTAACACCACTTTGTGAAACTGGTCTCCCTCGCTCTTGTCACGCTACGCCGCTTAAGCCAATCAGAAATCGGCTAAGGCCATGTAAACAGCATTTCGAGACCAGTTTCAACGTTTCCGAACGATTTTCGACCTTTTATGTTACACGGTGCAACGCCTGCTGACACGTTTTTTGCAGGGCCGTTGCACATGAGTTTCAGCTAAACGTTTCAACGTGTAACAGCGGCTTGAGCTAGCTTTGTTTTTTTTTTCGCGAAGCACGTGAGCGCCATATTTTTTGCATTTAAATGGTTTAAAATTTAGCGTAAAGGCTTTTCCCACCTATTCTTTACAACAAAGGTGACGAGGCTGAGAGCAAGAAATAACGAATTGCAGGATGGCAGGAGCCCATGAGTAGGAGACTCCATATGCACTATATCCTTGAGCCAACCTTTGCCCGTATCTTTCTATTTTTAGAACGCCACGAGTTGTTCCGCAATGCACGCACTGTTTAAAATGGCCAATCAGAATAAAGTCATTGTCTAACAAAGACAAAAATAACAAAAACAATGTACACAAATTGTGCAAATTGATGTAAATGTGAGTCTCCTGCTGAAGGGTTGGTTCTAAAAATAGAAAGATAAGGGCAAAGGTTGACTCATAGGGCTTGCATGGGGGAGGCAAGCTCCTACTCATGGGCTCCTGAGGATGGTGAAAAGCAGGAAATAGAGGTAAATGTGTATCGCGCTTCTAATTTTCTTGCCTTAACGAGACACCAGTTTCCTGTGCTATTTGACCCAAAAAAACTGTTTCTCAGTTAATTCAATAGACAAGTATATATATTTCCAGATTTCTACATTCAAGCAATGATCCACCTTTTTATTTGAATCATTCTTTTCTCAGGATCTGGAGCATAAACTTTCGAAGGAAACCGATGAGGAAGCTCGAGAGCGTCGCGTCAGCGAAAAATTACAAAAGTACATACGTGACCTTAAAACATATGTAACTTCAAGCTTAGAGGTACCAGAGGTAAAACAAGATCAGTTGAAAACCCCAGTCAAATTAGATATCTTAAAAACACTCAGCGAGCATTTAGGCGATCTTTACATGGGTACACGAGACATGGTATCGGAAACTTGTAAATGCAGCGAAGATCTTAAGCGGGAATTCTACGATTTCGGTTACCACGGGCTTCGAGCGGACCACAATGAATTGATTCACAGAGTTAAAGATTTGGACGATACAGTTCAAGAGATGAGCGAAGAAGAGAAGGAAGAGTTACAAAAGCTTAAAGAGTTTCAGATGAATCGAGAAAGCCTGATAAAGGAATTGGAGGAAAAATGGCGTGCTCTCTTCTCTCCGGTAGGTTATCAATATCGAGTTCATTAATGACTCATTAAGTCAATTACCAATCACCGATTATACCTCGAAACATCTCATGCTTTCACGTGTTTCTCGGTGCCTTTATACCCCTACCATGCACGAAGCACTCGTCATCAGCATCATCATCATATCTTTATTTACCCTGGGATTTTAGAGTAGGTTGATGTAGCGTTTGCCCTCCCGACCATGATATACCACAGAGGACAGACCACAACACCGAGAACTCCATGTCCTGCTCTTTGCGAATAGTGTGTGGGTTCTTTTTACGTCTCACAGGGTTGTGATGTGGGGCCTACAGTTTATCGTCCTTCTTCGAGAAGACTTTTGTGAGGATGAAACAGGTGTTGTTATTCAAATATAGCTGGCCCTTTCAGAAATCGAAAGGAGATGAGAAGAGGAGACTCTGTTCTATGTTGCATGGTGAATGAAAGGAAAAGGGGTTGGAAACAGAGACATATAATTTCCTGGGGGAATTTGAATCCCCGACTTTCCCTCAACTGAGAGGACTTGGAGGGAGATGGGCTCCAGTCAGAATATAACAATACATGAATGTTTGTGGAGCAGTATTGTGCTTTTGCTTCTTTGTTAATTTGCATATCCTTTGTGGGACTTTACAATTCATTACACAAGCAATTCAGTAAGAAATAGTTAATTTCTTTTATTCCATCGCTGTCGTTTAATTTGCAGCCTGAGCAACTTTCAGGAACTCGATCATTCCTGACCATTGGAAGAGGGGAAAAGTCAACGGACAATAAAAAGGTGTCTATTATCTACTATGTATTAACCAAAAGTGATGTTTTTACAGGAAAATAACGAATTTCAAGTGCTTTCCAACTAATAGAAAAACCTGTACTCTGCGTATTAAATTCCTGCCTAGTTGTACGCAACTCCAGTAAACTTGCTTTTCGAAATTTTCTTGACAGCCTCAAGTTTTATCCAGTATGTAAAATGGCTTGCCTTTTGTTTTTGTATTTGCGTGTTAATGTGTCGTAGGTCAAGAGAAACACAGATCCTGGTACCAGGCCGAAACAAAGAAACGTTCGAGATAAGCGGTTACAAAACCCGCAGCACCTCTCAATAGGGAGGAAAACATTGAAGCGCCTCCAAGTCGGAACGTAAGTCCTTTCGTATTCCTAGCCTATTCCGGAAGGTTCCTGTTTCTATCAGAATTTGATTAGAAAGAAGTCGTAAGACATCAGCTGTGAAAAAGATGTTTTATTCCCGTTGGTTATTACTATTATAATTATTAAATAAGTTTACAATCGAATAGGGTGAACAAAGGGGCAAAAACGAAAGCAATTACTTATGCTGTACAGCTCTTTCTCCGAATACAGGAAACGGAGAACTGAGAAATTTTTAAAACTTCGCAAAAGACTAAAAAAACTTTGAGAACGACGGAACACGAAGTCCCGATGTAGTGCTTGCTTGTGGCTTGCGCTATTGGCGAATGAATGCCCAGCTTTAGGAAAAGCATAATTTCCGTTCTATTGAAACGATGTTCGCTGTAATAGTTGGGCTTAGTATCCTTTCGACCTGTGACCGACAAATCTGCTCTATGGAGTAGAAAAATATGTCAACTTTATTAAGAAAATTTCGAAGTACTTCAGTACATTATGACTAACATAAAGTTCACGTTTTTTGTATCCTAGGTTACATTACCAGCGGTTAAATGAATCATAGGAAAGAGAGGAAGATGTGCATAATCAATGAATCCATCCATCAATCAATCAATCAATTAATCATTTAGTGGGGTAACACAAACGTGTGTCCTTCGCATTTCGTCGTGTTTATAACCGAAGTGTATACTATGTATGTATTTTTTCGCCTGTGTTGTACCATTTTAAAGGCAGTAAAGACATAATAAAGGGAATGTAGGTATAGTAAAACTGAAGTGTTAAAAGTGCTACAAGATACTGCAAGTTATTAATAACTACTCCGTAACTCCGGTCGGGTGATTTACTCAATAAGCCAGTAGCTAGACCTCATGACGAGGAGCTGCGAGAAGTATGGGGGTTACCGTCCCCCACACCTATGTTATTTGTTATACCATGTTTTATGTTATTTACGGTCGCCGTTTTCCAGTTCAATTTTATGACTAAATTGCCTCTCACTGGAACCACAAATTGAACTGGAAGAGGACAAGGAGCCGTAACTCACAGTACAGACCCAAGAAACGAGGTATTTATTATATCTACTGGTAATCATATCCCTCTGGAAATCAAGGTGGCCGTTCTGTACGTAGCTATGGTAGCATACCACTCGTGATCTTATGACCACTCATGTTTTATTTCTGATCTTGGCATTGTAATGGCGAAGAGATGTTTTTATGATCTCTTTGTAGCACTAAACCATTTTGTACTTTCATAAAAATATATATATCAGGAGGAATTGCGTAGCCCATTGAAAAAGGTTGGAAGTGTTCTGAGAGAGGGATACCAAGAGTATGTATCTTTATCGACGATTTTTTTTTTATGTAAGAGGCTCTAAGGTATTATGGGAATTTTAGGGTGGGTTCGATTGACCCTATTCCGGAATAAGAATACATGGAGTTGTAATTTAAAACGATATGCCTGGCGTTTTGAAGCAACAAGGATAATAAAGATATGTTTAAAATAGCATTTAGCAGGTGTTTGAGAATTTTAACGTGTTTCTCTATAAAACGAAGGGGAACTATGCCCACCTACGTAAACCAAAATAATAATCTGGCAATTGTTCCAATTTCAGCGCTCCTCTCACGTCGCTATCTTTTCCATGAGGGTGCCATCAATTCCCGTTCCCATTACTGTAAGAGAGTAATTTTCATAATAAAGTAAAGTACGATCGTCTGTGTGAGTGTAGTTCTGAGGAGGACTGTTGGAGATGACATTGACTGACGTTTCTACAACCTGAGCGGAAGTCATCTTCAGAGTCAAGTGATTTGTATAACATCAGTAGATAACGATACGCAGGTCTTGTATGAATGTGAGAGAAGCTTGTTCTTATTATTCGTCTGGTGCAGAATATGTTTTTTTCTTTATATACACGAAGGCATGCATACTATTTTGAACTCAAGTTTTGCACCATATTATTTGAAGGTTTTAGTAGGGCAGTTTTCTTTTGCAATACGGTTCATTTAAATCTCAATCAGTTTTAGAAAACACCTGCAGACCTCTTATTTGTTACCCAGCAAATGATGAGGTATTAGCGGTGGTTTTCACTACTTTTTTCTTAAGGAAATCTAAATGAGTCGTCACTGACCTTTCTTCTTTTTGCCCCCGCTACCCACCCCCTCCCCCCTCGTCTCCTAGACAGGGACGGTACCTCTTGTAACTCGTCGCCGGAAAAACAGAGTTGCCTGACGACACATTTCGGATCTTAGCTAGGAAAGAGGGAAATTGAACGAAAGTTGTACCAGAAAATATCATGCACTTTCTGTTGTGCAACTTAGTATAGTTGAGCCATTGCAAGGAAAGAGTATGGTTGTGAAATGTTTTGTAAATAAAATCGGTGATTAGAGGCTGGCCCTCAGTGCGTCTCGTACCATCACTATTAATATAAGCTTTGTCAACTTCTTTGTTAACAATAAAAGTCGTGCAAAAAATAGGAATATTGTTTGCGTTTTGGGAAAGGTTTGGAAACGTTGCCATTCGTAAGTTCTAAGTGAACCCATGAAAAGAAAAGACGGCGCTTGTTTCGGTCAGCACTTCGGCCGGCTGGACTAGACGCACAGTCGTAGTAAACGCCTTTGAACCGCCCTTGAATCTTTCAGGTAATGCGCTGGTACAATGTAAAAATTCAATTGGCCTTTTCGGAAGGACTGTTTGATGTACTTAAGCCTTAAATTACTTTGTACCTGTTAAGCTTTCGCTAATAACCGAGGAAAAGGTCAGTTTAATTAAAGCCTGCCGAGGTACTCGTGAACCGGAAGTTGTCGGACTACTGTAGCAGCAAGTTAGCTGCTTTTGAAGAATCAGTTGTTTTCGTGTTGATTAATATATGTCATTGGGGAGTACGTTTCAGATTCTCTTATAGATCTTGGGACAAAAAAGCAACTGTGATATGAGAAAATGAGATTTAAAGTGCACCTAAAATCAAATATTATTTGTTCCTATTATAAATCTCCCTGTCCTAAGCAAAAATATGTCACCATTGTCACTCAGAACTTCGCCGTTCCTGTGCCGTGCAAGCCACGTAAATTTGAACCCACGACCGCGAAGTGAGAGGCATGGGTCTATTTTCGATTTTACGTCACAAACTGCTTTGCATTCCTGTTCAAAGAAATTTTGCATTGCAAAGCAGTTTGTAACGTAAAATCGAGATTAGACCCATGCCTCTAACATCACAGTCGTGGGTCCAAATTGCTGCTAGTTTTGCAAGTCTTGCCCGGCAGTTAAAAAGCGAAATTTTGAGGTACGAATCGTCAAACATGTTTGCTTTCGGTGGGGAGATCAATATTGTAGAGCAAAAATATTTGAGTTTAGTCGCACTTTAAGGTGCCAGAAGCTGCAACCCTGTCTACAGGAAGACCTATATTCCCAGCTATTAACCTGGTCCACTGTTGAATTGAGAAGAGATCGAATGATAACTCTCTTTAATAAACCTCAGACTAGCGTCGGTACTGAAAGAAACGTGCCAGACTAACCCGGCGCACAATGTTAAAACCTTTCGGGCTGGCAAAATCATTCGTAAAACAGAGATCTGTGTATCCTTTACACATTTTTTATAGACCAGAAACAAGATATTTGCGAAGTTTCAATCCTTGTGGTACTCATAACTCTCTTAAACCTCCGACCAGCGCACCATAATTCTTGTTTTAGTATAGAGCGCACATCTTTGCATGACCATTTTGAAGAAAACCATTTCATTCTCGCGCGTGATTATAAATAATGTCAAAGAG
>OX421447.1:62059498-62064498 GCA_949126865.1 Montipora capitata | reverse complement strand
TGCCATTTCCTACTTTTCCCTAAATGACAAAACAAAAGAAAACAGTACCGGTGGCCGAGCAGTCTGGTCCATGGGTGCGTGACTTTTTAAATTCATGCGAAGAATTCGTGACACAATTCACTCGCGTGACTTCATTAAAAGCATTGACCATCGGAGTCTTAATTAGTGTGCACGGAGTAGACCCCTTCAGTATAAGGAAATAACAACTGTGACAATGCAGTTTACAAAGCACTTTTTACGGTACTCCTTCATGCCTTGCACTTTCATCACCGAGGGCCTCTGGTTTTGCTGGATAATACAAGACTAGTGTAATAGCTGGTGAACACAAGGGCCGCCTCTAGAGCGCAAATCTGATCATTTCACTGCGAATTTAAATTTGTTCAGCTTCCATTATAGGTGGATACTTAACTTATGCAAATCAAAATTACAAGGTAAGTACCAGACACTGTTTCGTTAGTAAATTTTGACCAAAATGTGAAAGCATCTATTTACCGCTTTATTTACAAGTATGCATAAATGCTGGACTCGCTCGGGTGTGACGTCATAGTTTGATTTCCAAATAAAATTAATCAACTGCGGTGTAATTTGCCAAGTGCGATTATTTCCTTGTTGATCTTCAGAGCTTCCTGCTAATTGCATTGAAGCACGCGGAGCTCACTTCCTCTTCGTTCCTTTACCATGAGTAAGTACTTAAACATACTAGTATTGACTATCATTTGTAGTCTACAGATGTCAAAATATTGTTGCTGAAAAGCACTAATTTTGAAGTTTCCGGGTTGGTAAGCCAACCCGGAAAGTCCTGTAGTTTTGTGAGTGATTTTAATTGCAGATTGCGTAAAGAATTTTATTGAGTTTTATCCCATTTTTGGACGAGAAAATGCCTCACGTCCAATCTTAAACCAGCACCCAAGCAGACTGGTCTCTGAATGAAACCTCTTGATGCTTGAGTGAATAGATACATTTGTTAGTGTCATTGACGAAAAGAAGTGAGCATTACCCTTTCCGTAATTAGCTACTAAGACTTCGATCTTTTGCAAAAGTAAAATGGCACACTGACTAAAACTAGACCAAACGACTGCTATAGCGGAGGGGTTGGCGCAGTGATAAGATCTCTGCCTTCCAACCCTAAGGTCCCGGGTTCCATTCCCGGTTCTGCCGAGACTGGAATATTTGGCGACCTTCTTTCCCGCTAAAGTTCACTCAGTTTTCCATCGTTCCGAGGTCTGCAAAATGAGTACCAGCATGCATGGACTGCTTAGAAGCGGCTGCAATTTGCGCCTGTATATGCTTCCAGTCCGCTGGGGGTAGATTGATCATTGTAAAGCGCCTTTGAGACGTGTGATAAGGGCGCTATATAAATGCACCACTTTACTTTACTTTACTTTACTTTTACATTAATCTGCGATCAGGCTCTATTTTAGTTTCGCGTGCTACGTAATGTGGAGTTGGCGAAACGAAAAATAGAGCCTGACCAAATTCCTCCTCGAAATTCCTTCCGCCCACCTTTTTTGATTGATTGACATGTCTTTCATCGGCCAATCAAATTTACTTCCATTACACCAATACACGCGTGGACGGCAGATTCACGCTATTTTGTTTTGACCAAAGTTAATTACCGTGGGAGCAATATTATAAACGAATTCGAAAGTTACCGTTAGCTTTAATTTGAGAAAAACACATTTAAAGCATGGGGAATGTTTTCGACGACTATATTGCGGCAAAGGCCGGTGTAATTCTCCCTCCGAACTTATGCAATCTTTTAAGCTTGACATCTTAATTTGTAATTGAGATAACCTAGCATTTTGTCGTTGGACGGTTTGGCAATATATTTTTAAAGAAAAAAAGAGAAATACATTATTTCTTTAACGTGTTTACCCATGAAGGTTTCTCTGGTGATTTTTTCGGGTAATATCTTCAGTTGCAGTGTATTTCTAGAATTGCGCGCAGTAAAATCATGATACGTTTGGCTGTTAATTTTTTGATGGAGTACGAACAGTAAGATGGACTCGCAAAGTTTCTTTTATTGTTGTACAATTGATCTCTCTGGAAACATGCCATTTTAGTTTCTGGAGTGTGAGTTTTAAGTTAAATCAACTGGAAATATTATGAAGTGTGCAAACAAACCGTGTCATGTACAGTCAATAAATAAAGCCGTTTGATACACAGATATTCAAAACATGCATTCGTGTAACTTGCGATTTTATCAGCATCTCCTCCTGTTGATATATATGTCCCTTGTCTCATCCAGGAAACCAACATGCATCGGCTTTCATTGCCATTTGAAAGAACCAGATTTTTAGCTTTCAAAACATCAGGGAAGTTTGTGCCAAAGTACTTTCAACCCCATGGCCACAACGGAGTCGCTAATTTCACTCGTTCCAGAGATTCAAACCCGATTCTGGACAAGTTATGAGATATTTCAGATGGCATATCTCCATTTATACAAATAAAATCAAGTTGCACCGTCCACGGCATTGTAAGAACAAAAGGGAGCAAATTTCTTCGTACACTTATGGCGGATTAGTCTCGAGGACTTCGCGAGAGCTCCGCGCAATCACGATGGCATTTTCACTTCCGGCGTTTCAACAGCCAATCAGAGACTTTTGGTCAGGCCCAATTTTAGCGAGCGACGACATAAGAGAACATATAAGCGAAGCTAAAAATGGGCCTGATCACAGGTTACTTTTACATGAGCTGTGCATTAAACTTTAACTCGACAGTCTTTCGACTTTTGGTATGTTGTGCCAACTGTGTGCTAAGCATATATAGTCGCATGGGCCAGAGTGCAATTATGGATTAGATTCACCAGTATTTTCACAGTTTTCACTAAGTTGTCAGAGTCGCGAATTTTTATCCGGATTCCCGGTTCCCCGTTCCTAATTTTAGTAGCATCCCTTCTTGCACCAGGGCCGCGACATTGCGAATAAATGTTTATCTCACACAGAGCAAAACTTGAAGTAAGGTCGATCAATGTCGCAACAAATGACAATCAACTTAACACACTTTAAAGTTCAATTCAATAAATCGTTGCTGTCAACAGAAATAGCCCTTAATTAGCTACTTTCATATAACCCGCAATGCATTCTTTTTTCCCCACAAATTTTGCATAAACTATTGTCAAATATTCCAAAGTGCATTTGAAAACAATAGTTTACGCAAAATTTGTGGGGAAAACACAATGCATTGCGGGTTATATGAAAGTAGCTTATAGAGAGCTTTAGATTCCAAGACGAGGACGAGCACGCGCTCAGTGTTGTTCTATGGGAAAATCTCGTACTCATAGTCGTTCTCGTCCTAGAATCTAAAGCTCTCTAATATGTGGAAAAAATCTGTTTAATCAGAGTCAGAATCTGGAAGAAGATTTTGTAACTTCGCTTGCTCTGGTCTGGATAAGCGACTGTTAACCAATCAGGGTCAAGCAATCATGCTCTAGTGCCCTCATCATAGAGAAAAAATTGCCCTCCGTCTCCGTCAACCAGCGTTCAGTAATATTGCGCCGTATGTGCTAAAGTGGAACTTCGAACCAACTCAATCATGAAGATACCCGGAAACCAGGACCAAGTTGTCCCTTGCGGTATGACGAAATCGTTTTATCGGAATCACCGACAAGGAGGTAAAATTAAAGATCAACCTTCGAAGATATAGGATACTAATTTTACAATTATCCTTGATTTTTGTAGCTTCTGCAGGCCAATCAACTTGGAATCGAGACGACACACTGTATGAAGGTGTTATTTATGAAAAAAGGCTGGCGGATGACATTGGGCCACAGTGGAAAGATTTAGCACGTGCACTGGGATTTTATCAAGCCATTATTGAAGCCATTCAACAAGAAAAAAAAGACAACTCCAAGGAATGCTGCATAGAGATCCTTGTTCGCTGGCTTCGCCAGAACGGAAAGAGGGCCACTGTCGGAAAGCTCGCCGAAGCTCTAACGGAGATAGGGCTTAAGAATTTAGCTGATAGATTCCCGATCAAAGCAAGCGATACAAACCGAGTAAGTCATTCTGACTTATTTTTCAGAGTTGTTATCGTGTTAGGTTGTCTTTACTGAAACAATTAAGAAAACGTGATTTACCATTAAAAAACATCGATAAATGAGTTAACTCACAGCGTCACAGCGTCTTAGTCTAGATGAGAAATGAAGCAAACATAGCCTATTGAAAGTAACATGTAATTGGTTTGAGACATTTTTTATCGCCCTTTGGATACAAGACGCTGTGAGTTACCTCATTTATCGATGTTTTTTTTCCAGAACAACAAAATTGAAGAGACCGTAAATTTTGTGAACAACTGATTAGTTTCCTGAAAGAAGAGGTAATATTCCGATAAATGTTTTCCGCACTTTCTTGTGTAGATCAGGCCTGGCGTACTGAGGGCTTCTCGTTTTTTCTTTCTTTTGAAACTAGGATTCTAAGGGAAACAGCAAAGTGAGAGAGCTAGAAGACACGGTAAGCAATCAATCAATCAATCAATCAATCAATCAATTCAGTCAGTCTATATATCAATCAACATTTATTCGCCTTGTTGCAATGTTTACTTGTGTCAACTTAAATGTTCCAATGAGTTAACGAAGTCATAGAGGTTATCAGATATCAATTTATAATAGGCGGTTTGGTGATTTTCAGAAGCTTCTTTCAACCGGGGATCATTGCTACGAGAAAAGCAAACGAAGTGGGAGGGGGCGCGGAGAACGGGCGAGGAACCGCCTGCAATCAACCCCACAACAATTTTCGACTGACAGGTGGATTTTTTGTGACACTTTATCAGCCAATCAGGAACGATCTTTTCTCTGTCTGTGGGCGAACAGACAGAAAAAACAGGAAGTTCCTCACTCCTTCTCCTCGGCCCCTTCCCCCTCGCGTTCTTGTTTGACTTCGGTCCAGTTTCTCGCATGGCCATATTCAAAACGATCACTCGAAAGTCAACCTCGGTGGAAAGAAGCGTATAAAATTTGGCAAACCGCCTGTTACGCAGGCTAGGCTTTCATGAGCGAAAAT
>OX421447.1:62049498-62051998 GCA_949126865.1 Montipora capitata | reverse complement strand
ACTTACTTCTAACACGCACCGAGAACAGGCGACTTTTATACATTTGTTAGGGATGCCAATTGAGGCTTTGTTGATTTTCAATTTTTTTATTAGATCTTTTACTTGGATGTTAATAGCACGAAACATGAAACTATTACTAAACGATCTTGCGATATATTGAGTTGGATTAAGGTTACTATAGTCACCTGATTTTGCCTTCACTACACAACCGAAGACACTCAAAGGTTGAGGCATGGGCGCGTTGGTCAGCCAGGCCCACGATATGTTTTAATTGCAACAATAAGCTCCCAACAAAATGGATGAAATACATCAAGTAAGGTCCTACATGCGCCAAAGCCGGACACGTAAACCCCAAAAACCTCTTGTTAGGAAAAATAGGGACCGTGTACCCCCGATCAAATGCAATGGCGCTACCTTTGGGGTTTGAAGGTCAATCTATGAACAAACAGAATGAAAAACAAATCATGAGACGTGAAATTACAAAATAAATATAAACCTAAATGCGAAAGTACTAGTGGCAAGGCTGACCGTAGAATGTCACAAGTTTCTCAACCGTCTCTTTTACAAACGTACTACCCATGAACCCTAGCATACTACGCTCGCACCCAGATCTCTGTTCCGTGTCGGCAAAATATTAATTTATGCCAATACCGATTATCACAAATTACATTTTGTGTCACCAGGCTTGGGCACACATTAATGAAATGAGAATTAATATGCTCACATGCGTCTTTTTTATCAAGGTGGATCCTGTTGTTATAACATAATTGATTTATAGAAGTACTTGATTTGTTTTTCCTATTGATTAACTTTTCTATTAGTCCCCAGGTGGCTTTTATGTTGAATTTATTTAAGTTAAATTGAGCTGTGAAAAATTCTTTTTTACTTGTTCTTTGAGCTAGCTTGTTAAGTTTATTGTTATAAATTTTTTATTGCTTAATCTTATCAGGATCTTTACTGGGGAAATGAGATTTAAATAACTTATGCCTCTTCTTAATTGAGACTAATAAACATTTTATATCCATGTTTTTTTCCTTGGAATGCCGTAGGCAGCCACAGTAACAATTCGAACCCTTTACGTTTTAATGTTTTTGCTTCTTGTTTTTCTTCGTAGTAGTCTTCGTAGTCACAAAGTGCAATGTTTTTTTTTTTAAATTCCGGTATCCCGCCAGTGAATTTGTAGCTGAAAAGACTTTCAGTGACTCAAGACTTTAACTCGGGCTCTCTCGCCTCAGGAGCGCAAACGATGTCACAGCGCCATCAAGGCCTTCGTTATCTGTTGCTGGAAAGTTGAAGCTTTATTCCGTATTCTTTATTTAGTTTGGAATCTTTTCCGCCCGCGATGATTGACACAGTAACTTCATATTTGATAGGATTTGATAAATTGGACAGAAGATGTTTCTTTGAGAACGGCAAGCTTAAAGGCTAGGAAAATTTCTCACGTTATTTCTAGATTTTGCTTCGTTCTCAGTTGTGTCTTCCACTGTGAACACTACTGCATAGAACGAATACTCCAATCAGTGTCCAATCGACCTGTTTCTTGCGAACCAGTTTGTTCAGTCGTTTCAAAACATTTTGTGAATCGAACCAGTGTGTTCAATTGGCCATTGTGATTCAACACCCGTTTAATATTAGAAAGCTCTGCTTGGGAATTCCATCGCCATTCCTCCCAATATAGGAATCAAAAACGTGAAAAGAACATTAGGAAAACGCCACATTCGAAAAGAAATCAAGTAAAGAAAAAGAAGTTAAAAAATCTAGATATAAGATTAGGAGTCTTCCCCGGGGGCAATAAGTAGAGGTCTTCCATGAACGGGCTTTAGTGGAAATCGATCATGTCAATGACACCGACAACAAAATGAATTCATTGTTTCCTACTAGACGCTCCTTGAGCGTAAACTGGGTTGCCTGTGGTACATGATCCACAAAAACAGAGGGCACTGAGTTGGGTGGTATTGAAGGCGCGGAAAATGGATTTTCCTAGCAGTAATGTTGGCTGGGCCAATCCGAAAATAACAAAGAAAAAAGCCTAGGAATCCAATAGGTACTCTTGGTAACTCCTACAATGGAAGAAGCAGGCCAGGGGATCGAGCTCGAATGCGGAATATTTCTCATCATCTCCAGAGCTTTTAAGTCCGGAAACGGAACTCTACTTAGTTTTGTTTTGTTTCGTTTCCTCAGAAACAAAACGTATCTACTTGCCTTCAGGATAAACTATTTACACAGTGGGGTGTAGTGGCCAATCAAACATTACAACTGAGCCCACGTGTCAGCGGTGTTAGTTTCAGATGGGGCAAAAACGAGACTTTCGGGTGAAGACAAAAATTTTTTATAGAAGGACTGCGTGGCCCGGTTCAGACGCCGCTCCACTCATGTGCCGAACCTAATTGAGTTAAGTCCGACTTTGGAGCGACATTGGCGCGACATCTGATTCAGACGGCGCACTGTGTGTCGAGCCTAATCTTTATTTCACTAGGGAGAAAGTTAAAGGCCTGGGTCT
>OX421447.1:62034498-62039498 GCA_949126865.1 Montipora capitata | reverse complement strand
TGTTGTATGTACAGGTAAATAAAAGGAAAAGGGGATGGAAACAGCAACATATAATTCCCTGGGAGAATTTGAATCCCCGACTTTCCCCTAACTGAGAGGACTTGGAGCGAGATGGGCTCCAGTAAGAATATAACAATACATGAATGTTTATGGAGCAGTATTGCGCTTTTGCTTCTTTTTTTTGCTATCCTTTGCGGGGCTTTGCAATTCATTACACAAACAGTTCATCAAGAAATAGTTTATTTTTAAATTCCATCGCTGTCGTTTAAATTGCAGCCTAAGCGCCGTCCAAAAACTCCATGGTCAGACATCACTAGAAGAGGGAAAAGGTCCACGGACAATAAAAAGGTGTCTATTACATACTTTTTATTAATCGAAAGTGAGGTTTTTACGGGAAAATAACGAAAAAAATGCAGATAACAGACTGCTGTGTGGGTGAATTTGGCTTGGATTGTAAACGAGTCGATGAATTCTTGATGTAACCTCACAACCCGTCTTGGACCAAGACCTAGCGAGAATTTTAAATAAGCGGTGATTTCGGGCAAAGGTGAAGGTGTCCAACCAATCGAAAAAACTGTACTCTGTATATTAAGGAGCGTTCACAAAACGTTTATTTTTTTTTTTGTTGGGGGGGGGGGGGGGGGGATAACTGATGAGGAATTGGGGGGTCTCCCAAAAAAATTAGACTTAAAAAGGGGGGTGTTTGAAAAATATAAACGCTCTCAAGGGGGGTATCTTAAATGATGAAAACAAAAATTGTCATCAGCCAATGTAAACATAATTTAACAAAATATAATATTTGAGAGTGTGAAATGGGGTTTAACTTTCTTGGCAGCTTCAGGGTTTATCCAGTTTGTAAAATGACTTGATATCTTGTTTTTGCGTTTTGTAGGTCAAGACAAACAAAGATCCTGGTGCCAGGCCGAAAAAAAGAAACGCTCGAGATGAGCGGTCACAAAATCCGAGGCACATCTCACGAGCGAGGAAAACATTTCAGCGCCTCAGAATGACCTGGGAACGTAAGTCCTTTCGTATTCTTAACCCACCTTGGAACGATCCGGTTTTCATCATAACTTATTGAAAAGTGGTCGAGAAACATTTGAAGTAAAATGCATGGATGTCTTATTCCCGTTGCTTGCCGCGTTCTGGGCACTGTTGTTGATTGGCAATGAGATAGGCAGTGAAACCTCAACTGCCACAATTTTAACATTTTCCGATTCTATTTATTCTCATGACATGTAGTGGAAAAAAATTCAATCATAAGAACTAAAAAAAAATATATTAGCATTTGTTCTTTTTAAACGTCACCTTTAACCTACCTTTAATATCATTGTTTTACTGACCATTTGCTCGTTTTATAAAAAATACAATTTCTTATGTTGTTAAGCGCTTAGAACAGGTCTGGATAAGCGCTATAAAATTATTATTATTACTATTATTGTTATTATTATCATTATTATTATTATTATTATTATTATTATTATTAAATCAATTAAATCAGTGTACGAATAGGGCAACAAAGAAGCAAAGACGAAAGCAATTCCTTGCGTTATACAACTCTTTCTTCGACTACAGGAAACGGAGTGCTGAACTAAGAATTTTTTTAAAACTGCGCGCAAAAGCCTAGAACACTTTGAGAACAATAGAACACGAACTCCGGATGTAGCGCTTCTGGCTTGCCCTAATGCCGAATGAATGCCGAGCTATTGCAAAAGCATGACTTGCGTTATATTGAAATGAATTGCGTTGTAATTGTTGGGCTCAGTATCCTTCCGACCTGTGACCGACAAATCGGCTCGGTGGATTACAAAAACAAATCAACTTTATTAAGGAAATTTCGAAGGCATCTGAAACTGAATGCTGGCCGGTCCCCTACTATTGACTCGAGGAACGTTCGGATGTCCAGAACAAAATTGATCAATAACGAATGACAAAAATGAGAGAGAGTGGCCGATAACAAAGAAAGAAGTAAACACGCGGGGCAACAATCGTTTCCGCCGCAACGCGAGAATGAAACTTAATTTAGGGGCGAAAGACAATCCTTACCGAACTCTTCAAGATTCTTTGGTCAAATTCCCAAATAAAATTGCAGTTTTAAAAGTTTTTATATTCAAGGGATAAACTCGTACGGGTCGTCAGCTTTGTTTTCTGTACTGTCGTTCTTCTAAGGAATCTCACTTAGGATTGCTCTGACATGGCATTTCAGATTCAGTCGTCAGCTACCCCCTTTTTATGTGATTACCGATTTACAATCAGATTTAACTGTATATCAAAGTACTTCAGTACCTTAATTATGACTAACATAAAGTTTAAATTTTTTGTATCCTAGGTTACATTACCAGCGGTTAAAAGAATCGTAAGAAAGAGAGGAAGATGTGCGTAATTCATGTTTAAAATAATCAATGGTTTAGCACCTCGGTACTTGTCTGAAATGTTTACGTATAGCACCTCGTTCCACGACTATGCACTCTAATCGTCCAAGAAAAACCTGGAGCTTCCAAAAAATCGCACAAACTATTACGAAAATAGTTTTGCATTTACTGGAGCCAGGCCATGCATGCAACGAGTTTAAAGGATGAAACGTACCTGAAGAACTTTGTGCGTAAACTTGATGATTACACTATCGGCACCAGTAAAGGTTCATTTCATTAGTTATTCAACAATATTGCAATGTAGTAATCATTTTTAATGAAAATAGTATACAGCTAAGATTTACTTGTACGGATTTTATGTAAAACAAATTTTAATAGCTTGTATATTTTAATTTGATAGAATACGTGTTTAAATAAAAGTATCTATCCATCCATCCATCCATCCAGTAGTATAGTAGTTGGGGGTATTGGGGCAAAATTAAAAAATGAGTTCAAATAAAAATACAAATAATAAATTCAAAAATGAGTTCAAACAAAAATTATACAAAATTTTGAAACTGTATACTAATTTTAATACAAACACTAAATTCAAATACAAATACCAACGTAGTAAAGAGATTTAGGCGAGCGGTAGCGCAAGGAGCGAAGCTCTTGAGCAGGGGATGGCGAGCCATTAAAAATCTCACGAGCGACGGTGGGAAGAGCTCTTTTTGAAGGAAAGAGCGATGGAGCGAGTTTGTATTGGGGACTGTATTATAATACAAAATTTATATCACACTTAAAAATTAAACAAAGAATTACAACATAAAATTTTTTCTACATATTTTTTTAAAAATCCAATCAAAGAAACACGTAATAAATCCAATATGTTTAAATACCCGCATAATTAAATCGAAAATCAAAAAGCGTGACATTATTAAAAACTAAATAAAGAGGTTTTCCCGTGATTTTTAACCAATCACAAGCTTCATATTTTGACTTAACAATTGTGAAATTCTTCAGTGAAACTTAATAATTTTGCGAAATCATTTTGTGAAGAGGTGATGCATGAAGTGTGTTTAAATATTTGCATAATCAAATGGAACAGAAAATAATCACCATAGCGTGATTATTCTCGGAAAAACAGGAAGTGGATGATCTCATTATTTTGAAGTCATGTGACAGTCGTATGATTTTTTAACCACTCAAAAATGTACCCATAAATTTACCAGCTGATATTTTTTCTGATAAAAGCATAAGAATCATCAAGCGAAGATTGGTTTTGTGTGTAAACTTTATCTCAGTGTATGGACATAAATAAAAATCTATTATAATAATATATATGAATTGTAATCTTGAGATACATGATGATTTAATTAAAATTAATGAGGTTTTTTGTCCATTTTGTTATGAAAAGTTACAGACATACACTTACAGACAATCTACTGATCATTGTTGTGAAAATATGAATTTAGAAACAATAGATGGTCACGTTACTTCTACCAATTGTGGACAACAGAATTCAGAAGAATTTAAAACTAACTATATTGATTTTTATGAGAATATGTTTAAGATAAGGAAAAAGAGTATCTATATCCAGAAATATCATATTCAGAATGTATTATCAGATATAGAACTCAAAAACAAGTTACCAATATCCAGAGCTATAATAAACCGTGTTTGTCAAACGTCTGATTTAATAAACACAAACTCGGTTTTGCCTCAAGTTAACCAAAATAGAAAAAGGCTAATATCAATCAAATTTATAATTCACAAACTTTTAAAGATGTGGAATTTACCTCATGTGATACCAATTAGTAAATCTAACAAGACTCTAAAATATTATGAGGAGTATTGGACAAAAAAATTCAAGCATGATTGGGTGAAAAATTTAATTAAATTTTTTGTTATATTTCACAACAAATCTGATCGATACAGATGGGCATAGATTAGTTATCATTTGATCTATAAGTCGAATTTCAGTGAAAAATTGCTCCTCGCTGAATTTTACTCCTCGTAAATACGACCGTAAATCTATTAATATTTTTTCATAAGTGGTGTAAGCAAATTTACACATTTCTATTTTTGGTTTCTAATTTTTGGCTTCTGCGAATGCGCTCAAAATAAGACCAGAGCCTGATATTACCGTGTAAATAATGTAACGTTTTTAAATACGTCCTTTCCATTCATATCAATTGGCATATGCATTATAAATTTTTCATCAGACGATATTTCATAAGCTTTTTTCCAATCATAAATACTAATGTCAAGATTATTTAGTGCTGCATTTTTTATATCATAACATACAAAGTACATTGGCAATGATAATGGGCTATTATTGTCATAATTAGCTCTAATAGTAATCTTATAGTAATCTTTGAATTTGATTTGAAGTACCATCTGGATAAAGAGTTAATATTGATCTTATGAAATGATATTCATTCGATACTTTTATGGTTGCTTGTTTTGCTATGATCATGTTTAAAACTTCAAATGTGATATTCTTGGAAAGAAATTCATTTGAATAAACAGTAAACCCTGTTTTTTTTAAAACTAAAACTGAAGCGCTAAAGTGTAATTATTTGAAAAGTTATCTCTTATTAATTTAAAGAGTTTATATCAAATTTTCCTTTGTATTGTGAATTTTGA
>OX421447.1:62014498-62029498 GCA_949126865.1 Montipora capitata | reverse complement strand
GTTTTTGTTCGCGTTTTTGGCCTTGACCCTGCACAAAACCCGACAAAAACACGCTTTTTTCGGCAGGATAGCCAATCAAAAGGTTCGACTAATTTCTTCGAAATTAACTTGCGAACCAAAAACAAAAGATTCAGTGCAGGGTCACGGTCGGTTCAACATCTAATTGCGACTGTATTGTTCCAGGGTTTCATAACCAGTCCCCATATTAACTATGTTTAAACTGAAGATGACAGAAGTTTCTGTCGAAACATGTTTTTAAATTTAAAAAGTGTTGTATTGTTTCTTAAAATATGTTAAAATCTCCACAAATTAGAAGCCGTTATTTACATAATAAGAGCGACTCCAGGTAAGCAGAAAACTCGTCATAAAATACACTTGTGGGTACCTTGTGTTCATCAGAATAGGGAGGGCGATAAACAACAACCACTCGAATTTTCTCGGCAGATGTCAAATAGATCAGCCACTCAAAAAACTCATATGAGGTCCTGTTTCCCTCGTCGATTTTATGAACGCCGACGGAGTCACGAAACAACAAGGCAGTCCCACCCCCGCGACGCATTTCTCGCGTGTGATCGAACAAATTATAGCCCTCGGGGCATAATTCCACACTCACAGCATCATCATGTTGACCAAACCGAGACTCTGTTATAGCTACAATATCTGGTTTACAATCATGCGAGATATAATCGACGAGATCGCCAGTTTTATTTCTCACCGAGCGACTGTTCAGGAGACAAAACTTGAGTGAGCTGGCTGACGGTGAATTGATCAAGCACAACGATAATGGAGCGTTGGAATACCATTATAAGGCTGACGATGGACTGTGATAAGATTAGACGAATTCCTTGAAAAGCGGCGAGCTGAACTTTGCTCATACCCATTGTTCAAAGGGCCGGGATTTAATTTGAACACTAGATCGCCTTCTAACAAACAATGGAATGTGGCTGATGAGTTTGAATAATACACGCACGGCCGTTTGGCCCACTTGATCTTGGTCTTGTGTGATCGGCATTCGAGTTGGCGAGTAGACAAAAGGCCAGAGCAAATGAAGTGTACCAAACCAGAGATTACATTGTTCGGTAGGTAACAAAAGAATAATAGGTCATTACTGGAAAAATCTACTCTATTTTTGGTTGTAAGAACAGTAGAAATTCCACAGGTCTGAGAGGAGCGAACACAAATCCCAAACCTTGAAATTTCTCGAAGAAACCAATGGTATCCAGCAGATGGCCTAGCTCGAAGAACTTTAGTCTTCAGTGGCGCATGATAGTCTGAGAGGAGCTGAACACAAAATCTCAGTCGTCGATGGTCTCCAAGTGCTTTTTAGAGACCTTAAAAGTCGAGCGTTTTAGAGACCTTAAAAGTCGAGCTTTTTAGTGTCTTGAAAAGTCGAGCTTTTAAGAGCCCTTAAAAGTCGAGGTTTTTACAGACCTTATTTTATTTTCCGATACGGCCACCCCTCTATAAAGAGGATTATTGGCCGGGGGGTCAGCTAAGATCTTATTTTACATTTTCCGAAATTTGTTTTTTAAGGTTTGCGATTGAGGAGGCTTTGGTAAAAATGTGCTCAGGCAAGGAATTCCAAAGTTCTATTGTTCTAGGATAAAATAATAGCCTGTAAGATTCAGTGTTACATCTTATTTTCTTAAAGGTATGAGTTTTTACATGTCTACTCTTCCTAGCTGGTTTACACAGACAATCTCCTGGTTCTACCGCTACAAGGCCGTTTACAATCTTGTACAATAACAAGACGCGAGCAACAGCTCTTCTATGCTCGAGCGTGTCCCAACCAAGTGCTTCGATCATATTAGCCACACTATCTTGAGGATGATATCGTGACAAGACCCGACGTGCCGCACGCCTCTGGACCATCTCAAGTTTATATCGGTCATTGTTCTCAATACCATCTCTAGGGTCCCAAACTGTTGAGCAGTATTCCATCTTAGGCCTGAGAAGAGCCATGTAGGCTTTCTCCTTGAGGGCTTTAGATCTTACCTGAAGGTTTCTCTTCAGAAAACCAAGGGTGTTATTGCCTTTGGATGTGATGTTTCCAATATGGACATTCCACTTGAGATCTTTCGTAAGATGTACACCGAGATATTTAGTACTGGTCATAGTCCGCAATACTGTCCCGTGAAGGGTGTAATTGTAATCGATATCCTGCCTCTTCCTGCTTATTCGGAGGACTTCACACTTATCAGGGTTGAAAGACATATCCCAGTTTTTTTCCCACTCTTCCAATCTCATGAGATCTGCCTGGAGTTTCAGAGAATCCTCGTGAGAATCGATTGCGAGCAAGATAGCTGTATCATCCGCGAACAGGTGAACCCTTGATTGTACATACTCTGGCAAATCATTTATAAAAAATGAATAGGGCGGGGCCGATCGCGGATCCCTGAAGAACACCGGAGAGAACAGGAAGGTATGATGACTGGGAGCCGTCAACAACTACACATTGCTGTCTTCCCTGCAGGAAGTCCTGTATCCAAAGTTTGGTATCGCCTCTTATCCCGTAGAAGTCAAGCTTTAAGATCAGTTTGGAGTGAGAGACTTTATCAAAGGCCTTTGAAAAGTCCAACACAATGAGGTCAGTTTGCTTGCGGTGATCCAGGTTTGTGTGCAAAGCAGTTGTTAGTTCTAGAAGCTGCGTTTCGCAGGACCGTCCAGATCTGAACCCATGCTGTAAACAGTATAAGATGTTGTTCTTATCTAGGTGTTTCATCATATTGCTAATGATTATATGTTCCATGATCTTACTACGTATACAAGTAAGAGGTATAGGGCGATAATTACTGGCACAGTCCTTGTCACCCTTTTTAAATATGGGACAGATCTTTGCTGACTTCCAGTCATCTGGAACTTGATGAATTTTAAGGGACATTGAATAGATCTTCTGAAGTACAGGTGCTATCTGAGAAGCCAGTTGCTTAAGGACCATAGGTTGGATATTGTCGGGTCCAGCAGCCTTATGGGGTTAGAGGTTTTTTAACAATTTCTCAATTCCTGGTGTTCTGATAGAGATATTTGGCATAGAAGGATAAGGGCTACAGGTATCTGAAGGCAGAGTTGAGTCTGTGTGGCAACGTGTAAATGCAGTGTAGAATGTGTCATTAAGTACTGACGCTTTGGTAGCAGCATCGGATACAAGTTGACCACGATATTTGAGAGAAGGTATACCAGAGGGGTCACTTTTTGCATGCTTAAAGAGGGACCAAAAGCGTTTGTTTGAAGTATGAGCTTCATCTGTTGTGCTATTTGTAGGAGTCACTACATCCTCTACGTACTTCCAGTACGCTGCCTTCAACTTACTTTGGACTGTATGCCTCAGAGTTCTGTACCTCGGGTCTTTTTTACGATGGAGTTTGTCCCGCTTTCTCATGAGACGCCTCAAGTTGGAATCAACATAGGGAAGTCTATTTTTCTTTCTGGCTTGTTTGAAAGGGATATATTTTTCAACAGCATTATGTAGCTTGCTCTTGAAGGACGACCACAACTCATTGATAGAGGTAGATGAGTCATCATTTTGGAAATTCAGAAAAGCGGAACAAAAGCAGGACATATCTCTTTCCAGGCCTACCCAGTCGGCTTTTTTGTACAGGAAGATTTTTCGCTGCTGCTGGGTATAACTGATGGGATTTACGTCCCCCTCCACATACACAGCCTCGTGGTCACTTATACCTTAAAAGTGGTGCTTTTTAGAAACCTTAAAAGTCGAGCTTTTTAGATACCTTAAAAGTCGAGCTTTTTAGATACCTTAAAAGTCGAGCTTTTTAGAGACCTTAAAAGTCGAGGTATTTACAGACTTTAAAAGTCGAGCTTTTTAGAGACCTTAAAAGTCGCGCTTTTTAGAGACCTTAAAAGTCGAGCTTTTTAGAGACCCCTAAAAGTCGAGCTTTTTAAAGATCTTAAAAGTCGATCTTTTTAGTGATCTTAAAAGTCGAGCTTTTTAGAGACCTTAAGGTTTCAGCTTTTTAGTGGGATCATTATCAGCTTCGATCTGCGCAAAGTTCCCTACGAGAATTGAACCAAATAAATGTATCAAAAGTGGCCTAGAGCATCCATACCTATTTACTGCCCACAATAATAATAATAATAATAATAATAATAATAATAATAATAACAATAATAATCTTAATAATAATAAACGAATTGTTGTTAAAGGGGCCGTTGAAAACGTTGGAATAATGGAGAAAAATGATGCGATGAATTAAATTGAGATCAAACTATGAACACACTGTCCTTGGCGTGAATTTCGGATTTACCAACTTTAAGGAAGGTAAGGCTGATTTTAGAAACCTGCTGCCGAGAGCTGATGGTCAGGAATTACGTGATCGAATCTATGTTATCAACGTCTTAACCACATTTTCCAATTTTGAGGTAGTAGGTAGATAGTAGTCTTAGTTAAAGGAGACCGTAGACGGTGGAGCCAATTGCTTGAAGTTGTGGAACTGTAACCATGTGCCAATTATCAGAATAAATGACACCAATTGATCATCCCGTAGGTAAAGGCCCAAATCTGTAGGGTATGGCAATAAACCTACAGTATTTTGACTAACCTAACGTTTCGTCAACTCTCCATAACACCCGTTCTTGCAAAAAGGGGTACCAAAACAAGAAAGTTATCGGCACTATTGTGTCGACAGAGTTTTGAAGAGACGACAGCTAAAATGTCGTTCATTGGTAAAAGAGTATAATGCGCCAAGAGTATGACGTTTACCAAACACGGCTTCGGACAGCTGCCGTGATGTCTGTGCCGACGCTTTCAATTGAAGGAAATTCGTAGGCCCATTTAATGGAAGTGGAAAATATACAATAAATGAGGGTACTTATTTCAGTAGTTTGAACTTTTAAAATTGAACAATAATGCGAAATCAAGTTCGTTTGTAGAAACACAGAGAATCTCGCCGGGAAGAAAATACGCAAAAGACAAGTATACTTAGGAATATAAAGTAAGCAGTTCATCATAGCCGTCCGAAGACTGCATTTTTCTATCGTCATCTAATTTGTACAGTTAAAAGTCAAATGTGGTAACAATACGGACTGGAAAGAGGATTCTAACACTCCAACACCAAAAAATCGTATTGCAAATGGAAGCGATGGTGCAAGACATTGTGCAACTACGTTATATGTAGCATAACACTTTGAAAAAACACATCTATCCATATTAATCTTCCAGCACTTTCTAACCCAAAACGAACTTCAACTTTTTTTTTAAGTACAAACAAATTCTCTCTAAAAACTCTGCTTTAATGAAGGTAATGACAAGCACCCCGGATTCTATTTGTCTCTATGTTTGTTATGTTGCCTTACTCAACTTCAATTCTAATTGACCCTTTTCATAATGGCGGTCAAATAAAATATTCTTTTGTTTTAATACTAACAAGTTTAACTAGCCTCGCTACGACGAGCAAATTGCACAAGAACTTTTGTTTCAAAATGAGGGCAGTAGGTCTAGCTACCATGAAGACAAAAGAATGTTCGCCATTTATAAAAGTGGTCCATAAAATTATGCCACTTAAAAAGCACTAACTTGTTTTAAAAATACATTTTGAATGCAGACAAGTTAAAAAAAGAAATAGAAATTACCCAATGGAAATACAACAGCCTAAAAATAAGGGGGATTCGTTTCTAACTAAGCAAGCAGGGGTGGCGCAGTGGTGAGAGCACTTGCCTTCCAGCATTGTGGCCCGGGTTTCATTGTCGGATCTGGCGTTATATGTGGGCTGAGTTTATTGTTGGTTCTCTCCTTGTTCCGTGAGGTTTTTCTCCACAGTACTCAGGTTCGCCCCTCTGCATAAAAACCAACACAGTCTTTGCGCACAACAAATCAAACGGGGTGACGAATTAGCCCACTCGGAGGTATGTCCGATGCGTCGTATAACTTGCGATTGCGGGCAAATTGTCACGTGCCGTGAACAGAATTGGCACAAGGAAAATATGTGTGAGTTCATCAAAGTGAGCTGTCCTTTAAAGTGCGAAGAGATGGTGGAGAGGTATGTTTAAATATAAATTCTAAAGGCTTTGAAGAAAAGGGCCCATGTGGCAAGCTATGCACAAGCGAGAGACAATCAATGACGTTCGGGCTTTCACGCTGTGTGCGCGATGCCTACAAACGCAAGATTTTTGCGGCTTGTTTTTCATTATAGCCATAAATGGTAACCTTTCTCGAGATTGCTCTGGAAAGTGCAAACGTGATTTAAAATAAAAGGCCACATTTTATTGACTGCGATTGTTTACTTGACGCACTGTACATAACGTCATCCACACGTTATGGTTTGCTTTTCATTTCGTCCACGAATTAAATTTCACTTATTTTGTCTCTAGCTCATTTCGTTGCTGTAACATTGTTGCTGCACAACTTGTGTTTGAGTTCCCCACCCCACCCCCAAATTTTCATTGAGTGCATAACTTTTCCCCTGTTAACTCTAAAACAGATTGCATACCGGAAATGTCGTGATTGAGTTACGTATGAGATTAATGAGATCTTATGAAAGTTTCCCTTTTTCAGATGAAAAAATGTTCAATTGCACACGGAGAGAAAAGAGAAGCTCAGTAAATTGCGAGTTTCTCATCTTTATTGAATGTTATCATCATTATTATGAGGAAATCTCTTATTTGGAGTAGATTGCGAGTACCTTGTTTATTCCTTCTTTATTGTGGAACCGCGCTTATTCAAAGATACCACGGGTGCAAGGGGCTTTGTATTTTATTAGTAAGTGATAAGTCGTTATTTAAAGTGCCAGCCATGACACCTATGGTTTCTTGGTTATTTTGCTGCTGTAAAGAGATAGCTAGTTAAAAAAAAAACTGTTCGTTTAGATGTTACTACCGTTTACGCTTTTTATCCATTACTCCGACTATAAAACCTATCCCTATTTCCTTTATAAACGTTTCCATAGATATCTGATACCTTCACATACACTGAAGTGCTCATTGGTTGCCACAGTCTGCACAGTTAAGGGATGTGGACAGTTGGTAAGAAGAGGGGAGGTAGGAGGGCATATTGAAGAGAACCTGGCAAGCCATTTTGCAATGCTGCAACGTGATAGGAACAACACGCTATGGAAACTTCATGATCCAGTAAGCTCATAAGCTCAATATGAAACAACTATTTAAGGTATACATGTATTTATAACCCATCCGTTAACTTTCGCAAGATCTCATTGGCTACTTTACGTCACACGGTGGGACAGTCATCGAGCAATAACCCCCGTATGCTTCGATGTTTGTCTAGCGATCATTTTCGTCGAAAAGGGAAAAAGCCATTGTAAAACGGGCAGAAGAAGAGTTTCAACTTTTCATCTTTATTATTTTACATATAAAGAAAAAAACAATCTCATTTTGCACAGTCAAGTGATACTGCCACTGAAAAGCTGGTCGCAAATCCTGTCCCAGAGAGTACATATAGTCAGCAACTGAGATGTATTGTCGACCTCTTTGAAAGAACGGGGGAGGGGGGGGGGGGACTTCTCGTTGAAACGTTCGTCCAATCACAGTAGAAATAAAGCTAATTAAACCAATCAAATGTAATTGCTTACATCGATCGCAAGAATTTGCCGTCAGATCACATCACATCAAAGTTTTCTCTCGCTTTGTAAATTATTGGCAGGGTAATAGTTTTTAGAGAAACACTTCCTGGATTACTAGTATGTCGGAAAAATTTTTTTCTGGGGCTGAGATATTGTCCTCAAATTTTCACATTTGCCCTCGAAGCTGCGCCATAATCAGCCAATATATTAGCCGCCTGAGGGGGTTAAGTTTATTGACTAAATACTCAGGCGGGATTGCGTGCAGGAATAAATGAGTAAAAATCATCTTTTTCAGCTGTCTTACCTCAATGTTCACTGTATTATCTCACTGTTTTCCTCTGGGAACCAAAGTACGGTACTCGCAGCAGGGGAAGACCAGCAACCACTTACATAGACACCCTCAGAAGAGATACTGGACTCAGTAACACTGGCGAGATAAGCGCCCTTATGAACAACAAGGACCAGTGGAGAGCAGCCATCCATGATCCCCGAGTTGGTGTTGGCTAATACCCTCTTCTGTAGTAGTAGTAGTAGCAGCAGCAGCAGCAGCAGCAGTAGTAGTAGTAGTAGTAGTAGTAGTAGTAGTAGTAGTAGTAGTAGTAGTAGTTAGCATATACTAAAACAAATATTCACCTCAGTGTCTGTGGCTAGTGGTGGATACTTACAAGCACCAAGCTGCCCGAAGCTCGTGAATACTTGTTAAATACTCGGAAGTACAATGAAATCTGTCAATATGGATACACCTCAATGGTCTGTGGAGTCACAGTAAGAGACCTCAGTTTTAATTTTTGTTCATTGTTGAGCAGGTGCCACCACAGGTTCGCCATAAATTCACTGGGAAAATCTTATTGTTTAAGTGGACCATTCCTGCAAATGACGAGCGGGAGAGACGATCACCGAGGTTCGATAAGTGGGAGAGGAAGTGGACACTCCTTCAGAAGGAGAGAGCAATTTGTTTGGAATACACTCATGCAGGGGATTGAGCCAGTCTATTTGTCTATATGGTAAGAGAGTTTCATCATAATTCGTCTGGTCTAATCATTCAACAAAGAATTGATATGATGGTGTTATACTGGGATGTATAGTTCACAGTTCCCCTCAATGTAATTTGTTGAATATACAGCAAACATGCCCAACATTTCTTACTTTGTAACATTTCAGTGGAGTCAAGCAAATAAATAAAATCTTCTATTTTCTCCACAGCTTCCTGTTGAAAACACCAAACAGCTCCAAGGTCAACAACATCCCTTTTGTGAAGCTCACCGAAGGAAAGATGGTTAAGGCCAGAGAAGCCAATGCCTTGACCATCGAAGAACTGACAGTGAAGATGGAGTTACTAGAGCCTGAAATTAGTTGATTTTAATTGTTAAATGTAATCACATGAATTGGAGAACAATTTGGAACAAATAAGCACGAAAAAAAAAAGCGTATTTTTTGAAAAAATTTGCAAGTGCTTCTTTATTCCAAATTGCACAATAAAAATCATGCGATTACTTGATGGTACACATGCTCAAATTTTATCTTTATTAAGCTTATTTTCCACTACAAATTTCAAGCTTCTGTTCTCTGTTTGGGATTATTTGACGTGCTCTCAGCCAATCAATACGCAAAAATGTTTGCATTAATAGACTTATATATACCAACGGACATTACTCTATTAAATACATAGAGGCAGCTTTCAATTGAGTCTATACTAGTACTTTCCTGCTTTTTTGGGTTATCGTGCGACATTCTGAGCCATGTAAGAGCAATCATGACTTCAGTGCTCCCACCCCATCCCCATCCCTTAAGGCTATTTTTCACTAGCACAAGCGCAGGCCCAAGCATAAGTAGCTTATGGTAATAAAAACTAACGTCGACATATAAGCATCAAAATCAATCACCGCATCCGCAGGGAATCTGGAACGAATACTTTAATTGCCAAGATGTTTCAAATTTCCCGGTTGTACTTTATGCTGCGTTTCTTTTTCACACTACGCAACCGAACGCAAGCATAAGCGCAAGCAAGCACAAGCACAAAGAAAAGGGAAAAGCTTGGATGCTTGTGGTTATTATTGCGTCAAATTTCTTTTCACAGTGAAATCTCATACTTGCACCAGTGCTTGTGTTTGCGTCACAAGTGAAAACCAGGCTTAAGCACCGGATGCATGTTTCATGTTTGGTGTTTCATCGCCTTCAGTAATTACGTAAGACGATTGGTTTTAGAGCTACTGAAACACCGTAAAGAAAAAAAATTAAGAAGACCATTTAAAGAAATTGTTTTTAAGGATACTTTAATTAAAATCGTATAATTTCCTGCAAATAGTCTTAAAAATACTGTGCAGTCGGACTGCCACACAACCGATTCAATCTCTCTCATTACCAACGAAGGTGACAATAAAAAGGTGAAATCGAAGGGCTGTATGCATGACCTTTGCAAGCGACATTTTCTCCGATTATTGGCTAATTTGACAATTTGCCTATTTGCGGCAATAAATGGTATATAATGTGCAGGTGGTGCGCAAAAATTTCAAAGAGATTGAGAGTCTGTTTTTGTCCAAGTGCCTTCACATTTTGCACACAGGCAGCAACAATTTTTTCAAGAAGTTACTCCCACCGTTATTGGTTGGAATATAGCAACTCTATTCCCTCTATGTGTGGAAATTTCGACTTTTAAAGTCACCAAAAGGCTCGATTCTTAAGGTCGCTAAAAAGCTCGACTTTTAAGGTCTCTCCAAAATGTTCCACTTTTAAGATCTCTAAAAAGCTCGAATTTTAAGGTCTCTAAAAAGCACGAATTTTAAGGTTTCTAAAAAAGCTTGACTTTTAAGGTCTCTAAAAAGCTCGACTTTTAAGGTCACTAAAAAGCTACATTTTTAAGATATCTAAAAAGCTCGACTTTTAAGGTCTCTAAAAAGCTCGACTTTTAAGGTCACTAAAAAGCTACATTTTTAAGATATCTAAAAGGCTCGACTTTTAAGGTCTCTAAAAAGCTCGACTTTTAAGGTCTCTAAACAGCTCGACTTTTAAGGTCTCTAAAAAGCTCGACTTTTAAGGTCACTAAAAAGCTCGACTTTACGGTCTCAAAAAAGCTCGACTTTTAAGGTCACTAAAAGGCTCGACTTTTAAGGTCTCTAAAAAGCTCTAAAAGTGTTCGCTGTGCCACTTTTACCGGAAATATCTCTAGTCAAACCTTATCTTTGGCTCACAAACTTTCACCTGTTGACAGCTTTTCTTAGACCAACGTCAGAGACAAAAGTCCTGTACTGTTAACGAAAGAGTTCAGTTTATACAGAAAAAGCTATAAACCGATTGACATTTTGCAAAGTGACTCTTTCGTCCGGATAGAATGTATTCGCTTCAAAGAGAGAACAAACGAAATTCTTCTGTCATGCTTTTCTGTTACTTACCTTGACTCCATTCAGGGATAAATTTTAAGCTGTGAGATCCTTTGAACGGATTACCAGCTCATTTACCAGTGACGCACCACAAGCACATCCCGTCAAACTGGCAAATTTGTTTTTCATTTACTTCAAGCGCGGGTATCCTCGTGAAAAAACCACAACAGAAAATCTTAATGCCGGTTCCAGTTACTTTAATACTCGACAACATCCATTATTGTGATTTGCACATTCAATCATGACCATACCCGTTGCAAATAAGGCAAAATTTTTCCAACAAGCGCAATTCTTTGACAAGCCTGAGCACACCGCAGCATTCTAAAACAGCCAATCTAAGCATGTTTCGTTTCATCCGAAATAAAGGACTTTCCCATGTAGAAGGAATTGCCGAGGTCTTTCTACCTTTTGTCCATCTTCTTTCAGTATTTGTACCACAAGCGCATGGATAGCATTGAAAGTGAATGCAATAAAATCTACAACTAGCAAAGGTTTTCAACCAATCACAATTCAAATAAAATTGAATTTGCCATTGATTATGAGCGTGCGTGACATTAGTCTCCTTTGTTTATTCAACCACCATTAGAAGTTCAAGATAAACCGATGATTGAAAAGATTATTCAACCACCAATTCAATTTCAAGATAAACCAATTCCAACTCCAAGAACTAAAATTAATGTTAAAAAATTGGTACAAAAATATGAAGACATTGTCAAAAAATCCATAAAAAAGACCACAAGAACCAAAATACGGTTTTCGAAAACCAAAAAAAGTTAAAAAATTGGAACAAAACTAGAAACAGTTTTTGAAAATAAATTATTAAATTTAGATCAAATTATTAATATTCAAGAAACAAACAAAGCTTTCAAAGGCTACACAAAATCATATGAAATTAGCATTAATTCTTAATTCAATTACAAAATACATGAAAAGAAATTGAAATACATATCGAAAAAGTTTAAACAAAATGAAAGGACTAAAATTTGTTGAAACGTTACAAGTCACATTTAAAAAAACCTAGAGAAAAAGCTCTCGATGATGAAAAAAAAAAGAAGCTGATTTTGAAACAGATTTATTTGGAAATGAATATATAGTGAAAACAGCTTATTTTAAATGTACACCACAAACAATAATTAATAAAACACAAATTGAACTAGCTTTAAAATGATCAAAACAACAAATATTAAATAAAATAGCTCACTGGATATCAGAAGGATCTAGATGTACAATTAAATCAATTGAGAAACATTACCTTAATATTGTTAAATATCAACCAATGAAAGGTAATTCTTACATCAAACTACCAAACGAACTTCAACATAGTGCTAAAGGATTGATTAACTTACAAAACAACGATAATAAATTTTTTCTTTGGTGTCACATAAGACATTTAAATCCACAAAACAAAGATCCTCAAAGAATAAAAAAATCTGACAGAGCATTTATCCAAAATCTTAATTATGAAGGAACTGAATTCCCAGTAACTATTAAACAAATAAACAAATCGAAAAACAAAACAGTATTAACATCAATTTATTTGGTTATGAAGAAAAACAACCATATCCTATCTATATAAAAATATGAAAATTGTATGAATTTATTATTGATTACTGAAGAAACCAAAACACACTATGTATGTATAAAAGACTTCAATAAATTTTTGTATAATCAAACAAAACACAAAGAAAGAAAACACTTTTGCATGTATTGCTTGCAATGCCTCAGCTCTGAACATGTTTTAGCTAATCACAAAGAAGTATGCATTCAAATAAATGGTGAACAAGCTATTAAAATGCCTGAAAAATGTTCAAAAGTAAAATTCACTAATTTTCATAAACAACTTCCTGTTCCATTTGTAATATATGCAGATTTTGAAGCAATAACAGAAAAAGTTCAAGGTTGTAAGCCTAACAATGAAAAATCATATACTGAAGGTTATCAAAAAAATACTGACTGTGGATATGATTATAAAATTGTTTGTTGTTATGATGATAAATACAGCAGACCAGTTCAGATTTATAGAGGTGAAAATGCTGTATACAAATTCATGGCAAAAAATGCTTGAAGAAGTCAAATACTGTAAAAATATCATGAAAACCAAATTGAACAAAAAATTAGTAATGAAAAAAGAAGATATTAAAAATTTTAGTAAAGCTGATGAATGCCATATTTGTAACAAAAAATATATGAAGAAAGATATTATAGTAAGAGACCATTGTCGTATTACAGGTAAATTTAGAGGATCTTCTCATCAAGACTGTAATCTTAATTACCGACTGACTGATAAAATACCAATTATATTTCATAATCTGAGAGGTTATGATAGTCATTTTATAATGCAAAATATTGGTGAAATAGCTAAAAAACACATACAAAAATAAGAAAAGAGAAGAATGTCAAATTAATATTAATGCAATACAGAATAAGATGGAAAAATACATGGCTTTCATGCTTGGCAATCATTTAACATTTATTGACAGCTTTCAATTTATGAGTTTAAGTTAGGATAAATTAGTAAGTAATCTACCTGATAAAGCATTTAAATACACAAAAGAAGCATTCCAAAATGAACTGTTTCAGCTTATGAAACAAAAAGGTGTTTATCCTTGTAATGGAATTTCGTGCTTGATATATAGCGTAGGAATCGGTTGAAAGAACAACACGTGTTTTGGTAGAATTGGTCGATCTCGGTGCTCAGTAAATGTGTGTTCTCGACCACTGGATTAAAGCGGTTTAAACTACTTCAGCAACCGTTTGGACCCTTTTTAGTGTCACATTCATTACATCCTTCTGATTATATGGATAGCTTCGATAAATTCAATGAAACAGAACTACCAAAACAAAAAGACTTCTACAGCATTTTAAATGATGAAAATATATCAGATGATCAATACAAGCATGCAAAAAATGTATGGAACACTTTTAACTTAAAATCTATTGGCGAATATCATGACTTGTATTTCAAATCTGACATCCTTTTATTAGCTGATGTATTTGAAAACTTTAGAAAAACATGCTTGAAGTATTGCAAATTGGATCCATGTCATCATTTAACATCTCCTGGTTTATCTTGGAACCCTGTGTTAAAGATGACTGATATTAAATTTGAGCTAATGACTAACATTGATATGTTCCAGTTCATCGAAAAAGAAATGAGAGGAGGAATCAGTTATATTGCAAACAGATATGGAAAAGCAAACAACAAATACATGAAAACATACAATGAAAAAACACCTCCAAAGTGTATTATGTATTTAGATTGCAATAATTTATACGGGCATAGTATGACTGGCAATATTTACCAACAGATGGCTTCAAATGGATGACACAAAAACAAATTACTAATTTAGATTTAGCTAAGTATAAAGACGACAGCACTAAAGGATTGCTATTGGAAGTTGATCTTGATTATCCGAGAGAATTGCATAATTTGCATAATAATCATGCATTAGCAGCTGAAAAAATAAAAGTAAGAAGGGACATGTTATCACCAAATTGCCAAGAAATAGCTGATAAAATCAAAGTATCAACTGGTCTTGTTCACAAGCTTGTACCTACATTAGGCAATAAAGAAAAATACGTTTTACACTACAGAAACCTACAATTATATCTTGAGTTTAGGCCTCAAAATAACCAAAGTTCATCATGCTCTTGAGTTTAAGCAATCACCTTGGCTAAAACAGTATATCGATTTTAATACACAGAAAAGAACTAATGCCAAAAATGCTTTTGAAAAAGATTTCTTCAAACTTATGAATAATTCCGTATTTGGTAAAACAATGGAAAATTTACGTAAGCGTGTAGATGTTAGGCTCGTCACGGATGAGAAAAAAATGTTGAAATTAACATCAAAACCGACTTATGTTAGTAGCATAATCTTCAATGAAAATCTAGTAGCTGTCCATAAGATTAAAGAAACACTAACCCTAAATAGACCAGCTTATGTTGGAATGTGTATTTTAGATCTAATCAAAACGCTAATGTATGATTTTCATTATAATTATATCAAACAAAAGTGCAATGATAAAGCAAAATTTTTATTCACAGACACTGATAGTCTTACTTATGAAATTGAAACAAATGACGTGTATCAA
>OX421447.1:61999498-62009498 GCA_949126865.1 Montipora capitata | reverse complement strand
GAAATGTTCACACATAAAGGGCAAAACTATTGGGAGAAGACCGTTCAATGTCACGGCAAATGACAATCAACGTAACATGCTTTCATTCAGTTAAAGTTCAATTCAATGAATCGTTGCTGTCAACAGAAATATTAATAGCACTCAATATGGGGACAAAAGCAGTTTAATCAGTCAGAATCTGGAAGAAGATTCTCTTGTAACTTCGCTTGCTCTGGTCTGGATAAGCAACTGTTAACCAATCAGGATCAAGTAGTCATGGCTTCTTGATTGCAAAAAGTGTCCTCGTGATTAACAAAAAAATGCCCTCAGCCAAGCAGCGTTCTGTAATTTTGCCCCGTATGTGATAATGTGGAACTTCGAACCCACAAACATTCCTATAAGCCAGTTCGGGTATAATACGATAAAAAACAAAATTCAGTTTATTTCTTAAATACGTTTTGCCTCAAAGAATAAAGATGTGCTGCTCGTACTTTGCTTGCGTAAAACAAGCCTATTTAAAGAGAAAAAACAAAACAAAACAAAACAAAAAAAGCCAGGTGACACACCATAACACCAACTCGGTGTGGTCAAAACATCACGCACGCGCGCAACCATTTCACCCGGTCAATTGGCAACCATAGAAAGATGTTATTTTTGTGACAAACCGATCTCTTTTGGTGATCCACCTTCCTACACGCTTGTCGTGGGAGGACGACTGTAATGTTCCCAACCGAGCTAAAACCACATTTATTGTATGTGGAGCTGCCAGTTCAAAGGGTGCCTAAATACTGTGCTGAGTGTGGTGGCTATGCCATGCTTATAAGACGTGGATAGTTTGGACGACGTTCTCTAGTGTTATCTCAGGGCGAAACTCTACCAGTTTGTTTTTCCGTTTGTGGTATTGCTGCTTTGGTCGTTTTGTAGCCTTCGCAGTAGTATGACAGGTAATGTTCTTGATCACCAGCGTGGCTGGGCGGACCGTTCCGAAGCTGAGCAGAACGTGGAGATTGCTGATATCCCGTGTTATGTCCAAATGGCAGGGCGTCGTGGACATTCCAGTGTGTCTAATCAACCTAGCATTGATTACATAATAAAGAACGCAGAACGTCTTACTGATGCAGAGAAAGATTCTATCCATCAGTTGAACATTTTGCCCGAGCAACCATGTACGGCGCATTTTTCTCTTTCCAACAAGGACACTTATTTATCCCAACTTGGGATTCGAAAGTACATACATACATACATACATACATACATACATAGTTTATTTGCTACTCCCAATATGGGCTTTTCAGTTACAATCAAATTAATACATAATACAAAACAAAACAGTACGAATAAAATTATAATAAAAATTATATAAAAACTAAATAAGAATTACAAATGGGAATTCTTATGCTATTATAAGAACTACTTTGAGCGTAACATTTTGATAATATACCTTTTAAAAGTACTTACATTATCAACACATCTAATGTTGTTTTTAACTCATTCCACAATTTACAACCACGATAATAAAAAGATCTCTGACCTATAGCAAGACGACATTTTGGAATATTTAATTGGTTATTGGCTACATTCCTAGTGTTTCTGTTGTGCCGTTGCGAAGATGTTGCGAACTTATCATAAAGATAATCAGGCACAAGATTGTTGATGCACTTAAAAACCATGATAGAATCCCTAAGAAAAAGCATGTCACAAACCTACAACCAATTTAGGGATTGTAACCCCTGAGAAATATGATCAAATTTTCTGAGACCAAGAACAATACACCCCAAAATTTTGAACTAACTGAAGTTTTTCCAAGTTGCCTTACTAGTATTTGACCACACAGTCGAGCAATAAAAAAGTCTTCTAAATACAAAAGATTTAATAAGCAAAAGGAGAGTTCTAGTGTCCAATAAATGCTTAATCCTATTGATTTGTATTAATTTATACATACAAGTAGAAACAGTCTAAGTAATATGCTCATTATATGTGAATGACTGATCAATGCATATTCCTAGGCCCTTTGATACAGAAACCGGCTCAATTTGTTTTCCAAAAAGTTGTATAGATACAGATGGGAGTTGGCGAAGCAATTGGAGCACACCAACAAGTAGCAGCTTAGTCTTGTCTGGATTAATTAATAGAGAATTTTGGCAGCACCACCTTGAGCTACTTTTTAAGTCCTTATTCAGATTCTTGATTGCATCATCAACATCCAATGAAGGAAACGATAAATTCAATTTGCAGTCATCAACATAGCAAGCAGTATACAGGGACAGAGAGCAAGTCATTAACATAGATGGTAAACAACACTGGGCCCGAAATTGAACCCCGAGGGACCCCAAATCTGATTGCACGCAGATCAGAGACTACACCCTGAATTCTTACTCCCTGGTATCTGTCAGAGAGGTAGCTCTTAACCATCTCAAACTGTGATTAGAAACACCACTGCTATGTAATTTCTGCAAAAGAATATCATGATTAATGCTGTGAAATGCCTTTGACATATCCAGAAGAACTAGAGCAGAAATATTTTTGTCATCCATGGCTTTAAGCAATTCAGTCATCTGTAACATGGAGTAAAGAAGTTTCAGTTGAGAAAAGTTTCCTATTTCCACTCTGATTTTGTGCTAACTTTTTATGTCTGGTCAAGTAATTAGTAAATTGTCCATGAGCCAATCTCTCTGAAACTTTAGACAAAATGGGTAGCAGAGAAATAGGTCTACTGTTGCATGGATTTTCTATATCACTACTGGATTTCAAAATAGGAACCACTTCTGAAACTTTCCGATCCTTGGCAAATGTGTTAGAAATAAAGGAATAGTTCATTAAGTGTGTAATTGCTGTAAGTGTAATAGGCAAACTGTCTTTAAGAACACGTGAAGAGATCTTATCATGGCCAGGGGCCTTACTGGAAGAAAACCTCTTTATCACTTTTTCAACTTCTTGTGTAGTTACCATTTGAAACCGAAATGCTTCAAGATTCTCACATTGAGTTACCTGAGTGGGTACTGACGAGACCAATTCAAAGTTCTGCTCAATGGCCAAACTATGAGCTTTCTTGGCAGTATCAGGTCCCAATGAGGTGAAGAACTCATTAAATTTATTTGCCAAGAGAAGAGGGTTTTCGCACGTACTAAAAGAATTTTGGGTATTCTTTTGTGGCAAACAGCGGTTAATTACCTTCCAGATAGAATTTGTATTCCTATTACAATTAAAGTGCCCCTGTGACCAAAAAATCAATTCATATTTTTCTTTGGATTTCAAAACTATGTTAACAAAACACTAAGTGACCCACGTTTTAAGCCTTGATTTCAAAAAGACACCTCTTTATTTTAACTGTAATTTTCGTATTTAATGGTCCGCCATTACTAGCATTATGTTCTTCAGAGAGCTGGATCGAGGAGAAAATGACGTCAAAGGCTCACTAGTTTAAGAATGCAATACGTGTGTACGCTGCAAAATTAATATGCAGCGCGGGGGTTTGGGGCTTTCAGACTTTTAAACTCACGCTTTGCATATATAATAAGCTGCGTTCACCGGCTGAAATTTTAAGCTAGTGAGCCTCTGACGTCACTTTTCCCTGGATCCAACCGTCTGAGTTCCAATCGGTCAGTTTTGAACGTGAGTAATGGCGGACCGTGAAATCAAAAACTGACACTCAAAGTAAACGGCCTTTGGATAAAAATCAAAGCTCAAAATTTTGCCAGTCAGGTGTTAAGCAAACACACTTTCAAAATCTGAGGGAAAAAAGGAATTTGTTTTTTGGATCACAGGGGCACTTTAAGAGGTTGAGATCTTACATGGGATTCCTCTGCAAGTCGAAGTTCACGCTTTACCTCCTGCCTGAAAAATCTATAGGCATTCCAATGTAGCTTGTCGTTTGTTTTCTTGGCATGTTTATGCCATTTATCCCGAGTTTTCATGAGGTGACGAATTTCAGCAGATACAAAGGGATTAGGTTTCGATTTGATTTTGATCCTTTTGATGGGAGCATGTAGGTCCAAAGTTTCCTGAAAAAGAGTATTAAAGGTGTCAATCTGATCTTTGAAATTATCAAAAAAGAAAATCATATGAAATGGTACAAATGAGAGATCTGTGCGGAAATCGTCAGGAATATAACTCTTGAACTCCTAGTTGTTATATGGGATGGCTTGGCTCTAGGCGTTCTGAATGTCAGTACCAGGTAAACCAAATCGTCTGTCACTTATAGAACATCTCAAAGTTTCACACAAACTAAAAATAGAATTGTTTGTTGTCATGATCACATCAATCAAAGTTTGAGACTTCTCAGTATTCCTACTTGGTTTTTCAATAAGCTGACTTAGGTTGAACATTGATATAAACTCCCGTAATGAATTTGCCTCCAGGCTGAATGAACTCATGTGATTCGATTCAAGTCACCTAAAATAATAACATCGAGATTCAGTAGCTGAGAGTCAACAAAGTGTCTGCCAAGAGTTTCAAAACAATGGCGAACTGATGCATTTGGAGGTCGATAAACATTGCAAACTACATAAGACTTGAGACTTCTACAATGCACTTTAATCCACTGCTATTGAAAGCCATCTTCTGATACAGAGGATAATTCGTCAAGAGAACTAGCCTTGAAGCAATTCTTAACTTAAATGCACAATCTACCCCCAGCTTTCTTCGATCCACGGTCTTGTCTAAATAACTAATAAACAATAATTTAAAGTGTTTGCCGATCTGAAGAACTTCGGTATATCCGTGCTGCTGCGGTCAGATGTCTACCACGTAATCTTAAGGGTTTTATTTCTGTGACGTTTTTCACCGATGAGTACCGTGCTCTTTTCCTTCGTAAATCTTCGTTTATCCCTTGTTCATCTTTTACGTGTACCTTCGTTGTAGTGTATGATACTCCCTTCGAGCTTTCTGATGAAGCACTGGCTCATCGTCTCAGCCGCTATGGGTGTGTCCTCAGTTCCCGCAGATGTAATCTTCAAGGCTATGAAGGCACCCAGAATGGAAAACGCGTTGTTAGAATAGAGCCATTCGAATCGGTTTCATTCTTCGTACGCTTCGGCAGGAAGCTTCTTAGAGTCAAACACGAGGGGCAGGTTCCTTCCTGCAGGAAGCGCCATCTCCCAGATGATGTTGCAAAGCAGTACCCCAACGTGATATGCCTTAACTGCGATCAACTAGGTCACACTTTCAGCGACTGTACTGAAGAGACCAAGTGCAGTGTTCGCAAAGAGGACGGCCACAACGCCATCCTTTGTAAATTAGCTTGGTGGCGGCGCCCTGAAACAATTGACACTGGTGATGATGCTGCTGCTTCTGCTCCTCTTCCAGAGTCCCGACCATCACGGCCTCTCCCTCAGCCTTCTTCCAATGCCCCACCTCCTTCAATCCCTTTATCGCAATCTTTACCTGATGCAAGTTCTTCATTCACAGCTTCCTTCGCAGTCTTCTCCTAATGTGCCTCCTACACCTTCCTGTGTTCTCCTCTCATCGCAATCATCATCGTCGCCGTCTTCTGGCCAAACTTCATCACTACCCCAATATCCCCCCCCCCCCCTCCCCCAACGTAGCCCTCCGCACAGCTCTCGCAGTCTTCGCAGTCTACACAGCTCTCTCAGTCGTTACAGACTACGCAGTCAACTCAGTCCCTCCTTTCGCCTCTTGAATAGCCGTGCCTGTCTATTCCCCTGTCCCATGCACCTTTTCTTCTGTCGGGCATCATTTCTGTTTATCCTACTGCGTCTGATCTAAGACTTACCGCTGTAGCTCATGGGCAACGCTCTACTGCTTCTGGTCAAGCTGTGGCTGCGATGGAGAATCTTAAGGATCCTGGCCCCACAGTTTCGCTGCGTCCGTCACAGATTCCTGTCCGTCCTCCACCTGCACCCAAACGTAATCCTGCCAGGTTAGACTTCACGGATGGTCCACCTGCGCGTAAATCAATTTCGCCTATGCCGGTCAGTTTTGTTAGAGAACGACCAACAACCCTCACTTTCTTGAGTTCCAAAATTCTCTCTCTAAATTCTCGTGGTTTCAGTAACCTTTTCCAAGGTGATCTCATCGATAGTCTTTGCTCTTGTTCTTGTTTTCAGGAAACGCAGATTACTGATCCTGAGGTTTTTCGCGTTTTTTCTTGTGCCTGGCGTGGACCTTGTTTTTGGTTCCCTGCTGTAGGGAAACAAGGTGGTGTCCTTACTTGCTTTTCCGAATCTTTTCCCGGCAATGTCAGTCGCTGGAAAAGAGACATGCCAGGGAGGGTTGTTGGTATACTGTTCAAACTTGACGGTCTGCAGATTAAAAGAAAGTGTTTTTCAAAAATTTGCATGAATACTTCCTACCTTCTGAAATGTCTTAATAATTGATGGTGAATTGTTACGATCACAATCTTGATAAATTTGGCGGCAACGTTGTGCCCGCTAAATGCCTTACCGATTTTCGTTCAGCCTTTTCTTTCATTACTGTCTGGCGCAAGCTTCATCCCAAATTGTGCCAGAGCACGTGGTTTAATTCGGAGTTTTAAATTGTTTCTAAGAACTTTATGCCCTCTGTTGTTTCTTGTGAAATCAACCCTTGTGTTTTTTCCGACCATGATTTTGTTTGTCTTTCCTTCCAGCCCACTGGGAATAACCCCCGTGGTCCTGGCATTTGGAAGTTTAGTAATTCACTTTTGAATGATGATGTGTTTGGCGAATATATTTCGGATTGTATCAGTCACTTAGCCTATTGCTTGCAACACTTTCTTTCAGTTAAAGTTTGGTGGGACATTTTCAAATAAAGATTCCATCGGCTCAGATATAATTTCCTTTGCCAGGAATATGCGCAGCGATCTCTCGCACGTGCGTGTCCTTTTAGTTAACTGGATTATTAAGCTTAAACTTCAACTTACTTCTGGTGTTTCCTCAGTTAGTCCTGAAATTTGTGAACTCGAAAGTGAACTTATGGTGGTTGAACATAATTTTCGATACCTATGTTTCATTTACCTTTTTCTCTAAAAAGCTTGATCCTTTGGTCACCAAAAATGGTAGCAAGCAAGTTAACAACACAAACTTTGGTTTTTAGATAGTTAAGCTGACGTTTATGCGTTGCCATGGCAACATGAATCAATGTAAACAGGCCTTTAAAAACGGTTTTGTTTATTTGCAGAATATCTGATCGTTAGATTTTCTTTATAATTTACATGCAACAAGCTTATAACGATGCTCACAAGTTAACACTATTTTAATAATAATTTGACAGATCTTTAATCATCCCTTGTTCAAGGTTCTCTGGAATATCTAGAATTTCCTCTGTTAAAGTTCAATATTCCAGTTACTTATTTCTTAAAGTATTTTCGTGCCAACTTTCGTTAAATTCTAAAGTAAGTTATTTTCATTTTTTTGCATGTTAACTTAAATTAATTTGAAATTTATATCTTTAAAATTTAAAAAATTAGCCCGCGCAACACTCTGGAAGTGAAAATACGGCATAAAATCGCGCGAACCGGAAATAAAACCTGCGGAAAAATTGTCTTTATCTCGAAATTTTGCTCGGTGCCCTATCTTCATTTTTTGCATGCACGTATCGTTCACGATGGCACTTCAAATTAAAAAAGTTCCGGGGAAAGTTATCTAGTACAATATTCTGTAAACTATAAAACGCCTTTTTAGATGTATCTTAAATTCTACTAAAAACTTTTTTGCCACACTCTCTCAGAAGGTAAAGAATTTAGGGAGATTTCCAACAAAGAAATAAAAACGGTAGGTCATCGACTTAGTTTTTCAGATAATTTTCAAAAACTGAAATTTAGAGGGCTTTTTTGTAGTCCTGGCGTGTTGTCATAGTAAACAATATGACGTCATAAGTGCCCTTGAAGTATTACCCAACAATAGAGTGGCAAAGATATTTATATCAAGTGAAGCTATGATCCTCGCAGTTATGAACGCAATTTTTGCAATTGCTTAAAGAAGCTTGAAATTTTCAGGACTTCAACGGGGTTTTAACCCACAGTTCATGTATGATTCATGACATATATCATTTCATCGTTCATTCATTCCTCACGGGAACATTAGAACCCACAAATGACCAGCTCCCAACGTCAGTGCCTTTGTAGCTCAGTTGGTTAGAGCGTCGCACCAGTATCGCGAGGTCACGGGTTCAAACCCGGTTGAAGTTCTCAATTTTTCAGGCTTCTTTAAGCAATTGCAAAAATTGCGTTCACAACTGCACCATCGCACCGGTATCGCGAGGCCACGGGTTCAAACCCCGTTGAAGTCCTGAATTTTTCAGGCCTCTTTACGCAATTGCAAAAATTGCGTTCATAACTGCGAGGATCATAGCTTCACTTGATTTCATATCCGCAGTTCATATATATGATCCCTTACATATATCATTTCATCATTTATATTAATTCTGATAATGTAGAGGTGTTCACGCGTGAAGAAATTGTAGTGTCCTGGCATCATCCCTACAGAGCATCTTAATTGGCAACCTAAACTTGAGAAACTAGAGAAATCCCTCAATCTCTGGAAGTCGAGATCCCTGTCGCTTCCCGGGCTCTAATTATCAATTCACTTGCTTTGAGCAAGCCGGTCTACCTTACCAAAGTTCTTACTCTGCCGACCTGGGTCATTGCGCGGGTTTATGCCTTGATCTGGCCCTTCCTCTGGTGCTCAAAGATGGAGACCGTTAGTCGCAATACTTGAGTTTTGAAATTGAAGTTTGGGGGAGTCAATCTTGCCAATCTCGTCTCAAAGGCCCAGGCTTTTAGATTGGCGGGGATGACCTCCGTGCTTAAGGTGGGTCAAACCAGTTTCAACGCTTCCAAGTATCGCTCTTATTAGAAGGATCGGCACTACAACGCCGTATCATGTATTAGCAATATTATTGTACCATATGAACCACCAATTATTGCTAAACAAGATGCAGTCATTATTGTGACGTAATATGTCACCGTCGCAACAGGCAAGCCCTGCAAAAACAGGCTTTGCTTTGTCTTTAGTTGCTCATATCTTAAAAACGAATTCGGTGACGCCCATTTTTTATTTTTGAAAAGTAATCAGAAGGGTTATAAGAAACGATTTGTTGATGAAGGTGATTCGGATACCTCAGCTTACGGAAAACGTCTCTCAGACGTTCACACTCTTCTGAAAAATGCGCCCATGCAAGATGATGATAGCCGGTGCGCACGATCAAGCATAGTGACGGGGTAGCTATGGGGTCTCCCCTTGAACCCCTTTTGGCTAATGTATTTATGTGCTCTATTGAAGGGTCCCTAAAAAGTCAAGGAAAACTCCCAGAATTTTACCGCCGCAACGTAGACGACACTCTAGTCAGGATACAACACTTAAATCAAATGGCAATTCTTTTATGGATTTAACAAACATTGAAGGAATTGAACGCCTTGAATGCATCACAATGTTTACTGAAGTCGCATCTAAGTTGTCTGGCAAGTTACATTCATTTTGTACTTAACTCTACAAAGGTAAAAAAAAAATGGAAATGTGACAGTGAAAAATTATTTGAATGAAAGGTTGATCTCTCTTTTGTGCTTTATTATTTACGGTCAAGGTTCTTTCGAAAAGGATTTGATGAGAACTGTCAGAAATTTATTTAATTGCATATGCTTTGTGACACCGATTGTGTCTCGTTTGCACGCACGCAATTGAAGTAGTAACATATCCTGTTTGCATGAAAGTTAGAAATTTCGAGGCAAATGAAAGTATAGACTATATATACAGGAGACTGAGGAACACACACCGTGCATTTTTTACCTGCGACACACTCATCCGAAAAATTGGTTTCTGCCTTGAGCGGGACTCGAACCCACGTCCACGTCCCGCACAAGGCAGAAACCAATTTTTCGGATGAGTGTGTCGAAGGTAAAAATGCACGGTATGTGTTCGTTTCTCCTGTATATATCTCCTGTTTGAATCGTTTGTCATTAATAAGGGATGGGCACATCACTCCGGTCTCCGCAAAAGACCACTAGACCAACTGTAAGAAGCAAAACGCAACTTCTTGGAGAGAAAAGGTATAATTTATTACTTGGTACAGCTCTTCCCATATCTTA
>OX421447.1:61989498-61991998 GCA_949126865.1 Montipora capitata | reverse complement strand
GGAAAATAAAAGAGAGCGAAACACCAGACTCTAACACGAGATCCTTTCCAAAAGAATAAATCATTCTTTTAATCATAAAACTATGTCTTGTTGAAGGATCTTTCAAGTTAGATTCTTCGTCACCAGAGAAGGTTTAGGATTCTTTTCAAAAGAAGATGAGTTTTTTGGGTAACAGTTTCCATGCTGTTCTAAAGAAGTAGAGGTCTTGAGGGAAGTATCATTTTGCTGCTTTTCATTATTTTGTATAAACAGAAAATGACTTCTCCACCAAATAATGAGAATTCTTGAATAGAGATGTATACCTCTAGTTGGATAAACATGTTGATTTTTAGAATAATATTCTTCCATGAACATATAATGTGCTTTCCAAATTTAGGAAATATATATACAGTGTACATACATACACAAGGCAATACATACAAGCCATAATCACAAAAACGACTCTGTTAAATTTCAGTAAAATAATTAATGTTGCAGAACAAATATAAATTTCTGAAACTTAAACGCCTAAAAACAGTAATGATTTTGAAAAATCTATGTGTCATGAAAAAATCAGCCAAACTATTTAGCGAATGAGATAAGTCCCTGGAAATTAAAACAGCTTGTAAGCACAAACTAACATGCAAAAGAAATTCTCTTGAGGGGATGGTGTAGATCTTAAAGTGAGTGAAATTAAATAAATGAAAAGTGTTACACAAAAACAATTTTTGTAATTAAAATCTATCACTGTCCATTTTCCTTGTATCACTTCTATCCCAACAAAAAAAAATTAGCCGATCTGGAACTAATTCAAAGCATACACCCCAAAAACCAGCATTAAACAGGGCTGTCATTAAATTTTCACCTGCAATATATCAAAAACTGATTCTAGTTTTCATTTCCTTCACAATGTGAGCTCAGGGTTAACAACTGGTACAGGTGAATGTCCTTTATGGCAGCCCTGTGAAAACTTTCCAGTGTGACAATTTAATTGACCACATTAGTAATAGTACACATTACTACATAACATAACATGGTATGAGTTAATTGCCTGACCATTGCCTGACATGGTCATGTTCTGTACTATTTCTCGCCTGTTGTGCGACAAATCAAGAAATGGACTCAGGTGTGTTTACGTATCAGGGTTTCCATTAAGTTTTAAAGTAGAAGGGACCTTGTGACAGAGTGAGCGGGCACCCCTTATATGTAGTCTGGCTTTTGATCTTGAGACCTGCTTTGAGCAATGGCGGGTACTGTACTCAGTGTTGACAGGTACTAGTACCCAGGTCCCAGCTTCTAATAAAACCCCTGCATGTAGGTTAGTTCAAGCTCCTGTGGTGATGCAACTGATAATACATGTAATAAGAGGCTATTAACTTTAAGCTAAAAGAGTAGAGACACCTTTTCTATACAGGGCATTTTTTTTTTTGACAAATGCTAAATACATACTCTCAAGAAACTCAGTGCAGACATGTTGGCTTTCTTGGATACTCTAGGTTAACCATGTAATGTACCCCAAACAGAGCAGAAAGACTCTGTTTGCATTGTATGAACGTACTTCCAGAAGAACCACATTGTCAACAATAATGAAAAGCTGTTGTTCATAATCGTCGGTCTCTGGGGACAGCATATGAACATCCCCACTTAAACATGTTTAATTCATATAATCGTTAAAGTAACGTTGTCAAATTCCTTTGGGAGAGCAGAGAGATGCACACCGAAAGGTCAATGAAATTATGTATCAAGCATTATAAAAACTCCAAAAGCCAAAAGTTCTTAAGGTTAAGACTAGCCATCCTTAATGCACTTTATATTCCATTTTTCCATATGAGCAGAGGTCAGTACTTATTTTGAACCATCAAACTTGACAGATTGGATGTAACAATATTATATATACATTTTATATTATTCTGAGAATGTTCATTTCCCATCTTACCCCCCAAATAATGTAATCCCTTCCTCACTGTCAAAGGCTTTCTGTAGGGTGGCCAGCACCATACATGTTTTGGAATGGTACTTTTCTCTTCAACTCTCTGACTAGCAAATTATGCACAAAAGCCTAAGGCTGTTGATTTTAACACTCCAAACAGGAATGGATACTTGTCTACAAACCTTGAACCTGAACATTTCTTTTGTTGGCATAAAAAAAAATTACATTAGAAACTGTTGACAACTGTACATACCAACATGAAGAAGTCAGTCTGACTTCAAAATAGACAGTATAATTTACTGACAACTTAACCGTCAACTGACAAAATAAAATTTAAGTTGAGGGGATGTGTGGAATACGTTGTCAATTGACTAGAAATACTGCACAGTCTGCAATGCTACCTTCTCCTTTTGTTTCACAAAATAATTAAAATTCATCGGAAATATAGGCTGCTGTAAAGTTGCTCCCAAACACACTGTAAAACCATCAAGTCTGTGTCTAGATAATGAAACTAAATGAGCCAGGTAGTTCATTGATGGCAGCACTTAGCTCTGTTTTCTGTAGAGTAACAAGGGGTATCACTGATCCCCT
>OX421447.1:61964498-61979498 GCA_949126865.1 Montipora capitata | reverse complement strand
TTACTCCTTAACTTAGTTAGTGAATAAGTGACAGAATTCTTCTTAAATTTACAATTAAATTTGGGTAATTCCAAATTCAAGCCCTCGCCTCTCTACGGTGTATGCCTGTATTTAAAAAGGCTAGCAATATATGTAGGACCCGTACCATTTAGACATTTAAAAAGAAGTATTAACGCCTGATGTAAGCGCCTACAATATAAAGATGTCATGCTAGCCGCAGTGAGCAGTTCGTCGTATGACTTTGACTTGTTGTGCCCAAAATATAACAGTTGCCATCTTCGAGACGGTTGCGTTGATCCGTACCTATGCCTACAAACAAAGGACCACAGTATTTGAGATGAGGTAATATAAATGCTTTATAAAGTTTTATCATTGCATCATGAGGAAGAAAACGCCTTATTGTTCTCAGTGCAGAAGCCTTGGCATAGGCTTTCTTTAGTTGATCTGATATGTGTTCTTTATAGGATAGGTCCTTGTCTAGAGCTACTCCAAGAATCTTAATAGATCAGAGAAATTTTATTTGAGCATTATTACCATTCACCATTAGTACCTTCAACACAAGAACTCTTAACTCACCAGCCACAAAAGAAGAGCTTGCTTACGAGGCTTCGCAATATGGCATTGACATCATATGCCTGCAGGAACATCGAATTGCACATAGTGATGTCCTTTTACAAGAAAGTTTGAATGGATATACATTAATCACCTCTTCAGCATGGAAGAGTCAAAGAAATGCCGCTACTGGTGGAGTGGGCTTCTTAATTTCTACTAGAGCCTTGAAATCTTGCCTGTCCATCTACTAGTAGAGGAAGAAGACCTTTCAACTACATTGACTGTATAGCAAGGGACATTAATCAATATATAAATGATCTCCCAAATTTGATGGCTGATAGAGTTTTTTGCAAAAGCATTGTTAACTCATTCTCGGATGCGTCCGCATAATGATGATGATGATGATCATGATAGGCACAGGGTCCGACAGATAATGCTTGAGTCTTAGAACAGTTCACTGTTAAATAGTTGGACTCAAACCACGCCGAAAGAGCCTGGAGATCCTTGTTGAAGGAAAATTCTAGAATGGTGGGAGATACATCTGACAGGTAGGCAGTCGTGTCGTCAGCTTACAGCCGAAATGAGACATTAGGAACACAAAAATTCAAATCATTAATGAATATGTTGAACAACAACGGACCCAATAGTGAACCTTGAGGAACGCCAGATTTAACTGTTTTGAAGTCAGAGCATACGCCATCTAATCTGACACATTGTTGACGACCTAGAAGGTAGGTGGACATCAGTTCCAAGGCACGTGTAGAAAAGCCATAGGCCTTCAACTTCGCGAGCAGAAGGCTATGGTCTATGGCGTCAAACGCTTTGCTCAAGTCCACAGCGACCGCCGCTACAGCTTCTTTGTTATCAATACTGCTCCTCCAATCTTCCGTCATTTTTAGCAATGCAGTGCAGCAAGAGTGAGTTTTCATAAATTCAGATAAGTTTGAAGGCAAAACGTTATGAAATGCATGCCAAGTTTGGTCGTAAATGACTTTCTCAAACACTTTAGATAGCGAAGTTAATATTGAGAAAGGGCGGTAGTTTGCTTTCTCTGTGTCAACTCCCCGTTTAAAGACAGGAGTAAGGCGCGCTTGCTTTCATTCAGACGGCAATGAGCGATTCAGGATACAGAAGTTGATCAAATTAGTCACCTTTTCGGCAAGTACTGGGGATCCCAAACGCAAGATTCGTGGTGAAATGCCGTCTACCCCAACTGCCTTTCTCGGATTAAGGCGATCTAAAATGTTACAGATATATGAAGTACTGACTGGGGAGTAATTAAAATAGCTTGAGAAACCGTACATTGCTTATTGCTCTTATACTCGGATGGTCAGTGTAGCCAGTGTCAGATCTATGCTCTAGCTGGATAATATTGGCAAAGTAATCACTAAAGACTTCGGCCACACGCCCAGGGTTGGAAACAACGCCACTGTCCTCAACGAGGATGACGCCTTGTTTGTTTTTACCTGAACTATTTGGCAAAAGGGGCCTCATTTTTCTCCAAAATTCGCCCGGATGTTTAGCAATCAAGGAGGTGTCACAGCAGAACCTTCTCACAGCATTGCGCTTTAGCGACGTAACTTTGTTACGTTGCCGCTTATAGTCATCCCAAGAAGTAGATGTAGGATTCCGCTTATTTCGGTGCGAAATTTCACGCAGCAGATCAGGTGATATCCATGGTAACTGGTCGCCTGGAATCCACTTTTTCTTTTTCTTTTTCTGGTCAAGAACATCTTTGAAAAGGGCTCGCCAATGATCCCATACACCATCGGCATTGTCGAATGTGTAGGCCGAAGACTATGGGACTTTTTAAGTCAGCCAAAAAGTCAGGCAATTTAAAATTCTTCATACTCCTAAACTCGATCAAGAGCGGCTTTGGCCTTGAATTCTTATTTTTTCGCACTGTAAAGATTAAGTCGTGATCACTCAGTCCAAGGTGTAAAGAGCCACTTGTAGCATAACGTTCCGCATGATTAGTTAACAAAACATCGATGAGACTTTTAGGTGTTTTAGTTACTCCTGTCGGATTATCGATTCGGTTTGAGAGACAGAATCGATTACAAAAGTCAACCAGCCTTGCATCAGGAAAACGGCTTTCGTCTCTATTCTCATACATGTCCATATTGAAGTCTCCAAGTAAAAGCAGTTCCCTTCTGGTGTTATACATATTTTCGGCAGCTGTTGATAGGGAAGTTCTGGGCCTGGGCCTAAAGTTTAGGCCTTTGCTTCAACCTCCAAGTGAAGCTCAGTTCGACTCACAAATTCAACATTTCTGTCGAAGAGTTCGCCTTCAAGATAAGTTTGCCAACTGTCTAGAAGACAAAGATTTCAACCCCAGATTATACGTCCCAACAGGCTGGAATCCACCGCGAGAAAATCCAGATCTTGGAGACAAAGTCCTTACATTACTCAAAGAACTACAAAATAGCATTGTGACTGGCAAACCACATTGGAAGAGCAACCTCACAATGCAAGAACGAGACGAACTTAGCGAGCTGAAATCTAATCCTTACATAAGAATTTTGCCTACCGACAAAAATCTTGGGACATCTCTTCTTTCCACGGATTGGGTTCAAGCTGAGACACTAAAGCACTACATGACGAGCTGTCATATCGCAAAGTCACGCAAAAGGACTGGCATGCTAATCGTCTTAAAGTTTTAAACACTCGTGAAAAGCTTATGTCTATTTGCAACTGGAGGCAGTGTGGCCCAGTGGTTAGGGCGCTTGCCTCAGATCCGGAGATCCCGGGTTCAAGACCCACTCTGACCACTCGTTCCAAGTAGTCTCTGGTTCAACTTCTCAGCTGCACTTGTAAATAGCCAACTGGTTTGCCTCCGGCCGGTTGGTGTTCTTAACAGTTGTTGTTGTTCTGTTCCGTCATTTCGTTAACTGTGTTTCATTGGCCCTGAAAAGCGCCTATGGGGAACGGTCAATTCTGTATGTATTGCATTGTATCTCCTCTAAGGTAGCTCGTTTTTTGCGTAGTTTCGATCATTTTGTCTATCCGGCTAAGTTTTATGCACCTTTCACTGTAAACCCCCACCCCCCCACCCCGGGGAAACATGGGGCATGGGTGGGGCTTTGTGGGGTCTTTGACTCTTTGTCTTGCCCGAGGGGGTGGGGGATTAATTCATTTTTTGCGTTGCCGTCCCAGAGAGGTGGGGGGCTAGTACATTTTGGCCTTTTCTTTTCCCTATGGGGTGGGGGATTAGTAAATTTTAGTCCGTTGCCTTGTCCGAGCAAGAGGGAGTAAGGACACATTAACAACCCGGTTGGAAAGGAGTCAGAATATGCACAGTAGGAAGGAGCAAGGATTGACAGGCCTACACAACTCCTGAACGGTTGAGACTTTTGTAGCGTATTTTCGGTCTTTAACCTCTCTAAAGCTTCGCTCTTACGAGCATGCCTTTTAGGATTTTCCCCTTTGAAAAGATATGAGTGGTGGCTCTTTGAAAATTTGCCGTAGAGAAGGCTGGTTTTGTATCAAGTGCCAATTTTTTGAAAAAAAATATGTTTAAGGTCTGGCACTGCCGGGTGATACTGTGTCACAAAGGGTAAGATATCCTTAGGGATTTCATTCCTTTGCTTCAGCGCTGATTCCCTTTCTGTGAATTTGATGCCTGATAGGAGTGTCTCAATCAGACGTTTTGGATCACCTCTAGCACGAAGACGTGATTTGAATTTGTAAATGTTCTCTTCAAAAGTTGTTCTTGAAGAATTAGTGCGTATAAGTCTTAAGAGCTTCGCCCTTCAAGAATCCTTTTTTGAAACCCGGTTGGTGGCTGGAGGAAAAATGAGTGTACTGAAAGGTTTCAGTCGGCTTGAAGTGTGTTTTTATACGCATAATGGATTGATTTTGAAAGCGTTTGCCTTTGTATACAACAGTGTCTAGAAATGTGGCTTCAGTGTTTAAGATCTCAGCAGTAAATCATGTTTGATGGTAGGGTGGTGTGAGTTTGCTTGTGTTATGAACTTGTCTACATCCGGTTTGCTGACGTCCCGCAACGAAAAAATGTCGTCAATGTATCGTTTCCAAATCATTGGCTTCGTGATGTTTTTGCTAAGAATCTGTGTCTCAAGATCGGCCATAAAGATATTTGCAAGGGCAACGGCCATTTTATTACCCATAGCGGTGCCGTGAATTTGTAGATAGTTCTCTCCGTTGGTCTGGAAAGAATTCTCTATGAGCAGAGTCTTGTCATTTCTTTGATATAGTTTGTGGGGTTTGGAGGGTTACTTTTGCGAAAGTTTTCGTATGCTTTGCATACTGTAGTGATTCCCTCTTCCTGTGGTATACTTGTATATAGACGTCCATTGACGTCCATTGATACAAGGAAAGTTCGTTTTCCTATCTTCGTCTCTTCAATGAAATTGATGAAATCTGTAGAGTCTTTAAGTCATTTGTAGTGTGCATTTCCTGCCGGAATAGTTGAAGACATAATGAACTGCTTTGTCTCCTTTTATGTAAGTTTACAGTGACAGGTGCATTACGTTATCCCTAAGATCGATAAATCCCTATGGCAGGAAGTCCTATTGCTGCTAGCCATTCATTTATCACTAGGCCTATAAGATTAAGTATTTTTGTTGACGAACTTACTAAGCCTAAAATACGTATGCTAACTGTACTTAGGGACTCGGGTGAGCTGATTCAATTGCTGGATAATTTTGTTTTGCCCAATAAGGATTGTTTCCTTGTCACAGTGGATGATGCATTGCTTTTTCCCAATGTATGCACGAATGCGCTTATAGCCCCTGACCTGCTTCTTCGCGAAGTAGGGGCTCTGAGACCCCACTATTGATACAGTTCCCCAGACTTGTTTTTGAAAACGGTTACTTATCTTCAGAATTTAAAGTAAAGTAAAGTCAAGTAAAGTCAATTTATTTAACGTCGCTAGTTCCTTCAGTTACGAAACTGGTATCAATGGAAGCCGACGGTGCGCCTTTTACCCCCCTCCCTCCGTGAGTGCTCCGTTTGATGGCTATTTCAAGCTATAGCTACACGGATCAGTGGAAAGACGAAACAGACGTTGAAGTCACTGAGGATCGATCTGGAGACCTCTTGCTTCGAAAGCCGCGCACTAGCCAACTGAGCTACGCCTTCAAATGTTGATTTTTGACCCGTGGAAAAACCTCTTGAAGCAGAGTAGAGAACCAACAAACTAAACCCACATATGGCGTAGAATCCGGGAATCTATCCTGGCTCTCACCACTGCGCCAGCCCTGCTCTCCCCTAGTCCGGATATTTTTCATCAAGAATTTGGTATTAACATGCATAACATAACATAACATAACATAACATAACATAATTTATATAGCGCTAACTCCACTAATTGACCAAAGCGCTTTACAATTAATTCATAATATTAAAAAAATTAAAAAGATCCCACTAGTAATAAAATATGAATAAATTAAAAACCTATTTACAGTTATGGGCACTCCTTTTTCTGTCACAGCGGCGAACACATTTATGTACCATCACGAGAAGGATATTGTCGAGCACTATTCGCAATATCTCGCTTTATACAAGCGTTTCATTGATGACATTTTTGCCATCTGGTGTGGACCCAAGGATACCCTGTTAGAATTCCTTAGTGCTCTTAGCAACAAAAATGATCGTATTAAGCTTACTTATTGTATCAGCGAGAGTAGCATTTCTTTTCTGGACCTATTTCTCTTTAGAGATGCGTTGGATGCAATTTTCTACTTTTCAGAAGCCCCTTAACAAATACCTGTACATACCCCTCGAATCGTTTCACCCTTCTAGCAATAAGAAAGCCTTTATTATTAAAGGCGAATTAATGAAGTATGCTAGAAACAGTTCTTCCTACAGATTGCTGCTCATTAGTTTAGTTTTTTAATTTTTTTAAAAAAATTAAAACTTTTTAAAAATAATTTAATATTTTGATTTTTTTTTTTAAATTTAAAAAATAATAATAGTAAAAGAGAATTGAGGCGTTCTATAAATAAATCTTGTCGGGAAAGGGTTCACTCGATCTCAGCTCAAGTATGGGACATAGAGGCTGCCCTTGATGATCTCCTGCGGAAACTCATTTTGTCAAGGCGACATACAAGCTAATATTAGAGGTTTTTTTCGCGAACCATGTGAGCGCCATAGTCTTTGCTATCTGAAGCCAACTGGTAAAGGAACAATGTATTAATAACATACATATCATCCACGTGTTCAGTTACGTACTCACAAAAACTGACCTGCACCTAGTGGGCTTGATGGCTCAATGAATGATTTGCCAGTAATCGGAGACCTAAGCTATGCGCAAAGTATTCTGGGAGCGCCAGGGGGCAATCATTGTAAGATGTAAGACACAAAAGTTCGTCAAAAGCAGCGGTGTTGGCTAAAGAATAACACATTTTCGTCGTGATTTTGTTAAACACGGAGGTCACTAATGTTTGTGCGTGAAAATTGTAAGTTTTTGTGTGATTACCGCGATAAAATCTACCGATTAACACTCTTTTCGACTGGAGAAAGGTTGACTGTGAAATCTACAATCCTGGACAAAAGTGTTGGGAAGGTAGCGTCACTTTTGAGATAGCCCCCCTCGACCTTATCAATGTTGGATTTTGCACCAAACAAAATGTTGACTTTTCTTCCAACTTTCTACATGGGGGAGGGGGCCCACAAGAGCATGCTTTTTCCCAAATAGTACATCCAATAGTTATTCGAATTAGGTTTGAGGTGAAGTGATGCGCGCAAATTTCCCAACAACTTTTGACCAGGATTGTAGCTATGAAAAAGTACAAACGTAGGTATAAATTTAAGGGGGATTGACTCTGGCTTTTTAAATTGTAATTACGCGTGTCGACAGTCTCTCTTTTAGTTATAGCGAGTTAGAACATTGACATGGCTGCTGTAATTTTATCCCCTCAAAGGAGAGACATTGTTGTGCGGAGGGGTGGAAATTGCCCACCGAACTATTGCGCCGTGGAGGGATGAAACCAGTGATAGCAAACACGGAAAAATCCAAAGTTTGTTAAGTGGTTTTATTGAACATCATGCCCAGGTTTAGAAACCGCTACTTTATTCTTCCATCGAGTTCAGAAAGAGAAACTGTGGACAACTTTGTTGTGCAACACTGCTCAAGAGACCTACTTGTACATTTTCAACTAAAAAAAAAAGGTTCACTTTTGAACCCATCATGGACACTGATTTTTCGTCTTCTATGGTGACAAAGAGGAGATGTGAATGTCCATTTGTTTGATGTGTTATTATAGTTATGTACCAGCAGAACATACCTTAGTACTTATTGTAATCAGGATTTATAGCTCCGCACACGAATTCAGCACACGTAATGACAACTTTAAAGGCTTTATTGAGTCAATCTCGTCAAACTTATACCTAAGTTTATACTATTTCGAGACAATGCATTTCTGCTTGGTTGAGCATCGGGCTGTCATGCGGGAGGTCGTGAGTTCGACTCCGGCCGTACCAACGCTCAGGGTCTTAAAATAACTGAGGAGAAAGTGCTGCCTTTGTAATTACATCCGCAAATGGTTAAGACTTTCAAGTCTTCCCGGATAAGGACTATAACCCGTAGGCCCCGTCTCACAACCCTTCACTGTTCACAACTCAGTGGGACGTAAAAGAACCCACACACTATTTGTAAAGAGTAGGGCACATTTCGTTCATTCATGTGCTGGGTGAGATCGCTAATGGACTGATTGCGGCTCCCAGGGGCGCCTGTATATGCTGATGTCCGATCTCGCTCATAGATAGCTTGCTTGTAAAGTGCATTTGAATATGCCAATAGAAAATGCGCTATATAAATTCATTACCATTACGAAAACTTACTTTTTTCAATCACAAACATTAGCTACCCTCAGGGCTCACAAATTCACGGCGAAAATGCATTATTCTTTGTCCAATATCACCGCTTTTGACGAAAACCAATCTTTTTGTCTTACATTTCTCTCTAGAGACTTGCAATGTTTGCCCCTTGGCGATCCCAGAATCATTTGCGCATAACGTAGGCCTCCGATAACTGGCAATCGTTCATTGGTGGAGCACAGCACCGGTATCGCAATGGTCATGGGTTTGAATTCCGTTCAACCTTGAATTTTTCAGGCTTTTCGTTACTGCTACCGTAGTGTTCATAACTGCGATGACCTACTCACATTTCGCACTAATCCATTATATGTCATATTTCCAAGTACTTTTACTGTAATATTCTTCTTTTTTTTCTTTTTCTATATTGTGTGAATAGTTCATTATAAAAATGAATGAATGAATCTCAAAACTTGATTTGTTTCATTCCCGCGGTTTAAGAACGGACGTAGATGTCACGGCAAAAACAAAACCTCCTTGCTCAAACGAAAATCCCCACAGCACGAGAAAAGTCCTCAAAGCGCAAACAAAAACCTCACAGCAGAAACGAAAACTGCACCGGACAGTGAAAAATCATCACGGCAGAACTGTTACCCCAACACATGTGGCCGTTTTTCAGCCAGTCAAAAATATGGCAGATGGCGACCTTGATTTGGGAGAAGAAGACGAGGATAACAAAGAAAGCCTTATTCGGTATTATTTTTTAGAAACTTTGAGATTATGAGTAGTTTTGATCCAGGCATGTACATGTACATGGAAAGTTCCATGGATTTATCAGTGGCATGGTAAAATTACAAGAATGTAAATGTTTTCATCTAGCCTTGTACATGGAAATTTCCAAGGATTTGCAAGTGGCATGGTAAAATTACAAGATAACAAGGAATTTTTTATCTAGTTCTGTAAATGAGAATTTACATGGATTTACCAGTGACGTCATAAAATTACAAGATTACAATTTAAAGTTTTGGTCCAGCCTGGTACACGAAAATTTCCATGAACTTGGTAAAATTAAAGATATAGTAAGTAGTTTTGACGCGGCCATGTACGTGGAAATTTCCATGGATTTGCCAGTGACATGGTAAAATTGCAAGATTATCAATAGTTTTATTCTAGTGATGTACATGGAAATTTCCATGGCATGGTGAAATTACAAGAATATAAGTGGTTTTGTTCCAGTCTTATACATGAAATTTCCATGTTCCATTTACAACAAGACGCTCCATAAGAAGCGTACACTGGGGTTGCCTGTGGTACGGGTTACACAATTGAACTGTAGGGTTCCAGTTAATTTGCTCAAGTGGGGGATTATTAAGACCATTTGAGGGTCACCCACATGTTGCGCCAGCAGAGGCCCTTTGGCTCACACGTTCACACCTTTAATTATTTTGTAATAACCTGTCCCATTTTGACGTCTTTTAGTTTTTTAAGCTTTGGTAATAAATTCAGTTTAAAGGTAACAAAACACGCTCTTGAGTAAGATTCACTCATTTCTTCTCAGATAAAGAAAAAAAATAACATAGTTTTTAAATATAGCTCTCAATCGAATTTTCATCGAAAGATTAATGACAATCGATCGTAAAAAGACGAAGATTTCTGCCGCAGAAATGGCTTTTATGATGTTTTGTCAAAAGGAAGAAATTGATCACGTGCTAGGCAACCATAAAGGTGCACGTGATCATCTTGTGTCAACTGAATGAACTACGGGAAAGCATGTTAAGCCATTGCAGGTTTAACAAGAAACTCAATCGTGTAAAATTACCATGTACGCAACAAAATAAATTTCAGGTTCAAACCCTTTCCTTAAGAACCTTTTCCTCGAATAATGATGTACAAAATAGACGACAAGCTTTCTTTCAAATAATTCTTGACTGTCACATTTCCAATTATTCTTTTACCTGACTTTGTTGAACCCATAGGCTACCGGATAATTTTTCATTTGGTTTCAGTGTTGTACATAACACTACACTCGTGATAAAATATTGGAAATACAGCTCACTTTGATTTCGGCTCGACGGGCGAGAAAGATTGTTGTCGAAGTTCATTACTCGTCGCTTTTAAGTTTCCATCATCGCCTGTCTTGTTCATGAGGGTATATTTTGTTGAAAGGTGCACTATAACGCCATTCGAGTTGCAATGACTTTCGACGCTATTGCAGGTTAATGAAATATTCTCCCGTATGCACCAGAGAAATCTACGCATTACCCCAGCCCCCTCAAACCTAACACAAAACGCACAGAAGACTCTATGCACAAAGACACCACTTAGCAGGAGAGTGACAGGCACGACTTTTCATGACACGGAAAAAAAAAATAAAACAACGGAGAAATATACCCATTTTACGACTGGGATTGCCATACGGCAACCCAGTAATAATGCCATAGTGAAATTACAAGAATATAGGTTCTTTTGTTCCAGTCTTATACATGGAAATTTCCATGGATTTACCATTGATGTGGTAAAATTACAAGAATATTAATGGTTTTATTGCAGTCTTATACATCGAAATTTCCATGTTATTTCCCATGTTCCATTTACAATAATAGTATGGTGAAATTACAAAAATATTATTGTTTTTTTTTTCAAGTCTTATACATGGAGATTTCCATGGATTAACAATTGGCATGGTGAGATTTATACAAAAACATTAATGATTTTCTTCCAGCCCCATACATGGAAATTTCCATGGCCTTACTAGTGACATACACGTACCTGTAGTAAGATTGTAAGATTATAAGAATGGCTGCCTGTAAGAATCGAGAATCGTCCGTCAACGACCATTCTGGCGGATCGCTCAAATTTTGCCCAAAGATACCCTTTAGTGCACTATTTTCAAATATCATATTTACAAGTCCAGCGATTCTTATTTTTTTAGAAATTTGCGAAAATTTGAAAACGCGGTTAATGTGCAGTTTTCTGTTTGACAAATTGTCCAAAATTTGCTGCGAGAACCAAGCAACTGTGAAGTCTTAAAATTAATTCAGTGGACACCAAACTTAAGACGACATAAGAAAAACCATTCTTATCCATTTCTACTTCGATAGTTTTTTCGGATATGTTAAAATTGTGATTTTCTAAGCTCTCTAAAGAACATCCTCAACGGCGGCGTAACATGGCTTCGTAAGATCGGTGATATTTAACGCGATAAAAATGTACCTGGTACTTCATTCTTAAACTTTTTTACTTCATTTTCTTCAAATATTGCTATTATTCATTTACTGTGTAAAGTTTGATGCTCGAACTCGGAACGCTACCTTCTTAAAATATCAGAAATGTTTGTAACCCGAGCGAGCTTATTTACGCGAAATTTGAGTTTTTGTGACAGGGATAATCGAAAGACATTGGACACCAAAAAGGGGTAAAAAAAAAAGGTAAACAAGAAAAAAGAATATCTGGTTACGCGTGTATTAAAATCATGAACAAGCCGTAACTGACGATTGGGAAAGAGTCAGCCTCAAGTCTCCCTCTTCCACACTCTCCCGTCCAGGTCAAATTAACGGAGTGGCAGCGACATAATTAATTTTGGCAAGTACATTTCCTGGTAATGTAATTTAGCAGTGCCAGGTACGGGGCCTTTTTCCGCATGGGCTTGGGTGGTATATCGAGGCCAAGGTCTTCACACATGTGCTGCAGCATGGGTAGTTTCAGGAGCTTCAAAGTGCCATCCACCGCCATTGCACAAAGGTTGTATTGATCGTAGATCAAAGGATGGTCAAGCTCTATTGCCGCTAGAGCTTCCTTTGCTTGGATAAAATTACTCTTTTCCTGAGCAGCCTGAATATCAAGCCCTCTTTTGGAGAAAAGCGAGCCTCTTGGTGTCGCAAAGTGGCTTGAAGAGAAGGTAGCTTTCCAACTCCTTCCTCTAAATAAGACTTGTAACCAATCTTAGCTAGGTCTATAAGTGGATATTTTTCTGGAGATCTGGTGCATTTTTCGAGTGACAAGTGCTTTTCTAACGCCGTAAAACGCAAGTGCTGCCGTCTTCGGGACACGTATTACCCCTGCCTCTTCAGTCACAGTTGCTTCTTTTGATGATTTGGTGTGGGTTTTTTTAAATGAACGGAAATCCCCCGCGGAAAATGATGCTTGTAAAATCTCTTGTCCAGGACCTTCAACAATAAATAATAGATACATGTATATGGCCACTAGGGAAGTTGTTATTATCTAAAATCGATACTTAACCATTAAAAGCAGTGTGCAGTAGGGTACCTTTGGGGGTAGGCAGGTAAAAAGACCCACCCCTTTTACTTATGTTTGCTTCGTTTGAGCAGCACTCAGGTGAATTTTAGGGCCTGGGCCCAGATCTATTTTATGAAAATAATGAGGGGGTGGTCAAACTATTGATCCATTTTATATAACAAAAAATAACTTTGGGACATGGAGATCGTTAGCAGCAATAAGATGTGAAACCTTAACTGCTATGTAGGATGATATATTATCACGTGACATGTCAAAGTTATTTTAAGCACAGAAATCTCAGCTAAACGGAAACACTTTTTATCATTTTCTGGTGGCTGGATTTACCTTTATGATGTTTTAAAACACTATTTGGTACATCTTTTGTGTGCTTGGACATTTCAAGATAATTTAAAATAAATGTCCGCTTTCCTTAGGGAACTGGGCACCAGTGCAAAATGCCGTATATTTCCGTTTTCGTTTACCATTTTAACTAATATAATAGTAGAGAAGTGAAATAAATTTTAACATAAACTGTTGCCGTTTTTTATTTTCAGTTTTGTGGCCCTAAAAAGTCACGTGACCTCACTTGCATACGTGATCCGCATCAATATAAAAACTTTTGTGACGTTAGTTTCCTGCGAAAGTCTCAGGTCGTCATTACTAAACCTTCAGAAGTTAGACCGCCCCCTTACTTTTTTGTGCAGTAATTTGGGGCCAGGACATGTAATCATTTTACTTGCTTTTAGAATAGACCGTCATCAATGAACAAAAGTAATCGTTAATAATTTCAAAACGGTTTAGGTTCATCCAAAAATCCCCATACTTACCAGACGAGGATTTCTCCTCTTGGCCGACAGAATATGTGCGCCAACAGGTAATAGATCCTTCTGAACTGAACTCAAAGTTGTTTAGCTTGGTGATCCCTGTAATCTTTTGCGCGTCGTCTGCCGTCTCGGTGATGGTATCCAAGGAAACCACTCGTACACTTTCCAATCCCCCGTATGATAACAATGCGTTCCTCAGGTCGTTGGCGGTACAAACATCATGGCCTTCATTGATAAAGGCTCTGACGTGGCTTTTACAGCTCGCAGCTAGCCGATCGGCAGCCCCTTTTCCGTCTTGAAGATCGCTAAAATCAACGCGGATTACTTTCACTCCGGTGCTATCTGATATTTCTTGGCACATAAGTAGCGTGCGAGAGGATTGATAGCAGCCGGCGTTGACTTGTCGAAAGTAAGCTTGGTTGATTTCAGGGTGCTCGTGCTTTAATGTGGCCAGGAGATGTTGCATAATCGCGGTGACAGCAGAACTTCCCTGGGTGCAGGACTGAACTATATGGATAAAGGCCTGCCACTGTAGCACACCCTCCCTCCGTCTGAACACCACAGAAGTGTGCCATGAAATGCCCTGCTTGCCAGACCAGTCTCGATATCTCTGAGGCAAAAATTTCATCGCCCAGTCATTGACAACGAACACTGTTTCAGGATTAAGCGAATCAATGATATCCAAAGGAGCCTGATCTTGGTGGGTCGACCTTAATAAATGGCCTTTCCATGAGTGGATGGCAAGCGTAGCAGAGTTAGCAAGGAACAAGGCCTCATCTTTTTCTTCTTCTGTGGTAAACGATGCCCCATCAACCGTCGTGGATATGTAAGCTTTCACACTGATCACAGAACTCGTCATGGTCGTGTTCGCATTTCTGCCGCAGGGCAGAATCGCTGGAGTCACTGAGCGCAAATACACTGCAGTGACTGGCAATTCGGGATGAAGAGCTCACATGAACCTGAAAGTAAATGTCAAACACCTTCACACAAAGCATGGGGTAGCTTGTTACCCACTATATTTAAGAAAAACATAATTATAAGGACAATGTTCAAGTTCTGTGGCATATAACAGATAATAATCTGAATGATCTGAATCGGTGAAATCAATTCCACAAAGCTATTTTACATCCTATTTCATACATGTAGAAGCATACATAGTAAAAACCAAGAAATAATTTCCACGGTTAAGCTGTCGTCACAACGATGATTTGTTTCCGCAATATTTTCATCCATTTACAAAACAAGATTACTTGAATATCAAGAGATTGCCCACACGTTATTGAACTATTCACAACACTTAAGTTGCTTACCCTGAAATCGCCTTTGAGGTAGAATTTGGGGGCCTTTAGTAATTTCACGTACCGCACCTCCCACTCTTTCCCAAAACCAAGCTCCCCAAGCCGATGGACTAAGCACTCTAGTTCATCTAACAGACGCGTCCCATCTGCCGCGAAATAGTCGAGTCCTTGGAGAGACTTTCTGGTTGAGGCTTTGCATTCTTCCAAAACCCGCTGCATCGTCCGCTCACTAAACGCTTTAAATCCAGTCTCGTGGCAGTATTGAGTATACTGACGTGCTATCCTCTGGGGTATCATGGTGCGAATAACGT
>OX421447.1:61946998-61956998 GCA_949126865.1 Montipora capitata | reverse complement strand
AACATGAGTTACCATGGCAACTTTTTCTACCGTGCCAAAATGGTGTCCACTTTCGAAAAAACCCACGTCCTATGATTGCGATTTGTCAACCATGATTTATAGCTGATGAATGGTACAATGTATACTCGTGAAACTTGGGAATAATTCCACTTGTGTTTTGTCCAAAATCAAATAATTTTTCTTGCCTTAAGGCTTATGAAATTATTTGATTTTGGACAAAGAGTGTGTGAAATTATTCCCTAAATTCACTCATCACTATTTGATAACCCATACAAATTCATCAAAATAAGGAATAAAATATATGCAAGGGATTTCATTATTATTAAATAAGTATAAAAATCTGGCTTATGTTACCCCAATTACAAATACAGTTGTTAGAAATGGGCGTGGCTTATCTGCAGGAAGATCTGAAAAAGGCTGCCTCTGGTGGCCAGTTTTCCATCTTTGCATCCCATTTTATGCCTAGTTGCATGTACTAAGCTACAAACGTTCCGCTCATATTCTTGTTGTAATGCAAAAAATCTATGGCAAAACTGTGTTTAAGAAATTCCTGTCAACAAATACCAGAAAAAGATCAATCATATGTCCAAGTTGGTAAAAACGATGTTCATTACATTAAAGTGCTAAAATTACATTAAAGTATTTTCCGTTTCAATATTAGTGAATAGTGAGTTAACGTTTGATCAACAGTGGATGAACTTGACTTCTAAAGACTAGACTTTGGATTTCTTTTGTTTTCTGTCAAAAAACTTTTTTCCGTAAATTTCAGCTGGTAAGGTCAGGGTGCGGCTTACCTCCGGGTTTACAGTTCACCTGCCAGTTCAGTTGGGTAATACTAGCATACTAAAACAAATTATTAACCACATGGATTACCTGCATGGGTACACCTACTTTTCAAGTTACATCAAACTCTTAGAGGTGTGCCACCCGCCAGTTCCGATGAAAAATACTACAAATTAGTATACTATGACAAATTAACTCCATGGTTAGACCGAATTTACAAGTTACATCGAACTGTATGAGGTGCGCCACCCGCCAGTTCCGATGAAAAATACTACAAATTAGTATACTATGACAAATGAACTGCATGGTTAGACCGAATTTACAAGTTACATCGAACTGTATGAGGTGTGCCACCTGCCAGTTCCGATGAAAAATACTACAAATTAGTATACTATGACAAATGAACTGTATGGTTAGACCGAATTTACAAGTTACATCGAACTGTATGAGGTGCGCCACCCGCCAGTTCCGATGAAAAATACTACAAATTAGTATACTATGACAAATGAACTGCATGGTTAGACCGAATTTACAAGTTACAGCGAACTGTATGAGGTGTGCCACCCGCCAGTTCCGATGAAAAATACTACAAATTAGTATACTATGACAAATTAACTGCATGGTTAGACCGAATTTACAAGTTACATCGAACTGTATGAGGTGCGCCACCAGCCAGTTCCGATGAAAAATACTACAAATTAGTATACTATGACAAATGAACTGTATGGTTAGACCGAATTTACAAGTTACATTGAACTGTATGAGGTGTGCCACCCGCCAGTTCCGATGAAAAATACTACAAATTAGTATACTATGACAAATTAACTGCATGGTTAGACCGAATTTACAAGTTACATCGAACTGTATGAGGTGCGCCTCCCGCCAGTTCCGATGAAAAATACTACAAATTAGTATACTATGACAAATTAACTGCATGGTTAGACCGAATTTACAAGTTACATCGAACTGTATGAGGTGCGCCACCCGCCCGTTCCGATGAAAAATACTACAAATTAGTATACTATGACAAATTAACTGCATGGTTAGACCGAATTTACAAGTTACATCCAACTGTATGAGGTGTGCCACCCGCCAGTATAGAAGAAAAATACTACAAATTAGTATGCTATGACTAATTATCTTTAAATCATTGTTGCCACATGCAGATGTGTTTATTAGAAAGATATCACTTGTGTTTGATGTATTTGCCACTGAACGATGACTGACAATTTCCTCAGACCCAAGGGACAGTGAAACCTTTCTTGATTTTTGTCAAAAAACTTACAGTATATGAACAGAGAAGTCACTGATTGTTGCAGTGAATATTTCTCCCTTGTATTCACCCAGTTCAATGTGAGAGCATTCAACTCTTCTATAATTACCTGATGTCTGGAACAAATTTACTTGACCCAGCTAAAACAGTTTGACCTAATAATGTTCACAAGGTATATCCAAAATGGCAATGAAACCTCTACCCTCCCAAGTTTTGACACAAAGACATCAATTATTATTCACAATTGCATCACAATTTGCAATCAGCACTGTCTGTTTCTTGCATCTCAGGAAATTCCCTCCAATTAAATTTGAATGCTCAATTTCCTTCAGCACTGCATCTTGTGGTTGAAGTACATGAAGGCCCTGGAAAAGAGTCACACCAGTCAATCAATCAATTTATATAATTTCATAATATCATTTTTGAAGAATGTTGTAACAAATCACTTTGCCATTCATAAGCAATGTTCCTGTGTAGGTGAAACTGAATAATGAAGCTAAGAGCTAAAGGAATTATTGCAAGAAACTTGTATCTTACCATGATGAGCTTAGGCAGACAAAAAAAAATATGCAAATGAGCTTACGGTGATTTGAAATCACCCTTAGCTAATCATTAAGTGTAACTCAAGAACTCATTTTGCAAGTTTAGGTGTCGCAGATATCGCATCAGAGTCCGCTTCTGACATATTCAGTTACTTTTTTTTACACCTTTTAAGTCACAACGGAGAAGCATAAATCCACAAAACGTCATTCAGGGAACATTTTCCAGAGACTTTGCCCCATGTAGCTCGTGTGGCGTGCAGCAATTCTCGCGAGGATTTTAGAGTAATTCTTGCTCGCACAATTCTGCAACACTGTGGCAAATACGCATAACTCGCTTTTTGAGTTCAGTTATTTTCAATTTATGTATGCTTTGTATGTACAAAATTGGTTCTGCCTTCAGATAACAACAGTCCAAAACTGGACTGACTACCCAAGAGAGACAGAACTTATTAGTACAAAATTATAATTATTACAAAATTGGTTCTGCCTTCAGATAACAACAGTCCAAACTGGACTGACTACCCAAGAGAGACAGAACTCATTAGCACAAAATAATTATTATTACAGCATTGGTTCTGCCTTCAGATAACAATAGTCCAAAACTGGACTGACTACCCAAGAGAGACAGAACTCATTAGCACAAAATAATAGTTATTACAAAATTGGTTCTGCCTTCAGATAACAACAGTCCAAGACTGGACTGACTACCCAAGAGAAACAGAACTCATTAGTACATTTAATAATTATTATTACAAAATTGGTTCTGCCTTCAGATAACAACAGTCCAAACTGGACTGACTACCCAAGAGAGACAGAACTCATTAGTACATTTAATAATTATTATTACAAAATTGGTTCTGCCTTCAGATAACAACAGTAAAAAATGGACTGACTACCCGAGAGAGACAGAACTCGTTAGGGTAAAATAAAAATGATTAAAAAGAGACTGGTTGTGCCTTTTGATAACAAAAGTCAAAAACAGCCTATCACATACAAGAAATTATTTAAAATGCAATCTGTTTTGCACTAATAATTTAATATTATAGATACTTTTAAAGATTACATTGAAACTGATCAATGTACTTCAGGTCTGGTATCCAGCTAGCAGCCTAAGACTGTATTCTGTCTATTACATATATGTAGTCTGTTTCAGTCTGACCTCTACTCAAAAACAACAAACAGCACTTTCCTATGCTGAATTTCTCATTGGGCTAGCTCCGGGGCATTAAGGTACACAAGCAACCCCACCGTGACAAGGTATGGACTATAAGGTGGTTGCAAAGTACAAAATGATCAGAAAATCGTCTGGCATTACACAGAGTAAACTCCCAGGAGTCAATCGGTTTAGTAAAAATTTACAAACTAACAAACAAAACAAATGACAAATTATCCTAATGATTTTTTGCTTATTAGCTTGGCTCCACATAACAAGCTAAATTATGCTTCACAAATTGTTATTATTATTATCATTATCATTATCATTATTAGGATATGTTGGTCAACTTTGTTTTCCATGCTCGACTGGTTATTTCATATCCAACAAGCCTGAATGCAATAATACTGTTTTATTGAAAATGTCCCCAAAATAGAGAGAAATCTACTGACTTCATTGTGTAACTGTATATTTTCAGCTGACATGTACCCTTTCCATCATTTTGTAGAGCATGGAATATTAGCTCATATACCAGGATGGCAGGGCCAATGAAAACTTCTGAATTGTATTACACAATCAAGGCTGCTGCCTAAGAAAATTTTAAAGGGGCCCTCAGAGCTAAACACTGAGAACTTAGGAGCCCAACATATGAAGTGAAAGGTGTTGCACTAGCTTGTGAGATTTCCCATATCCAATTAAAACAGTGGAGCAATCATGCCAAAAATTGTCTCTTAAAACAAGTTTTGAGATATAAAAATTCCTCAAGATGGCTTTTGACAATGACAGTGTCAGCAATTATTTGGTGCCCTTGAATTAATTTGATTTTTCTCAGCCTTTTCAGGTGATCAGTTGTTTCTTTGTTGTACTTACATCCAGTGTAAGAAATATGGGAAACATAAAAATCCCAGTGAGTTAATAGATTGTATACCTCAGGTATATGCTACCCAAGAGGTTACAAAGTGAAATGGTGACACATGAGTTATGGATTGTATACCTCAGGTATATGCTACCCAAGAGGTTACAAAGCGAAATGGTGACACAGTGAGTTAATAGATTGTATACCTCAGGTATACATGTATGCTACTCAAGAGGTTACAAAGTGAAATGGTGACACAGTGAGTTATGGATTGTATACCTCAGGTATATGCTACCCAAGAGGTTACAAAGTGAACTGGTGACACAGTGAGTTAATAGATTGTATACCTCAGGTATATGCTACTCAAGAGGTTACAAAGTGAAATGGTGACACAGTGAGTTATGGATTGTATACCTCAGGTATATGCTACCCAAGAGGTTACAAAGTGAAATGGTGACACAGTGAGTTAATAGATTGTATACCTCAGGTATACATGTATGCTACTCAAGAGGTTACAAAGTGAAATGGTGACACAGTGAGTTATGGATTGTATACCTCAGGTATATGCTACCCAAGAGGTTACAAAGTGAAATGGTGACACAGTGAGTTAATAGATTGTATACCTCAGGTATACATGTACTGTATGCTACTCAAGAGGTTACAAAGTGAAATGGTGACACAGTGAGTTATGGATTGTATACCTCAGGTATATGCTACCCAAGAGGTTACAAAGTGAAATGGTGACACAGTGAGTTAATAGATTGTATACCTCAGGTATACATGTACTGTATGCTACTCAAGAGGTTACAAAGTGAAATGGTGACACAGTGAGTTATGGATTGTATACCTCAGGTATATGCTACCCAAGAGGTCACAAAGTGAACTGGTGACACAGTGAGTTAATAGATTGTATACCTCAGGTATATGCTACCCAAGAGGTTACAAAGTGAAATGGTGACACAGTGAGTTAAGAATTGTATACCTCAGGTATATGCTACCCAAGAGGTTACAAAGTAAAATGGTGTGACAGTGAGTTAAGGATTGTATACCTCAGGTATATGCTAGTAACACAATTAATTATTAATAGCATAGCTGTAAATTTAATTTTGTATACTCTTTCGCATCAACTTTTAGGCCATGCTTTAACTTGCTTTTTCTGTGCACTTAGATTGCTAAGAAGTAATTCCAGGTTTCACCTGAAAGGATTGTGATTGTGCATAGACCTCAAAAACCCAACTCCTCCAGCTCACCTCCCAAATACACAAGAATGTCAATTAAAATAGCTACAAGCTTCGTGTACTTACTCCTGTTCCACTTAAATTTTGTCCGATTTATCATCATTGTCTGCCACCCTTCATCTGGGATTCTGGCCTCAAAAGAACCCAGTCGGGAAGTCTAAATTTGTGCAAATACTGTTGCAGCACATCTGGAAAAATAACCTAGTGATCAAGTCCACAGAACCGCCTTATCTTGGACAATCAAAGAAATTAGATAATTTATATTTTGGTCAAATTGATGGAAATAAGATTTGTCATCAAGATACTTTATTTGGGTGGGATTGACGGAGGTATTGACAATTAATGGGAGACCAAAGCGAGATAATCTCCCAGGCGGTTTCTTCTGAAGTGTAACCAACCTTTCAGTGAAATCTAGTGTCAAAGGAGTAATCTTATTAAGCGCCCAGTCCAAAATTTAGCTTGCTCTGGCTCCTCGTGCATGAGAAACCAGTGAAGGTACATGTAGTTATACAGGTGACAAGGGAGTAACTACAGAATAACCGGCCACTATTGTGCTCTTGTAGTGGCATCGTTTGAAGAACAAGGCATCTGCAAGTGGCGAATAAGGGGCTGGGTGTACAGAGATCCATATATTACATGTAATTCCCTATTCGTTATTATTGTTATTGCCTTAAATGGCCTTAATACAATATAAAGTGAAATTACTAAGGGAGTAGGTCTGCAAAAGTGATGACTGTGCTGAGGCCCTCCTTGGCGTTTTGGGAAACGAGGGAAGATGGCTATTTTGAACTGGGGAACAGAGGAAAAATGACAAAATGTCTTAGGAACAAGGCGACATAAACAATTTTAGGGAGCAAAAAGCTGGGTACAAGTTTGAAAGTAAATTGGGCGGGGAACAAGGGAACAAAACTTTTAAAATTTTAAGCCATTTAAACTTAAATCAAGTAAGATGACGACTTACCGAAAACTCCTCCGGCAGTCTTTTGCTTTTCGGATCTTTTGAATCTTCCCGCCCATTCGCTAAATGTAGCTGTTCGGCCAGGCCACCCTTTGTTCCAAACGTTCGTAGAACTCCCTTTACGTTTTGAAGAAGGTCTCTATTTTTGCCATGAAGTCTTCACCGATTAACCCTTTCGGAAACTGTCTGAGGTTGAATCATGTCACTGGCGTGTATCTTTGTGGCGAATGCTGATTATCTGACCTGAATTGTCGTTGCCCTTTCTTCCGGATTCCGTCGATGTTTACTGGGTTTATTTGGTGGAATGCGTGCCATTTCACCTGCACAAAATGTTAAGGAATCGCAAAGATCCAATTTTGGTCGTCCAACAAGGGAAAAAGAGAGGAAGAGCACATGCATTGATCGCCCGCGCGAAAAACAAACTGATAATTCAAACCGATCTCGTTCCCAGAGTCTTTGCGGCGGGGCAATTCATAATGGCGGACAAAGTTGTTGCATCATGTAATTATTGTGAAATGTCCACAATCCTTCTCTTTGTGCCAACATCCAATCACAACCCGTTGCGAGCCCAGTGCGATTCCTGGGGCGCTTTCATTTTGGGTGGAAAAACCGGGGAGAATTTTCTGCTTTAAAGGTGCAGAGCAAATTTCCTCAATCAAAATATGGAACGGGGGAAAGTGTGTTACTTTTGAGATTTCCTTTTCTGTTTTTCTCAAGAGACTGGATATGGCTGCCGGATTTTCGATCATTACTTCATAAGAAGTAATTCTCACCTGCAGCTACGGGCTATGAAAGCACCCACGTTAATTGACTGAAACCTGCACGATTAATTTGGGCAGCTAAACACCAATGCTTTTTTTTTTTTTCTTTTTTCAAGGAGCATGGTAAAGTCTGCTTACTAGCCTACATTACTTTCTCAATAGGCTAGTTTCGAATTGTGCAGCAACAAAAGAACAGAGTCGAGGTTCAGGGGAATAATTTGCATTTTCCTTTGTTCTGAACAATACAAAATGCTATCTCGTTCTGTGCTGGGACTCCTATATCACAAAGGCCTTGATTTACATGTTATTTGCATGATTCATCCCAGCAATTCACATGAAATTTACACAAAAAAACTATTTTATGGCCGGGTTGTGTCAATTTACATAGATTTTATGGCCTTTGCAATTGTTGTAAACAATTAAAACGGTCTAATCTTGTGAGGCCCTAAGTACCCGTTTATATGGAGAAAAATTGTCTCGGGAAGAAGGGTCACTCGCTTACCGGAGTTACCCTGGACCAGCCAACTTTTCCTACATTTCCCTATAAAATGCGGTTTAAGTAAACTGTTTACATGAGGAAAAAAAATGGCTCGGCTAGAAAGGAAACCCACCTAGCCGGGTCACCCTTTGTCAACGGTAGGGTCGCCCTCTTGGCCAGGCCAACTTTATTCCATGTAAACATTTTGGCTCGCTCAGTGGAGTCAACTTGGTCGAGGCAAGATGATGAGAGAATGCACGAGTACTATCTTCCCAGTCTCCTGATGATCGAAACTGAGCCGGGCAGCTCTTGACTCAGGGAAAAAGGTTAGTTCTTTTTCACATAAACGCTAGCTAAAGACCCGGCTGGGAGGGTGACCATCTTCCGAGGACAACTTTTCTCCATATCAACAGGGCCTAAGACTTGATCCAAGTCGAACTATTAAAACACATACCGATAGGCATTTTATAGGTTGCAACCGGCGAACTTTTGATAAACCGAACTCAGTGCAACATTCAGGGCTAATTCAACAGTTTCCCACATAATTTAATTAGGTAATAAATATTCGACACTCAAAATCATCGTGAACAGGGCATACAGATCCAAAACCATTTGGTAACTTAGACAGGACACGCATGATGATAGAGCGCAATTTACAGACATTTTATGAGAAATGACCAAACGGCGTAAAATCTTTGTAAATTTTCGATTTATAGACATTTTTGCAAGATTTTATAAAGTCTGTAAATTTCAAGTATTTCCTCTTGTTGTAGCTCCAATAATTTATAAACATTTTACAGACATTTTATAGAGCTTTACTCAACAAAACTCTGTAAAATATCTGTAAAATAAATTTACAAAGATTTTATATTTATGGGGTTAAGTGTTAAAGTCTGTAAATTTATTATTTACAGACATTTTATGAAGTCTGTAAATGGTCCAAATTTTCCACTGTGCAAGAGTTCTTGTTACCTACTAACGGTACTTTCAATACTTATAGTTAGCAATTTTTTTTGCCTTAATTTGTCAACAACCAGAAATGTGCAACTCGTAGGTTTTACAGTTGCTTTCGATATTTTGTAAGGTTACAGGGTTTGCTTAATTGGTAGTTTTAGATCAACACATTAACTTGAAAATATTCGGTGTGTAGACAAGCATGTTAAAAATTTTAGTAAAAAGGAATTAAAAAGTTGACGCTGGCTAAAAATATGTTGTTCCGGACGTTTCGGCTACTACTCTTGCCTACTTCAGCAAAGATAAAAATGCAAATATCTAACGGCGTCCTACTTGATATATGTACACAATGCGTGATACAAATAAATTACTAAGTAATTATTTTTTTCTCTCTTTCTCACTTCCTCTCTGAATCATTTTTTTAATTGTTGACTCCGGCTCCGCGCTTGATAGCGAATGTAGTATTGACGAGACTTACAAACTGAATGTTTCAAAGAGAAATATGTTTATTTGAATTCTAAACCTCTGGTCTAATAAAACGTAACTTTTGTATGTAAACGGATTCGGCGTCAAAAAGAATAGAAATTTAAGGTCATCAGACAGGCTCACGCAACCAAGGCGAGGATTCCGCCCGCCGTGAGCAGGCCGGATTAGCAAATTCCTCCCGCTCCCGGAACCAATCAGATTGCAGGATTTGATGAATTCCGCCCGCTCATGCACTGAGAAAAAAGTAAATGCAAAATATGAACTAGATCACGTTTCTATTAAAAAATATATTACACTGATCAATAACTATTGAAAATACAATCAAGATGGCCCACAAAATGAAACACTTTTAGTGACGCAAGCTGCGAAGCCCATATTTGTGGCCAAGGTAGAATGTAACTGTGTTTAAGTTCAAATACGTTTTTCAAACAACATGACTGTTAGGCTGTTTGGCCCGTGAGCCATCCAGGTATTCCAGCAGTTGTTCATTCAACTGTTTCCAGTTTAAGCCCATACAC
>OX421447.1:61931998-61941998 GCA_949126865.1 Montipora capitata | reverse complement strand
GGAGAGGGGGAGGAGGTGGGATGAAAAAAGAATCTTGTTGCTTCAATGAGTAGCAGAGACGAATGGACGCGTCAGTCTAATCACGTGCATGATATCACAAAGAGGGGGTACTACTAATTGCCGAATTGCTTACCCCTTGGCATACACGGAGAAGTGGTTATGCATACGGAAAAGTACTACATGTAAACAACTGATAGAAAGCACTATGAGAAAGCATAAAAATCCTATTTGCCAGCAAATGTTTCCTTTACTTATCATGCTAACTCGAAAAGGTATTATTATAATCCAAAAGAAAATCGTTAGAATAATATCAAAAGTCCTGTATGATGATCACACCGATGCTCTCTTTAAAGATCAGAAATTCTTAAAATTACATGACATTTATCTACGTCAGATAGGTAAATTCACGCATCTTTTCATAAAAGGTTTACTTCCCAATTTCTTTCAAGATATGTTCACTCTCACTAATCAGATCTACTTGTACAACACAAGAAACTCAAATTGTTTTTACATATTTCTTCGTCGAATGAATATTCGGAAATTCTCATTTCGGTGTCAAGGTTCAAAATTCTTCGATCTGGACATACAAAATAGCGAAAATGTTGCTTGTTTCGAAAAAAGACTCAAAAGATTCTGTCGTGTAGGTCACGTGATGGGATATTAGGAGAGCGGGAGAATGTTATTAGGGATGTCTGGAGCTTAAATGCGTCTTGAATGCGGTTGTGATTTATCGTTAAGCACAGCATACAACATTGGCGACGAGGATGGGATTGTCCTTAGTGTAAGAACGGAATGGCGACACCAAGTTACGAGTTTGGAGGACTTTTGCCCTTCGATTGCAAAGGTGCTATTACATCGGTAGCTCCTCGTTGGAAAAAATGGAAAAAAGCGTTCGAGTATTATATCCTCGCAAAAGGAATTACAAACAGTAACCGAAAAAAAGGTTTGCTTTTACATTGTGCCGGAATCGAAGTACAGGAATTGTTCGAAACCTTCCAAGATCCAGGAGCAGCATAAGAAGAAAATGATCGCGCTGACGAATATCAGATAACATTGCGAACTCTTGACGCCCATTTCAGCACGCAATTAAATGAGCCCTACGAAAGGCACATTTTTCGAAGCCTCAAACAAGAAGAAGGAGAAATGGTGGATCAGTTTATTACTCGATTACGAAAGCAATCAGAAAACTGCAATTGGGAAAATGCTGATGAGCCGATTTGTGATCAAGTCATTGATAAGTGCCGATCGTCAGAATTACGTCGAAAACTGTTGATAAAGGGAACCGATTTAACACTAGCGAAACTACAAGAAATTGCTCGTTCATTTGAGGCCGTGGATATTCAATTGAAAGCGATGTGTGGCGAAGAACAACAAGTAAATCGCGTCTATCATAAGGAAACCGCTGACCAATACAAACGTGGAGGGAAAGGCAGGTGTTACCGGTGTAACAGAGAAGGTCATTTCAATCGTGATAGATGTTGCCCAGCGAGAAACGGGGAGTGTCAGAAGTGCCGTAAAATAGGGCATTTTGCCGCAGTTTGTCCAAGCAAAAACGTATCAAGCCAGGAAAACTTCTCATCCCAGGGTGTGCGAAAAAAGGGGAAGTTTGGTGTGAACTCAATTTGCGACAGCACGTCCGGAGCTGACAGCGACAACGATGAGTATGCATTCACTGTGGACAGTGGAAACAAAGGTGGGATTGTAACTGTTCAACTTGGAGGTGTATTCGTGGAAGTGCTTATCAATTCTGGTGCGAGCACTAACGTAATTGATAAAAGGACATCGGAAGAGCTGAAATCCCAGAAAATCAAATGTAAATCCCAGAAATGCGATCTGAAGTTGTATGCTTACGGGTGTTGTGAGCCTCTGAAAGTTATCGGTTGTTTTGAGACAACAGTAGTCCTGTGCAAAAGTGCCTGTGAAGCTGAATTTGTAGTGATTGAAGGGAAAGGACAGCCTTTGTTGGGCCGAAAGACAGCAACTGAGCTCGGGGTTCTCCGAATAGGAACTGCCATAAATATGATAAGCAGCGACATTGTGGAAGAATTTAAAGAATGTTTTCAAGGTGTGGGGAAGCTAAAAGGGTACCAGTTAAAGTTGCACGTTAAAGATGATGCCACTCCTGTGGTACAGCCCCTGCGCAGACCACCATTCAGTCTAAGAGACAAGATTGAGAAGAAATTGGATCAGCTGGAAAGCATGGATATCATTGAGAAAGTTAACAGCCCGTCTTCCGATGATCGGTCAGTCCCGTCGTGGTTGTTCCAAAACCCAACGGGGAGGTGAGACTTTGCGTGGATATGAGGCAAGCGAACTGTGCAGTTGAGCGTGAAAGGTACCCCATCCCTACAGTCGACGAAGTGCTTCAAGACATGAACCGCAGTAAAGTGTTCAGCAAGTTGGACTTAAGGTGGGGGTACCACCAAATTGAATTGTCAGAAGAGTCTCGTGAAATTACAACATTCATTACGCACAAAGGCCTGTATAGGTATAAGAGACCAATGTTTGGAATATCATCAGCCCCAGAAAAGTATCAACAGGTCATCCAGCAGACGTTGCAAGACATTGAGGGAGTACATAACATCTCGGATGACATCATAGTGCACGGTGCGACTCAGGAACAACATGACGAGCGACTGCGAAAGGTGATGATGCGCCTACGTGAACGGGGCCTTACCCTTAACTTGGAGAAGTGCCAATTTTCCATGAATAAATTGACATTCATGGGCCATATGCTTTCCAGCCGTGGGGTAGGAGTGGCGGCAGACAAGGTGAAAGCGGTGGTAGATGCAAGAGAGCCCGAATCTGTTTCAGAAGTCAGGTCGTTCCTCGGTCTGGTGAATTACAGTGGAAGATTTATTCCAGATCTCGCAACTGTCTCAGAACCGCTTCGGAGGTTGATGAAAAAGGGTGCTGAGTTTAAATGGGGACCCTCCCAAGCTGCAGCCTTTCATAAGATGAAAGAAGAGTTATCCCGAGCAGAAGTTCCAGGATTCTATGACAAAGAAGCTGTGACACATGTTATTACTGATGCAAGCCCAGTGGGGTTGGGTGCTGTGCTTGCCCAGAAACAAGGAGGTGAATTCAGAGTAATTATGTATGCTAGTCGCAGCCTTACTGACGTTGAACGCAGATACAGCCAAACTGAGCGAGAGGCGCTAGCCATCCTATGGGCATGCGAGCGCTTTCATACTTATCTGTATGGAACCAAGTTTCACCTTATAACAGATCACAAGCCGTTGGAAGTTCTGTATTCCAAGAAGTCAAATTCCCCAGCGCGTATTGAACGTTGGGTATTGCGCATGCAAGAATTTGATTACACAGTCAAATACAAGCCAGGCAATGAAAACATAGCAGATGCCTTATCCAGATTGATTTGTCGGGACCACCAGCAAGGGCGGAGGATAGAGAACGTTGCGGAGGAGTATGTGCGATTCGTAGCCCAGACAGCAACTCCAAAAGCCATGACGACACGGGAGGTGGAAGAGCATTCACATCACGATAAAGAGACAGTGCATCCGTGTTGGTGACTGGAACAACAAAGAAACAGTTCAATATTTTCCAGTAAGAGAAGAACTATGTACCAAGGGCAAAGTAGTTCTGTGGGGGACCCGCATCGTTATCCCCCGTAGTTTAAGACAGCGGGTACTGTCTATCGCACACGAGGGTCACGTGGGGATAGTTGCCACGAAATTAAGGTTGCGAACAAAAGTTTGGTGGCCTGAGATAGACAAAGATGCAGAACGCTATGTGCGGTCCTGCCATGGATGTCAATTAGTCGGACAACCTACGTCACCAGAGCCTTTGATGCCCACTGAACTACCGCAAGGCAAATGGCAGGACTTGTCTTTAGACCTTTTGGGGCCGATGCCACATGGGGAGTACCTGTTGGTCGTTGTTGACTATTACACCAGATACTATGAAGTAGAAATCTTGACATCAATTGTCGCGTCCCAGATCATCTTGCGTCTTGAGAGAATATTTGCTGTCCATGGTCTACCCATGAGCATAACGGGTGATAACGGGACCGCAGTTCCGATCCGAAGAATTTGAGAAGTACCTTGTTGATAATGGCATTCTACACTGTAAGGTTACTCCATTATGGGCCCAAGCCAATGGCGAGGTAGAGCGACAAAACCGGAGTTTGCTCAAGAGTATGAGGATCGCACAAGCAGAAGGTAAAGATTGGAGGATAGAGCTCGTTCACTACCTCGCAACCTATAGAACAACGCCACACAGTGTCATCGGAGTCTGCCCGGCAGAGTCATTGTTTGGCCGAAGAATACGCACAAAGCTGCCAGAGTTATGCGAGAGAGCAGTAAATGATGAGGAACTACGAGACCGTGACTGGGAAAAGAAGACTAAGGCGAAGACTTACGCAGACACAAGTAGAGGCGCTCAACCTTGCGATTAGGCTCGATTGCCGCCGCTCACTCGAGTTCGGGTATCCTCCCCGAGAAGAGACGGCTGGACGCGTGAGCAATAGATTGTTTCTGTGACGTAAATTCAAAATATAGTTTATGCGACGTTAATAGTTGCGGGGAAATAGCATCAGACATCCCAAAAACACTGATTTTAAGAAAACAGTAATTACATAACAATGATTAAAACGTCTGTGCGAAGTTTCCAGATGATACGAGCAAGAGTTTGTGGTTAAATGATCAATGTGACTTTGAATTCAACCAGCGAATCATCAAAAAAATGTTCGGCCGCTTCAGCTTTTGGTCGACCTCATTGGCCCCCTCGTTTTGCCACCAATAAACTCAGCAGTACTTTCAATTGATCTTGAGGAATTTTACTTGCTCTTACATTAGCGAAGTATGAGGAGAAACTGCAATAGCAATGGATTTGAAAGCCGTATTTTGACCTTGGCGCCAACTGGAAAAAATCAGTGAAGCTTGCGAACTCAGGCGGTAGAAAACGAAACAATTCCCATTCTCCAGCTTCTCGAACACTTTTCGCTGTCGCAATCTTGGATTTTTCCTACCTTAAAAGCACTGTAAACCTCGAAAAAAAAGGCCGGGTCAAAGAATACCTTCGAGGCCAAAACATATAATTTATGCCAGACGGATTTGTGCAGGTGAGTTTCTGATTGGCGGAGATTAACAACGGCTCACCTCACGCGTCCAGCCGAGATTTCGGGAGTGAGCGCTGGCTTCTTTCCCGAAATAGCGGCTGGTAATCGAGCCTACCTTGCGATCTCCAAGTGGGAGACCGGGTGCTTCTAAAGCAGAAAAAGTCGAACAAGCTGTCAACCAATTTTCAGCCTGAACCTTATGAAATCGTTGAGAGAAAGGGTAATAGTGTGGTGATTCAGTCCCGCAAAAGAGTCAGAAAGGTCAATACCATAGGAACGTGACAGAAGTAAAGAAATTTAACACGAGAGAAGAGCAACCTGATAAAAGTAGTGATCATGAAGAAGAGCCACCGGTGGATCATCATGACATGGACAGAAGACCGCAACGAAACAGACACCCTCCTGATCGCTACGGGGAATGGGATCAAAAGTGAACAGTGATTATTATCTGCTCTTTAAGATTGAACTACGTTTTTGTTGGAAAGGAAAAAAAAGTAGTATAATATGTCTTGAACCTCAAGGACAATGTATTTTTGGGTTGAGACTGACTGCGACTGATTGATTCGAACTCAGCGTTTGGATTGTGTTTGACCACTAAGGAACATGCTTTATATTCTGTAAAGAAAAGGAGGGATGTAGTGTAGGTCACGTGATGGACATACGGGATATTAGGAGAGCTGGAGAATGTTATTAGGGATGTCTGGAGCTTAGATGCGTCTTGAATGCGGTTGTGATTTATCGTTAAGCACAGAATACAACAGATTCCTTCTTACTTCATCACATAACTGATGTCTTTACGGAGCGACATATTTGTTCATAACTGTTTCTTTTCTTTAGTTTTTTCTCCTCCTGTGTCTTTTTTTTTCTTTTCAAATAAATACCAAATAACATATCTAGATATTCGTTTCTTGAATACCATATTTTACTATGTATTATTCAATTTAGGACGTCTATGTTTATAAGCCACTTGGCTTCTTTAGGCATCCATGCCATCACCGCAGAGACATGTAGATGTAGATGTTTATTAAACAATAATACATAGCAGCCTTAAGGCTGAATTGAGTATTATACAAAATAGATATATGAAAATGAAAAAAGGTAAAATTTATACAAAAATTCCTGTATGCATTATTCATAGTTTAAAATTAATTGTCGAATTTAAGGCTAGAGGTGATCATGAAAGATCTCTTTGCTCTTTCAGTTTTAACTTTCGGGATGGCAAATATTCGTTTATATTATGACGAAGAAAGTATCTATCGTTTTTACGTAACGGTGGTGACAGATGATGTAATCTGTGAGTCTTATCATTTACAATGTTATTAAAGAAGTCATTGCATAAGCTTCGGTGGTGTTCCTGTAGTGATAAAAATCCAGGCGAGTTAGGGCTTCGTCGTAATTAGAACTGGGAAATATAATTGCCAACGCTCTCTTTTGAATAAGTTCTAGTTCGTGGGTCAAATATTTTGGAAGTGAATGGAGGAAAACATGTACGGCGTAGTCCAACGTCGATCGTATACACGTAATGTAGAAAATCTTGAGATAATTCAGAGGTACCTTGGCTCTTTTTAATTGAACCAAAAAGTACAACCTTTTTTCTGCTTTCCTAATCACTTCATTTATGTGCTTGTTCCATGTTAAATCACTTGTGATGGTTACTCCTAATAGTTTGGCACTAGTCCGGCACTACATCTAGATCTTTTCCATCAATTACGACAGATTGGAAAGCTTGCTTCGTTTTTTCAAAAGAAATTCTCAGTTTTTTACATTTGTCAGAATTTAGTTGTAGCTTTTTGTTCTGTTTGTTCTCTGACCACAAGCAGATACCCCATCCGCAATACGCTGTACAGCGCTGGATTCACCTTTTCTGACGACTTCAGATGCCGTAGTGTCATCCACGTACTTTCATAGACAGGTACCACTAAGAACCAGATCGTTTATCATGAGGACGAACAACCTGGGACCAAGCTTTGTTTCATGAGGGACTCCAGGTGGAACTGAGCCCCATTCAGAGTAACATCCATCTACTAGTTTGGTTCTTTGGAAACAGTTACAGAGGAAGACGATGATCCAGTTGGTTACACTTGTTGGTAAATCCAGGTCACATAGTTTGTTACCCAAAATACTGTGGTCTATAAGATCGAAAGCTTTCCTATTTAACGATTAGATTATGAGCTCGAGATTTCTATTTTCTATCACCTCATAGAAATCGAGAGCGAGTAATCTAATTGTTTTAGTGGAATTCTTACTAAAATTTACTTTAAATAACGGTTTCGAATTATTTCTTGACGTATTATTAAACTTTGCGCCTGAAAAAGATCGCTCGGATTGAATTACCATTTAAAAAAGTTGTGCGCGCGAGCGCATCAGCTTTTTCAATAATTTAACTTTTTTGCAGTCAAGAAACCGTAAATGTCCTTCGTTTAGACTTCTCAGAAATTTAATTACCCATTTGCATCCAAATTTTCCTCCCAAACTTAGGAAAAACGGAAGAAACGTTATTTCCAAGACGACCTCCAGGCACTGCATGCTAATAGCGTTCAATGGCTTAGCCAATCAGATTGGTATACTAGTAGAATTCTACTAAAATCGAAAGGTATCAACCTAACAGTGGAACCGTTGCCATATGTTGCGATTGTCCAATCATGGATCATACTAATCAAGGCGATTGTAGTTGAAGACTTTGGCACAGCGCCAAATTGGTTGGGGTCGAGAAATTTCATTATCGCAGGCTTTACGTAATCGCGTACAACGATGTTCTCGGCGATTTTGGACATAGCAGGTGTCAGAGAGATCAGTCTCAGATCTTCTTTCAGGTTTTCTATTATATTTTTCTTTGGCAAGTGTGTTACGTCGGTAAATTTCCATATATTGGGCAGTCGCTGTTGTTTAAGTGATGCGCTGAGGATAGTTTTTACTGGGAAGGCGAGGCATTCGGCATATTCCTTTAGTAGCCAGTTGTTGATTCCATCAGGGCCGGCGGCCTTTGCGGGGCTGAGGCTGGACAATAATATAAAAGATCTTTCTCCGGATCGTCCCCTAAAGGCAATGGGCTTAGAGGAATGGGCAGTCTGTATTCTTCGAGAGGCTCAACGAAGGCCTTGTTGATAGCATTGGCTAGTTCCAGGGTGGATAAACCTTCGACCTCGTCAGCCTTGATCTTACTGAGCAAATCACCGGTCTGAGAGCTCATACCACAGATGCGCTTCACTTCCTTCCACCACGCTTTAGGGTCATTAACTTTCATTTGTTGTATTTTAGAATTGTAATAGTTGGCCTTGCAAGTTTTCCTTTCACGGTTTACTGCATTTCTGTAAAACTTGAAAAGACGTGAGTCAGCTCCATGTTTACAGAAAGATTCTTGCTGCTTTTGAATCAGAAATTTGAGCTTTTCTGACAACCACGGTGCGTCGGCTACTGTAGTACGAACTAAGTTTCATAGGCATGAGTATACCAAGGCCAATCTGTAACACTTCCTGGAAAACATACAGTAAATCATCGCAGGTTTCAAGAGAATTAAACAAGAGAGGCCAGTTCAAGGAGCACAAATAGCAGCCCATTGCAGCTCTACAGCTCGGTTTAGACTCCCGTTTGAAGACGACGCTCTTAGGCTTAGATTTTTAACGATTCTCGTGTTGTGGTCAGATGAACCAAAGGGGGGGAGGGACTGTGGTGTGTCACAATACTCCTTCAAATTTGTCAATACCAGATCCAGAATGACGTCTTTCAGAGTTGGAGCTTTGACGATTTGCTTTAAATGGAAATGCTTTATAATTGATGTGATTTCCAAACGGTTTAAGTCCCCAGCAACAATGATGCCACAGTTCGGGAATTTACTCTCAGTAAGGACAAGCGAATGGAATAAGTGGTCACGGATGGAATTATCATCAGCCCCAGGAGGGTGATAAACTACGGCGACGATAAGGCACGATACACCTCTTGGTAAACGGGTAGGTCTCAGATGAAGCCAGAGAATTTCAGAGTCCCAGGAGCAATTCAATTCATGAGGGACTCGATACTTGATATTTTCTTCTTTGATGTTAATACGTACACCACCATGGTTGTTGGTAACCCTGTCCTTACGTCGAATCGAATAGCCATGTATGTTAACTACGCTATCAGAAATAGAATATTTAAGCCAGGTTTCGGTAATAAATGCCAAGCAAATGTAGTTACGGTGAATAAACTCTTCGTCTACATTAACAATTATTGGATGAGGTTTTGTGATATCCAGAATAATCAAGGTCGAAGGTAGGGGTTATCAGCCCAATCCGAAGGCGTCACAGGCGCTGATTTCGAAAATTCACTGTACGCTTTCGGCCAATCGGAAAAGAGATAGTGACTTCAGTGTATAATAATAAGTGTAAGCGGAGCAGGTGATGCTTATGGATTGTTTTATAATAGACATAGGAGTGTTTTCATCTCCAGCAGCTTTCCCAGACTGAAATTTATTTGCAATAGTAATAATTGCCTCTTCCGAGGCTAAGACTAGAAAAATGGTCTGTAAGTTCCCGATAGTAAGTTTCTGTGGGATGTGTTACACTGTATTCCTTGGCTAAATTTGGCCCGATATTGGAAAGTATTGGCAAAACTTGTTTGCGGTAGCTAATATTTCTCGGTTTTCTGCTTTAAATATTGTGTTGGAAGTCACTTTCAGTTTTCTTTTATTTGTAATAACATTGAGTAACCTCCATATGTGGGTTGAGTTTGTTGGCTCTCTACTCTTTACAGAGAGGTTTCCTCCGGGTACTCCGGTTTTTTGATATTTACGCAGAAAGCTCCACTCACCCTAAAGTGGTTTACAGGGAGGTCATGCATCCAATCGGATTGGAATTTAGAAATGTTGGTTTTTGAGGAGAGGGAAAAACCGGAGAACCTGGAGAAAAACCTCTCGGAGCAGAGTAAAAAACCAACAACAAAATTAAC
>OX421447.1:61906998-61921998 GCA_949126865.1 Montipora capitata | reverse complement strand
GGTGAAAAACACATTGCATGTAACTAATTAACTAAAGTTGTATTATCATTTTAATTCCCAGATTATTATATAGTGGGAATACAAAGCAATTCTGAGACAGCTGACATCCGAAAGTCTTAAAATTAGCGTTTAATTAAGCCTCGTTCTCATTCCTGACATAACATAATCCGTTGTGTGGCCTGTATGATAAAAAAAGCAGTAGCAATCGCTTGTTAATCGCACCAAAGAAGGAAGTCCAAAGATTGGTCAAAAATAAATATTTACTTTGTGTTGAAGTTAACATCTCCTCAAGATCTAAGAGACTTCAGATGGTAAAAACTGTCAAATGAGTGAAAGAAAGAAGCTCCGACTCTGTGTCGACCAATGATGTTAAAATCAAGACAACCTTATGACCCTGATTCAATTGGTACAGCTGGGGAATTTTGTTGACGGGACGAAATAGTAGAATGTCAGCTGTACAACACCTGGTTGGTCCTTAGCTCTTTCTTGGTCATACAAGGAAGGTCCTTTTTTCTTTTTTTTTGCTAGCTATAATTGTTGTTTTTTGTGTGTGTGTGGAATTTTAAGGCTTTAAATGTGTTGCATCTTAACTTGTATGGAAAGGTTGCAAGGTTTACTCATACCAGTAATTAAATAACAAATACAGCTCTCATGTAAGATACAACCTTCAGAGTACTGTTATTGTAATCACAAAATGTTAAATGGACACAGAAACCATCTTTACAGATTAAGTCTGGTGGGACTCTTTTCAAAGTTGGTTTCTGCTTTGCACCATACCTGCAAAGGCGCTGATTTTTTGCACAAGAGTTGCTAGATGTTTGAAAGAACAAAGCCAATTGAAATTTTTTGTTGATTTTAAGTAAAATTCTACATTGCAATAAAGTGAAAATTTGTTATCGTAATAAGGGGTTTTCAACACTTCAAAAACTCGGAATGCGTGTAACAGTGAACAGAAAGATTTGTAAAGCATACAATAACTACAAAAAACTCGCATAATGCAGTCTGCAATTGAGAAAAAAAGGTACTGTACATGACCATATTCATCGCATGAATCAAGATTCATTTCAACAATTTTCTCCTTGGTCCCCATTCAAAAATAAAATAAACAATATTAATTTAACCTCTTATAGCGATATTTCTTGTTTACAAACATTGACGTCACATTTCTTTTGATATTCAAATTTGCCAACCACGGAACAAAAGAAGTCATTGTTTCAACAGCCAATTAGGTTCTGGTTGGCATATTAATAACAATGGATGACGTCACGAGAAACATCGCCATAGACAGACAGGTAAGCTTATATGTGATGCTCAAATGCACGCTTTATTCAAGTTTTATTTATTTACAAGAAACAATTTAAGTTGTTACTAGGCTGGCTTGCAAATAGGGAGAAGCTAATCGTGGCAAGCCCGACTGTAGACGAAATTATTTAGACTTTTTTTTTTCACATACAACAACAACATGTGAACATTACTCTTTGTGCTTTCAAATATTTAGAAAGTAGAAGAACTTAGGAGAAAAAGAGAAGAAAGCAGTTTAGGTAAAAAGAACAATATGTAAAGAGGAAAACTACAGACTACACTTAACCTCAGTTGGAAATTTAATTTTTCATCTTGCTAATTAAGGTATCTATATCGGCATAAGAGTTTTCAGTTTCTAGAATTTCAATTAGTTTTGTTCTAATAGTTTTCTTAAAACTATGATGCTTAAAAATGCCGAAGGCAATGCTTAGACATGTCTGGCCCGTGCAACAGAAATACCAAAATTAATTCGCGACGGTAATTTGAGAAGCGGAACACTTAAAGACGATTAGTACCTTCCCTTGCAACTGGTCTTCTTCCTGATTTATTTCTTGTCGGCTCTTCGAGGGTGTTTTGACCCAGCATTTTGATTTTACACATGTACAGATAATTGCCCCCACGTAACAAAATCTTCTAGGTTGAATTGGTTGAATTTTGCATCTTTCGGGTCCCTTTGCGACCCAAATTTTCGCCGCATGGTATGTCTGTTAGTGTTTTGCGAGCCAGACAAGGAGAGCGATAGAAAAAAAAAATGGCGACCGTTGATGGAGTATTTGAGCGCTTACCATTTGAATGGAATTTTCGGTAATTCCGGAGAGAATTCAAATGGAACGGTTCATCCCGGTGGAATGTTTTCGGAAAAAAGGTAATACCTTTCGAGGTATTCCTTTTTCTCGCTTTGACCGGAATGCCCGGAAATTTCTGTACCATTTGTCCACAATTACAAGTGCCAGAGAAAATATACCGTTTCATTTGTTTTTCAATTGAAACAACCCGTTTTTCTGGCAAATGATACGGCACATTCCCATTTTCTCTTTCTAAGTACAGAACGCGCAGTACCATTTGTCGAAACATTCTCACCGAAAATTTCATTCAAATGGTAAGCGCTCTTTATCATTTGATATAAGGAATCACGATCTAACTTCATTGTATGAGGTTCTCTGATTGGGCGGAAAAAAGACAATTGCGGAAATTTCCGCCCAATCAGAAAATCAGAATTTAATTCGCTCTGGAACTCGTCCGTTAAAGGTATGTTCCCACGGGCTCTTCTCGTCTTACTTGAAAACTTTACGCCAGTCCCGATTCTCGTCTCGTCTCGACTGACTGCCCCTGGGTCTCCGAGGATGAGGTTAGTTTTATGTTGACTCAATTTACGCAAATTTGAAAATTGTTGCAATATTTATGCCATTTCCTACTCAAACAATGGAGCAGTCTGGTCCGTTTGCGTTTTTATGCATGTAAGTCGTGACACCATTCGCTCATGTGATCAATGTGCGCGGTTTGCCCCCCTTTCAACACAAGGAAATGAATGAGGTATGTACGATAAAGGTGGCATTATTTTTCTAAGATCCGATACGAAAAGACAACTGACAAATGTGCTCAAATGAAGGTCAGTTTTAAGTTGATTCAAAGTACGTAAATTTGTAAATTATTCCCACATTTATGCCATTTCCTACTTTTCTCTGCATGACGATACAAAAGAAAACAATGAGTGTCGCCAAGCAGTCTCGTCCGCAAGCTTTCAGCGTGACTTTTTACTTGAGTGAAGAATTCGTGACTCAATTCGCTCGCGTGACTTCTTAAAAACGGCTAGTCCCTAAATGGTTAGGTTAACCGAAATAAACTCATCGAAAAATGTTTGAAATTCGTGGACCCAACAAACTATAGAGCCATACCAATAATACCTGCGCATGCAGTGGCGAAAGTGTTTGAGCGAATATTCTGTGATCAAATATATAATTACCTTGCTAGTAACAAATTACTATCAAATCATCAGTCGGGCTTTTGTTCACTTCACTCAACCGTAACTGCTCTACTCGAAGCTACTGACAGCTGGTCTATAAAATGTTGATCATGGTATTGTAAATGTAGTCGTCTTCTCTGATCTCAAAAAGGCATTCGATACCATAGATCGCGATATTTTATTTGCCAAAGCTACGACATTACAGGATAACAGGTGCGTCTAATCGCTAGTTTGATTCTCATTTGAAATGATGTAGTTAGACTTTCTTAGTTAATGGCTGTAATGTACCAGTCAATTCCAAGTGCGCCCATTCCCTCCCCCCCCCCCCCCTTCCCCGGGCATACCCAGGGCATTTGACAAGAAAATATCTCCGCATATTAGGGAATTTGACACGAAACGAAACCCGTTCCGGCGGGCATTTGACTATCAACGGTCAACGATCAGCAGTCGCTACCTAGAGAATCTTTTGACAGGTATTTCCCTCGCCACAACAGCCCTTTTCACGGTTAGGTTTTCTCATTTGCATTACAATGTAATCTAACGTGGATGCGAGGCAATTTCGGGTTAAAACTACAAAACAGCTCGAAATATCCTCACAAACATGCTCGATTACATTGTAATGCAAATGTGAAAAACTAACCGTGAAAAGGGCTATTACACGTGTGTCGCCACGTGTTCAAATAAAAAAAATAAGAAATAAACTTTCCATGACAACGGCCTCTAACGCTGGAAAAGGTTAGTCTTAGTCCTTTTACTGCAATTAAAATTGTTTCCTTCCACGTAGGGTGGGGTATGTGACGCTTTGCGAGGTCCTAACCGGTGGGGCATTTGGCGGTGTCATTTTTTTGTAAAGGTCAAATGCCCAGGGGTTTGCTCTTGGAATTTCACTGGTACATAAGTCATCCGAAACCTCTGTTACGAGTGGTGTACCGCAAGGTACTATCTTAGTCCCCTTGCTTTTTTTGTTATATATAAATGACCTTCCCAACTGCTTATCCTATTCGCAACCAAGAATGTATGCAGACGATACAAATATTTTTTTTACCGGCTCTGATATAAGTGGGATAAATGATTGTGTTAATCATGATTTGTATGATATGTCGGTCGCTGTCAATAAATTAACACTAAATGTGACAGACTCAATTTTTATTAATTGGCACCTGGCAGAAATGTCAAGGAAGTACCTAATATTACTATTAATGATACTCCTATCAAGCAAGTTTCCTCATCGAAGTCACTGGGGCTTAACATTAATGAAAATCTAAATTGGGAAAGTCAGCTGATATTCAAACGTATTAGGAATTTCGTTCCACGCGAAACCTTAACTGCTGCTCATAATTCTCTCGTTCAAGGGCACTTTGATTATTGCAGTGCTGCGTGGGGCAATTGCGGAAAAAGGCTAGCCAAAAATCTCCAAAATCTCCAAAATTGGGCGGCACGTGTCATAACCTTCTCAAATTACGACGCTAACGGAGGTAAATTCATCCATACCCTAGGGTAGAGAAACCTGAAAGATCATCGTGCGATCTTTAAATCCACTTTAATGTATAAAATACACAATTATAGAACGACCTACCTTCCTATAAAAGATTTAAGGGATACTGGGATAAAGCTTGCAATTCTACTTCCCCGCACAGAATTCTACAAACGAATCTTTAGCTACAGTGTTGCGGTGTTGTGGAATAACCTACCTCACCACCTGCGTACAGCGTCATTACTAACAGAGTTCACATCTCAAATATTGCACCACAGATTCCAAAGCGAGTGAATCTTTTGGTGATCTATGAGCGCAGCAGTAGAATACTGAGTAGAATACTGCGGTCTTTAGTGTTAAATGTTTATCATTATTTTTTACCGTGACCGATCTCTTGGTGATCCGGTCTATTTGATACTCTCTATCTGAAGGAGAAGGATGGTATTGGTCATTCCATGGTTTCTCTCTTATGGCGCTGGCATGATCAGTCAAGGGTTGCCCTTCGACCATTTGTTGCAATTGTTTGTTGATGTGGCCTTCGCGCAATCCGATCTTAGCTCTTTCTAGAATGACTCGCGACACATATGAGATGGGTGAAGTGTCACCGAGGCTCATTGTGTTTTATCTTTGGCGCACTGACGAGGGCCAACAGGCCTAAAACAGCTGTCTGCTTCTGCTTTCTAGTTTGAGCGTTTATCATTCTAGGATTGGCCGACCGTAGTTCCATTTTGAAGAGAATGCCTTCGTGAACGTTGTTTGATCTGTCCGAACAGTGGTGTGTTTATGTTTATCACGGTTTGTGTTGATCGAACGTAATGCAGAGATTGTTACACGGCATTGCAGTCTTGAGTGTTAAATGTTTGTTAGTAGAATAGACTATGGTATTAGGTAGATGTTAATTATTTTAATAAAATGTAATTTCCTGAAGGATTAACCATGGGTAAATAAAGGTTGACTTTGACTTTGGACGCATCCAGTCCATATTCTTTAGTTTCAGGCCCCCATCTGGTTTGTAGTAGCCAGAAGCTAGTCAGCTCTGGCAAGACACCAGAATTATATGAAGTTATCCTCACCACCTTAATAACCCTTCGCAAGCCATAATTTTAGGGGGCTTCCTCTCCCTTATACTAATCAATATTTAAATATTTATAAGCATGTACTTGGTTTTTTTTTAATATTAATTAGTATATGCAAGGCCGGGGAACCCCCTTCAGCGCTGCTGCTATTGTGACAGGAAATGTCGGCTCTAACAAAGCATAAAGCAATTTTTCGGTACCCTTCGTTTGGCTCATCGAGGGACTGCTGTTGTTGGATATTACAAGACTTAATCTTCAGCTGGTGAACACAAAAACCTCTTCTAGAGCGGAGAGTTATATTTGTTCTTGTTCTGTTTCCATCCTATATGGATACCTAATTCAGTTATGCAAAGCAAAATTACAACGTAAGTGACGGACACTGTGTCGTTAGTCAATACTAACCCAAAATGTGAAAGGATATTTCCTACTTTATTTACAAACATGCATGAATGCTGGACCTCAGGAATCTCGTTCAGCTCTGACGTCGTAGTTTGATTTCAAAATTTAAATTAATAAACTGCGGTGTAATATGCGAACTTCGATGAATCCTTGTTGTATTGCAGAACAGCCTGCTAATCCAATCGAAGCAAGCGGAGCAGTCACCTCCTCTTCGTTCCTTTACCATGAGTAAGTACTTAAACATACTCCTATCGGCTTTTATTTGTAGTCTACAGTTGTCAAGATATTGTTGCAGAAAATCACAGTTTCCGCGTTGGTAAGCCAACCCGGAAAGTCATCTAATCTTATGCATCACTGAATGATGCTACCTGCAGATTGCGTAAAGAACTTTATTGAGTTTTATGCCATTTTTCTCATTTTTGGATGGGAAAATGCCTCACGTCCAATCTTAGCATCCCTTCTTGTCATAGTATGGCAAGCCAAATGTGGAAATATTCAATTCGTTTAATTTTCTATATAGTTTTGTATTATGTATCCAACTATGCGTTTAATCTTCAACTTGTATTCAATATTCAACGCGTTATTCAATATTCAACTTTCCATTCAACATTAAACTATTCATTCTATATTCAATTCTACATTCACCGTTTCAATTACCTATTCAACATTTTCAACTATTCATTCAGCAGTCAACTTTAATTCAACATTCAACTCTTTTGAGCCCTCACTTCTTCTGGTCAGTGACGCAGATCATCGCTTGCTAAAAACATGGCGGCGGCGGCTAGAATGCCGGTTACGGAAATAGAAGATTATGAAGATGACACAAGGCTCCACTTCGATGTGGAGTCTGACCTTCCAAGGTTTCTTGACTCGGTTCTTCAAAGAACTAACCATATTTCCCAGACGAAAGTGGATGAGGAAATTTGCGGAGCAGCATAATGTTGTTGTCGATCAAACGATGCGTTTGCTTCGTATACTCCGAGACAGCAGTTTGAATATTAACGACCATGACAAAGAAACCATAGATAATCTCTCATCAACGTTCAGTGATGTCTTATCAGTCCTGCACCAATGTTTAGCTAGAGCAGCCGTGTCTTCCACCACAGTGGCAAAGAAGACGGTGTTTGACCTGAATTTTTCAGACTTGTTTACGCAATTGCTAAAATTGCGTCAACAACTGCGAGGATCATTCGCTTTACTTGAATATTATAGGACTTAAAGATAATGTTTGTTTAGAGTATCTGGGATTTCCACTTTCACCACCCAGCCCATCCCTATGGTCTGCACATTCTCAAAGCCCAACTATATGGCCACACGAGGATGAATGTTGTGAAAAGTACGGTACTTCCTAGAGTATGGACATCGTGGTTTTAACCATTTTTTGACAGGTTATTGGAATTACACTTTAAATATATTATACGCCTCGAAAACCCATCGATACAACCGTGAATGACGAGCTTCCAGCGAGTTAAAGAATAGTGCTCATCTAAGTGCCATAATGAATTGGACCATGGGACCTGGTATACACTTCGTGAAACAAGAATTCCCCACCTCAAAGCCCTGTTTTATGGGTCCGGTCGAGCTAAGCATTCCCTTACGCGTCTTCTTTACACTCTCAATCCCAGGGATCTTAAGTATCCCGTCATATATACACTTGTCCACTTGTTGCTCCAGGTTCACTTATATAACCTCGCACTACGTCGTTTAACTCGTCCTTAGACAGTTTACTAAACGACCTAAAGTCTTCTAAACCATAATCTTTGATACTTCTTGATATAGTCCAACGAAATACTCCCAACATCTGCACAATTCTAGTGTAAGTAAATCCTAAACCCAGAAGGTCTTCTAGTAGTTCTGCAGATATGTCGAAAGCCAAGTTACCGGGTTCACCACTTTTCAGCCTGGAACAAACATTCTTTGCCACTGTGGTGGGAGCCACGGCTGCTCTAGCTAAACATTGCTGCAGGGCGGATAAGACATCACTGAATGCTGATGAGAGATTATCTATGGTTTCTTTGTCATGGGCGTTAATATTCAAACTGCTGTCTCGGAGTATACGAAGCAAACGCACCGTTTGATCGACAACAACATTATGCTGCTCCACAATTTCCTTGTCCACTTTCGTCTGGGAAATATGGTTAGTTCTTTGAAGAACCGAGTCAAGAAACCTTGGAAGGTCAGACTCCACATCGAAGTGGAGCCTCTTGTCATCTTCATAATCTTCTATTTCCATAGCCGGCAGTCTAGCCGCTGCCGCAGCCGCCGCCGCCGCCATGTTTTCAACAAGCAATGATCTGCGTCACTGACCAGAAGAAGTGAGGGCTCAAAAGAGTTGAATGTTGAATGAATAGTTGAATGTTGAATCAAAGTTGAATGCTGAATATAAATTGAATGTTGAATGGAAAGGTGAATATTGAATAATGCGTTGAATGTTGAATACAAGTTAAACTTACACGCATAGTTGAATACATATTACAAAACTACATATAAAATTAAACGAATTGAATATTGCTACATTTGGCTTGCCATACCTCGTTATTAAGAAAAAATATCCTCCGTCTCAGCCAAGCAGTGTTCAGTAATTTTGTAATGTGCTCAAGTGGAACTTTGACCCAATTCAATCATCAAGACACCCCGAAACTATGAACAGTCTCATAAACAAGTTCGAGGGTAATACGATAAAAGAACAAAATTCAGTCAAGTTTATTCCTTAAATACCGTTTTGTCTCAAAACATAAACATGCGCTTCTCGTGCTTTGCTTGCGGAAACTATGCTGTGTATAATTTTTTCCACACTTTCTACAATTGTAGGAAGAACCTTATTACTCACCCTTCTCATTTCCGGTCATTTTCACCACGCTAGGGGCTGTCCTAATGCCTCTTCAGTACATCATAAACTTGTTAAGTGTGCGTTGTAATTACCCAAAACTATCAATCTTTTATCTTCGATTTAAAGACCTGCTTTACCTACTTACCCAAGGGCCTGAGTGTTGAAAACGCACGCTTTACGCTAACGGTGCCCGGCCAACGTTGTCCCTTGCGGTATGACGAAATCGTTTTATCGGAATCGCCGACAAGGAGGCAAAATTAAAGATCAACCGTCGAAGATATAGGATACTAATTTTACAATTAACCTTGATTTTTGTAGCTTCTTCAAGCCAATCAACTTGGAATCGAGACGACACACTGTATGAAGGTGTTATTTATGAAAAAAGGCTGGCGGATGACATTGGGCCACAGTGGAAAGATTTAGCACGTGCACTGGGATTTTATCAAGCTAGCATTGAAGCCATTCAACAGGAAAAAGGCAACTTCAAGGAATGCTGCATAGAGGTCCTTGTTCGCTGGCTTCGCCAGAACGGAAAAGGGGCCACTGTCGGAAAGCTTGTCGACGCTCTAACGAAGATAGGGCTTAAGAATGTAGCGGACAAATTCCCGATCAACCCCAGCGATACAAACCAAGTAAGTCATTCTGATGTATTTTTCGGACTTAGGTCGCCTTCAATGAAACATAGTTGATTTACCATGGCAAAATGTTTTTTCTAGCTAAGAAATAAAGGCGATATGGTGACAAAGTGACATGCCACTGGTTTGCGACATGTGTCTTATCGCACAAGACGCTGTGCGTAACCTCATTCATCAATTGTTTTCTGTTCCAGAACGACAAAATGGGACAAAATGAGACAATACGTGATATTCGTGAGCAACTGACTAGTTTCTCGAAAGAGGTAATATTTGGATACATGTTTTCCACACTTCATTGTGTAGATCTGGTTTGCTGTACTGAGGGCTTTTTGTTTCTTCTGTTTCCTTTTGGAGCTAGGATTATAAGGGCCGATTTACACGGTCCGATTTTTGTCGCATGCGACAAGCTCGCGACGGGCCTACGACATGCCTTACCATTGCCGCAGCATTTTTAAAACATGTTTTAAAATGCTACGACATTTTTTTTGACGTACACAACAATCGTAAATCGTGTCGTGGGCCTGTCATAAGCCGTTCGAATGCGACAAAAATCGTACCGTGTAAATCGGCCCTCAGGAAACCAGCAAAGCGAGAGAGAGCTAAAAGACACAGTAACCCATCAATCAATCAATCAATCAACCAATCAATCAATCACTCTATAAATTGATCAACATTTATTTGCCTTGTAGCAGTATTTACATGAATTTACTTAGATGTTTTAATGAGTCTTCAGGAAATCGTAAGGGTTATCAGATATCAATATAAGGACCCGGAGGATATTGAGTTAGTCGCTGTTTAAGGACAGAATTTTTAGTAGGCTGGTCTCGATCAAGTTAAACACAACACAACATTACCTCCTGACACATTGCCTCCTGAACATTTTCATATCAAGTGAGCTATGATCCTCGCAGTTATGAATGCAGTTTTAGCAATTGCGTAGAGAAGCCTGAAGAATTCAGGACTTCCAGGAGGTTTGAACCCGCGACCTCGCGATGACAGTGCGACACTCTAACCAACTGAGCTAATATATACATTTAGCCAAGCCTAAAACTGGTGCTCTCGTTTCTAACCCAAGAAAGCAATAGTGTATACGGAATTATTAAAAACTGGATCATTGGATAATGCAATTCGAGAGTTTTGATTGGCTAAGCCATCATGGGTTATGAGCCATAAACGATGATCTACAAACATGGCAAGCATTTGCGTGATTTTTTGGGCCTTTTTATTTTTATTGTAGTCTAGTTTTCTATATTTGGGGCGCGTTTTTAATAAAACAATTATTCCACTCGCGCTTGTTGGATATGAGATGAACGTGCCTCGTTGACTATCTATCATCTCATATCCAACGCGCGCTCGTGGAATAATTGTTAAATAGTTATGCATCTGCATAAAGCACAAAATGAAATGTCATTAGTGTACTAGTGCAGTTTACAGTGAACAAAAAAGCCTTGCAAACAATAACCAACAATTTTAATCAACAACTAAAACTGAAATTACGTACACAGTAATCTCTTTCACGACAGTTTCCCGTTTGACTGATAATCTTTACACCCTCTCTGTTAAGTTACGAACAACAGAAAAAAATAGCTTACTCGACTGCAATTTCAATGTCAAACAAAGCAGCTTACGGCTGGACATCCATTTCACACAAAAAGCCTATAAATTTGATTGTTGAAATAGGCCAGAATCTTTGTCACCACGGAATTGCAAACTTTTCAGGCCTTTTTTTGTTTTTTCAGCGAGTTTTACAAGATATGTGAGGCAGCGAGGCATGCATTAAGAAGGAAAACATTACCTGAAAGCTAACCGTTGTAAATAAGTGCTTTTCTCTCGATTTCTTTCAGCTTTATGGTGTTCTTTATTCGAATTTTCTCTTCTTCTCCTTCCGCGGCTTCTATAAATGAAGCTTCTTTCGCTTAAATTTCTCAAATTTCGTCGCCTTTTCTCTCGTGCTCTTTCCTGCTCTTAATCCCGTTGTTCGTCACTAATTTGATTTCCAGCCAGAAAAACGCGGGTTGCCAAATGCAACGCTGCCACGCGATTTCCCGCCAAGGAAAATTGCCCGAACACTCCCGTCCCCAGACGCTGTCCTGCCTCCCCACCTCCATTCCGACAATAGGGAGTTTAAGATCTGCGACGCGACGGTAACGAAAACGTCATTTAAAATTGCAAGTTCAGGTTTATTAATCTTTTTCGTCGTTATGTCGGCTTCTCTATCTTCTAAAAACTAGTGTAACCTTCCAGGAACTGAATTAGGAGGTGCGGTATTGAATCTACGACAGAAAATTCAAATTCGCTGCCTTTTGTTCACGTTCTCCGCAAAACTTGAGAATTGGTCATTGCACGTCGTAGATTTTCCGAAAACGTGAAAGAAATGTACAAAAACTAAAAATGCACGTGCAGAGCGTGCAAAACTATTGTTTTTGCTCATTAAATATGCAAAATTTGTGACGTTTTCGTTGCCGTCGCGTCGTAGATCTTAAACTCCCTAATAAAAGGGAGCTTTAGCAACGACGACGGGAACGGCAGCGAGAACGTCTTGTAAAAACATAAATTCACGTCATTGCGATCACTTCGCGACTATTCCAAGCTTTTTAATATGACAAAGGTGTGGCAGTCCCTCAGAAATGAAACCGTTACGAGCGGCGCTTAATTTAGGGGAGAAAAATGAAAATTTATCTCCAAGTGCTGACGTTCTCCATAACACCTCAAACTTGGTTATTTCGAGTTGTTGCTTTGCTGACGACGGCAAAGAAATGGACAAAAATGAAAAACGCACGTGCAGGGCGCGCAAAGCTATTGTTTTTGCCCACTAAATATGCAAATTTGTAACGTTCTCGTTGCCGTTGCCGTCGCCGTTGTCGTTGCTAAAGCTCCCTAAAGAGTTTTAGCGACGACAACGGCGACGGCAACGAGAACGTCACAAATTTGCATACTTAGTGGGTAAAAACAATGGCTTAATTGCACGCTCTGCACGTGCCTTTTTCACTTTCGTTCATTTATTTGCCTTCGTCAGCAAAACAAACAAAGTGAAATAGCTAAATTTGAGGTTTTATGAAGAACGTCAGCACTTGAGGATAAATTTTAATTTTCTCCCTTAAATAAAGCGCCGCTCATAACGATTTCATTCCTGAGGAATTGACGCACCCTTGTCATATTAAAAAACTTGGAATAGTCGTGAAGTGATTACAATAATGAGAATTTATGTTTCGAGATGATGTTCTCGTCGTCGTTGCTAAAGCTCCCGTGTCTGTACGGACGGGCGTACCCAAAAATCTTACCCATCACTTTCCGATAAAGTACAATGTTTAAAGAACCATGCTCTACTTTCATGAAAAAATCATATTCTAGGTACACGTATTAAAGCATAATACCTCTGCTTCGTCCTTTGACGGTCGCTCCACGAGGAAGCGGAAGAGCGGTTGTGTTTTGTCAGCGGGTATAGTACACCAGCAAAGCATCTTGGGTATAGTGATCGATTTAGTTTGGAAGGGAACTGATAATCGATTTAATGTAAAAGATTTAATTTGTTCGATTTAGAAAGAAACTGATCTATTTCGAAGGTATCTAATCAATTTGAATAGTATCTGATCGAATTAACCCGTCCGCTGAGAGAAAATAGGGAGCTTTAGCAACTACAACGGCGACGGCAAGGAGAACGTCACAAATTTGCATATTTAGTGGGCAAAAACAATAGCTTTGCACGCCCTGCACGTGCGTTTTTCATTTTTGTCCATTTCTTTGCCGTCGTCAGCAAAGCAACAACGTGAAATTCCCAAGTTTGAGGTGTTATGGAGAACGTCAGCACCTGGAGATAAATTTTCATTTTTCTTCCCTAAATTAAGCGCCGCTCGTAACGGTTTCATTCCTGAGGGACTGAAACACCTTTGTCATATTAAAAGGCTTAGAATAGTCGCGAAGTGATCGCAATAACGTGAATTTATGTTTTTAGATGACGTTCTCGTTGCCGTTCCCGTCGTCGTTGCTAAAGCTCCCTACTGGCAGTCGATTTAGAAAAGGTTTATTGGCTGAATTGGAACTATGACGCTCATTTTGGAATGTTGACTCTCGATTTGACTTGTTGAATTTTGACAATATAAACGCGCCATAATTTTGGGATCCTCAAAAGTTGAATTACACTACAATGGTCTCTCAACTTGGAATAGGAAATTGCTTATGGAAAAAAAAAAGAAATAATGCGTTAATTTACACTTGACTCGTTAACTGAAAATATACATGCTCCTCACATTCTACAACTGATTGAGGCATAAAAAGGAATTTTTCAATGCTAATGAGTGCTTTTGGCAATAGGCGTATTTTCTGCAAATTGAGAAAGACTGGCGCTTATGCAGCCTCTTCAAAACTTAGCAGATATGTATATCGCGACTCTAATTATGACATAATGCGTAAATTTTCAGTTGACTAGTTAACTGAATATGTATGTAATTGCTTCTTACATTCTACAACTGATTGAGCCATAAAAAGCGGGAATTTTTCAATGCCAGTGAGTTCATGTTGGCAGTACGTGTATTTTCGGAGAAGCATCCTATTCTTTTAACTTAGCAAGTATCATGAATATTGACTGACCCGGCAGCACAGCCTGACTCAAGCGCGAGGCATCTTTCTGTTTACTTTTCGGGGTTTGTCATATTTCTTCAACCAAACTTCGAAAGTCCTTAAAGTGTTCATTTAATGCAGCGTATTTCAAAGACAGACGTATCTTACTGTATATCGAATCATGAAGGTCAAAACTTATCTCTGACCAGGTTTCTCTTCTCTTTGAATTGCATATAGGTTTGCAAAATGAGAAACAGGATTAAGGAATTAGAGGAGAAGGTAAGGAACAGTGAGTCAGAGTAAAATTCTAGCTTCTATTTATGGTTACGTAAAAATGGCGCCTGAAATAGTTGTGGCAGTTCATTCGAAGTGCAGCCGAGAGCACCAAAAAGGACGGAAGCAGAGACCTTATTAAAACTCGAGTTTAAATTGTTCATTTCAACCTTGAGAAAACTTTTTCAACCCAAATTCGACGAAACGAGGAATTGGGTTGAAAGAAAAGGAAATCACCGCCCTTATACCGGAGAAGTTAGTCGGAATTTAAAAAAAAAACGCCAGTCTAGACGTTTATATCCGCGGTGATCTACATCTTAACTTAAAATTTGTATATGCTAGACTGCATGACCTAATGACAAAAGAAACTTATTTGACTTTGGCTTATTTCTTGCCTGTTAACTGCTGATATCGAGGAAATCCTCGAAGGAAAGAAAAAAGGTAGAATAAAACAATTTGCCGTCAAAAGCACGGCTGAATCCGTCTAATGA
>OX421447.1:61894498-61901998 GCA_949126865.1 Montipora capitata | reverse complement strand
CGTGGATTTTTTGGAGAAAGACATACGCTTACGCAGCCTATTCTTTGAACTGAGCAAGAATCATGAATATTGATTGACCAGGCAGGACAGCCTGACTCAAGGGGCAAGGCATCTTTCGGTTGTTCGACTAGATTCTAGAATACCCGTTCACTTTTCGGGGTTTCTCAAAGTTCTGCCACCAAACTTCGAACGTCCTTAAAGTGTTCATTTAATGCAGCCTATTTTAAAGGCAAAGCTAATTTATATCGAATCATGAACGTCAAAACTTACGTCTGTCTTCTTTTTGTATTGCGTAGGTCTCCAAAATGAAAAACAAGAATAAGGAATTGGAGGAGGAGGTAAGGAACAGCGAGTCAGTGTAAAATGGTGGCTTCTATTTGTGGTTACGTAAAAATAGCGCCTGAAATAGTTGAGGCAGTTCATTCAAAGTATAGACGAGAGCACTAAATAGGACAGATGAGCAAGCCTTAAAGTTGGAGCTTTGAATTGTTCATTGCAACCTTGCGAAAACGTTTTCAACCCAAATTCGACGAAACGAGGAATTGGGTTGAAAGAAAAGGAAATCATCGCCCTTGTACCGGACAAATTCCTTGGAATTTTGAAGAAGGCCAGTCTAGATCAACTAAAACTTTTATAACCGTGGTGATTTGCATCTTGAGTTAGAACGGGTATGCTACAAAAACTTGACCTAATTACAAAACAAAATTGGTTGACTTTGTCTTTTTTCTTGCCTGTTAACTGCTGATATCGAGGAAGTCCTCGAAAGAAAGAGAAAAGGTATAATAAAACCATTTGCCGTGAAAAGCAATGCTGAATCCTTGTAATGATCTTTAAAGACGCTTTTGTTCATGTCGAAAACACCGTGATTTGTCAATGCAATACTAACTAATATGAAAGGTGTTTTTTTCGCGAGGCGTGTGAACGCCTGTCATTACATTTCAAAAGCTGAAGCGTATACGCATTTCTCACCTATTATTTACAAAAAGGTGTCGAAGCTGAGAGCAATAAATAAGGAATTGCAGGATGGTGAAAAGCAGGAAGTGGAGGTAAATATGTATCACGCCACTAGTTATGAAATAATGCGTAAATGTTCAGTTGACTTTTTGACTGAATATGTAATTGCTTCTTACATTCTACAACTGATTCTGGGTTTGCATCCACTTGATGAGACGTTTATGTTGGTGTACAAAACAATAGAAAATGGCCCACAAGTTTTGCATGATAATAGAGTCAAATTCCCAAAAGACACTTTACTGCATTGTTCTGTACACCAACATGGCCGCCGTGACGTCAGAGCAACAAAAAGCGGGAACTTTTCGATGCCAGTGAGTTCATGTTCGCAGTACGTGGATTTTCGGAGGAAGTCTTGTGCTTATGCAGCCTATTTTTCAAACTTAGCAAGTATCATGAATATTGACTAACCAGGCAGGACAGCCAGACTCAAGCGCGAGGCATCTTTCGGTTGTTCTGCTAGATTCTATAATACCCGTTCGTCAAAGTTCTGCCATCAAACCTCGAACGTCCTTAAAGTGTTCATTTAATGCAGCCTATTTTAAAGGACGACTTATTTTATATGGAATCATGAACGTCAAAACTTATGTCTGTCTTCTCTTTATATTTCGTAGGTCTCCAAAATTAAGGAATTAGAGGAGGAGGTAAGGGACAGCGAATCCGAGTAAAGTACTAGCCTCTATTTGTGGTTACGTAAAAATAGCGCCTGAAATAGTTGAGGCAGTTCATTCAAAGAGTAGCCGAGAGCACTAAATAGGACGGAAGCGCAAGCTTTAAATTAGTCATTGCAACCTTGCGAAAACGTTTTCAACCCAAATTCGACGCAACGCGAGGAATTGGGTTGAAAGACTCAAGCGCGAGGCATCTTTCGGCTGTTCTGCTAGATTCTAGAATACCCGTTCGTCAAAGTTCTCCCACCAACCTTCGAACGTGCTTAAAGTGTTCATTTAAAACAGCTTATTTTAAAGGTAGAGCTAATTTATATGGAATCACGAACGTAAATACTTACGTCTGTCTTGTTTTTGTATTGCGTAGGTCTCCAAAATGAAGAACAACAATAGGGAATTGGAGGAGGAGGTAAGGGACAGCGAGTCAGAGTAAAATACCAGCTTCTATTTGTGGTTACGTAAAAATAGCGCCTGAAATAGTTGAGGCAGTTCATTCAAAGTGCAGCCGAGAGCACTAAAAAGGAGAGAAGCGCACGTAAATTTGGAGCTTTAAATTGTTCATTGCAACCTTGCGAAAACGTTTTCAACCCAAATTCGACGCAACGAGGAATTGGGTTGAAAGAAAAGGAAATCACAGGGGCTTATACCAGACAAGTTACTCGGAATTTCGAAGCAGGCCAGTCTAGATCAAGTAAAACTTTTATAACCGCGGTGACCTACATCTTGACTTAAAATGGCTGTGCTACAACATGACCTAATTACAAAAGAAACTTATTTGACTTTGGCTAATTTCTTGCCTGGTAACTACTGATATGGAGCAAATCCTCGAAAGAAAGAGGAAAACACAGTTTCATGCCATTATGACATGTAGGACACTCTAATCTCCTGAGAGACACTCTTTTTATGTCGGAAACCAGGAGCTCATCAAGGGGAACCTGTATCTAGATTAATTCCTTGAGTCAACCCTTTCCCGAGTAAATTTATTTTTAGGAAAATGTTTTTCCCGCAAAAAGTATCGTATTTCCGATAACGCTGAAGCCGCTGTTACACGTTGAAACTTTTAGCTGAAACTTGTGTGCAACGGCGTTGCGAATGATGTTTCAGCAGGCGTTTCACTGTGTAACATGGTCGGTTTCGTGAAACTTTGTGAACTTCCGTTGCGAAACATGTTTCACGAAAAGTAGAACCGCTTTCTACTTCAGCAACAGTCGCAACGATCGCAGTGGTGACAAAAACATGAGTTTCACCGTGTAACACCACTTTGTGAAACTGGTCTCCCTCGCTCTTGTCACGCTACGCTGCTTAAGCCAATCAGAAATCGGCTAAGGCCATGTAAACAGCATTTCGAGACCAGTTTTAACGTTTCCGAACGATTTTCGACCTTTTATGTTACACGGTGCAACGCCTGCTGACACTTTTTTTGCAGGGCCTTTGCACGTGAGTTTCAGCTAAAAGTTTCAACGTGTACCAGCGGCTTGAGCTAGCTTTGTTTTGATTAACTTTTACAACAGTGGGCGTGCTTAAACTCCCAAGGCAAGCGTTCTATTAATAAGTATACTCGGGAAAGGCAAGTATGGGAGATAGAACCTCCCCTTGACGAGTTCCCGAGTAAAGACATTTGTCAAGGCGTTATACAAAGCTAACATTAGAGGTTTTTTTTTCGCGAAGCACGTGAGCGCCATATTTTTTGCATTTAAATGGTTTAAAACTTAGCGTAAAGGCTTTTCCCACCTATTCTTTACAACAAAGGTGACGAGGCTGAGAGCAAGAAATAACGAATTGCAGTATGACAGGAGCCCATGAGTAGGAGCCTCCATATGCACTATATCCTTGAGCCAACCTTTGCCCGTATCTTTCTATTTTTAGAACGCCGCGAGTTGTTCGGCAATGCACACACTGTTTAAAATGGCCAATCAGAATAAAGTCATTGTCTAACGAAAACAAAACTAACAAAAACAACGTACACAAATTGTGCGAATTGATGTAAATTGATGTAAATGTGAGTCTCCTGCTGAAGGGTTGGTTCTAAAAATAGAAAGATAAGGGCAAAGGTTGACTCATAGGGCTTGTATGGGGGAGGCAAGCTCCTACTCATGGGCTCCTGAGGATGGTGAAAAGCAGGAAATAGAGGTAAATGTGTATCGCGCTTCTAATTTTCTTGCCTTAACGGGACACCAGTTTCCTGTGCTATTTGACCCAAAAAAACTGTTTCTCAGTTAATTCAATAGACAAGTATATATATTTCCAGATTTCTACATTCAAGCAATGATCCACCTAAAGAACCAATTTTTATTTGAATCATTCTTTTCTCAGGATCTGGAGCATAAACTTTCGAAGGAAACCGATGAGGAAGCTCGAGAGCGTCGCGTCAGCGAAAAATTAAAAAATTACATCCGTGACCTTAAAACATACGTAACTTCAAGCTTAGAGGTACCAGAGATAAAACAAGATCAGTTGAAAACCCCAGTCAAATTAGATATCTTAAAAACACTCAGCGAGCATTTACGCGATCTTTACATCGGTACACGAGACATGGTATCGGAAACTTGTAAATGCAGCGAAGATCTTAAGCGGGAATTCTACGATTTCGGTTACCACGGGCTTCGAGCGGACCACAATGAATTGATTCACAGAGTTAAAGATTTGGACGATACAGTTCAAGAGATGAGCGAAGAAGAGCAGGAAGAGTTACAAAAGCTTAAAGAGTTTCAGATGAATCGAGAAAGCCTGATAAAGGAATTAGAGGAAAAATGGCGTGCTCTCTTCTCTCCGGTAGGTTATCAATATCGAGTTCATTAATGACTCATTAAGTCAATTGCCAATCACCGATTATACCTCGAAACATCTCATGCTTTCACGTGTTTCTCGGTGCCTTTATACCCCTACCATGCACGAAGCACTCGTCATCAGCATCATCATCATATCTTTATTTACCCTGGGATTTTAGAGTAGGTTGATGTAGCGTTTGCCCTCCCGACCATGATATACCACAGAGGACAGACCACAACACCGATCACTCCATGCCCTGCTCTTTGTGAATAGTGTGTGGGTTCTTTTTACGTCTCACAGGGTTGTGATGTGGGGCCTACAGTTTATCGTCCTTCTTCGAGAAGACTTTTGTGAGGATGAAACAGGTGTTGTTATCCAAATATAGCTGGCCCTTACAGAAATCGAAAGGAGATGAGAAGAGGAGACTCTGTTCTATGTACTGCATGGTGAATGAAAGAAAAAGGGGTTGGAAACAGAGACATATAATTCCCTGGGGGAATTTGAATTCCCGACTTTCCCTCAACTGAGAGGACTTGGAGGGAGATGGGCTCCAGTCAGAGCATAAAAATACATGAATGTTTGTGGAGCAGTATTGTGCTTTTGCTTCTTTGTTAATTTGCATATCCTTTGTGGGACTTTACAATTCATTACACAAGCAATTCAGTAAGAAATAGTTCAATAAGAAGGATCGATTTAGAAAACGTATTAAGAATAAAAAGTAACAACACTATCCGACGTTTCGGAGTCAGACATGACCCCATTATCAAGGTTAAACTGTACTGGATAATTCGCAATTTAAACATAACGGGCGTTGGGTCAAAACAAAGACTTTTGCATAAATGGAAATTAAACGATAGTTGACACTAAGATATTTACAAATTTTTGCTAGAATACAAAAGGCGAAGGTCAAACAAAACTTTAGCACGAATGGAATCTGACTGCTTATTTAGTATGGTTGACGCTCACGTATCAAAAGCATCTCATGAACGAGACAGTCAAATTTCGATTTGCATTTCTTTAGAATCGTAAAATGTGCTTTAAGTTCAGGTTTGTCCAGATCGTGTTTCGTCTTCATGTGTCGACCAACCGAAGATGATAGGGATTTGTGTTCCTCTATACGCTGATGTAAATGCCTTGTTGTATAACCAATGTAGTCCATATCGCATAGACCACATTTAAAATAATAAACAACACATTGGTTATTTACAACATTTGGCTTGTTTTCGCGGTGTTTGAGATGACTTTCAATCTTACGATTAATAAACACAGGAACAATCTCGATGGTGTTACCAATTTTAACGCTCAGATCTTTGAGTCGTCTCCGTAGCACGTTAGCTGACTTCTGATCTTTGTACGGTAATACAATACGGACGGTTTTTCCTTGGTATTGCGCTTGTGGTGGTTTCTGGGCATCCGATTGAACATAGTCGACAAAATTCTTAACAGTTCTGTTAATTAGGTCTTCTGGGTATTTAAGGCGTTTGAAGATATTTTTGAGCTTTTCGCACTCATCAGAGAATAATTGCCAACTTGAGGACAACCGATAGGCCCTGTTAAGCATGATCGTAAGCAGGCCAGTCTTATAACGATGGTCCACGTGACTATGGTAGTGTAGTAATAAGCCTTTGTCAGTTGGTTTTCGGTAGACACAAGTTGATATCCGAGGACCATTCTTATCAAGAAGCATTCCAAGGAAAGGTAGTTTACCATTGGTCGCGATTTCCATGGTGAAATGTAGAGACGGATGAATGCTGTTTAATTCATCAAGGAAAACATGAGCGGCTGATTCACAAGACATTACGGTAATTGTATCGTCTACGTACCGTCTGTAGTAATCAGGCAGATCTAAATGTTCCTCTATATGACACAAGAAGGCGTTGGCCATTAGGGGGCCTAGGGGACCGAGACCCCATGCCTACTCCATCTTTCTGTTCGTACAGTTCACCATTATATTGGAAGAGCTGGTGTTTGGTAGCTAATTCTAGCAGTTCGATCAGGTCTGATTTGGTGATATTTAGGTTGTTGGTTTTGTTGAACCAATTGTCACGAAAAGCCTTGGTGGCAAGTATCTCTATCGTCTCGTCCAAAGGCACATTTGTAAACAAAGAAGTTACATCATATGATACTAAAATATCATTCTCGTTAAAATCGAGTTGAGTAACTTCCTCCGCAAATTCAAAAACGTCTGTGATGGTATGATGATTGAGAGAGAGAGGTTTTAACTTTTCGTCAAGCCATTTTGCTAGCTGGAAGTTGTATGTTCTTGTTGCGGATAGTATGGGTCTAACAGAGAGGTTCTTCTTGTGCGTCTTCGGCAGGCCGTAGAGATGAGCTAAACGCGAGCCCTGTGATAGTAGCGATTCAGCGACGTCCTTGGGGAGTGTTCTCTTAATGGCGTTGTTAACAAGTTTCTCTTCTTCTAAGAGGGGATGGTAATACTTGGGCGGTCGACCCTTCGCTTTTGGTCTTTCCGAGCTAATAGGGACGAATTTCGTGCTGTCATCGATGGAGGCTTTGTTGAGATGCCGGATATACTCAGCTTTATCCATAATGACAACCCCTGATCCCTTATCGGGTTTAGTTATTATGATATCATCACGCTGTTTCAACTGTGCTATGGCAGTACGTATAGCTCTGGGTTGTTTAGGACCTTTGCGTTCGATGTAGTTTAGGGCGATAGAGCGGAGAGTTGAAGAGACAAGTTCTTTTTTGTCCATCGGTAGAATTGGATCTAAAAACCAAAAGGCTTTCTCAAAGCTGGCTTTAATCTCAATCGGAGAAAAGGTTGATGTTGGAAATGAGAATTTCAAACCTCTGCATAAAACTAGTTTCTGGAAGAACGATAAGTGATAAGATGACAAGTTGATGATGTGTTCGTCAACGTCTAGGTCTTTATTTAGAAGACGTGATATCTTGTTTGTAAGGCGAGCCATAGTTTCAACATAAGATTTCCTGCGTAAGAGGGACATCGTCCGCAGAATAGCGAAGTACCGGATCGATGAACATGATGTGCGAAATTCATCATAGATGTCGTTGATCTCTCTCTTTAGTT
>OX421447.1:61891343-61894298 GCA_949126865.1 Montipora capitata | reverse complement strand
GAAGGTCTTCTCAAGTGTTCTCAAGAAACGTCCTTGAAGAGGAACTGAAAACCAAGATAAAGCACAGTAATAAACTAAAGAGAGAGATCAACGACATCTATGATGAATTTCGCACATCATGTTCATCGATCCGGTACTTCGCTATTCTGCGGACGATGTCCCTCTTACGCAGGAAATCTTATGTTGAAACTATGGCTCGCCTTACAAACAAGATATCACGTCTTCTAAATAAAGACCTAGACGTTGACGAACACATCATCAACTTGTCATCTTATCACTTATCGTTCTTCCAGAAACTAGTTTTATGCAGAGGTTTGAAATTCTCATTTCCAACATCAACCTTTTCTCCGATTGAGATTAAAGCCAGCTTTGAGAAAGCCTTTTGGTTTTTAGATCCAATTCTACCGATGGACAAAAAAGAACTTGTCTCTTCAACTCTCCGCTCTATCGCCCTAAACTACATCGAACGCAAAGGTCCTAAACAACCCACAGCTATACGTACTGCCATAGCACAGTTGAAACAGCGTGATGATATCATAATAACTAAACCCGATAAGGGATCAGGGGTTGTCATTATGGATAAAGCTGAGTATATCCGGCATCTCAACAAAGCCTCCATCGATGACAGCACGAAATTCGTCCCTATTAGCTCGGAAAGACCAAAAGCGAAGGGTCGACCGCCCAAGTATTACCATCCCCTCTTAGAAGAAGAGAAACTTGTTAACAACGCCATTAAGAGAACACTCCCCAAGGACGTCGCTGAATCGCTACTATCACAGGGCTCGCGTTTAGCTCATCTCTACGGCCTGCCGAAGACGCACAAGAAGAACCTCTCTGTTAGACCCATACTATCCGCAACAAGAACATACAACTTCCAGCTAGCAAAATGGCTTGACGAAAAGTTAAAACCTCTCTCTCTCAATCATCATACCATCACAGACGTTTTTGAATTTGCGGAGGAAGTTACTCAACTCGATTTTAACGAGAATGATATTTTAGTATCATATGATGTAACTTCTTTGTTTACAAATGTGCCTTTGGACGAGACGATAGAGATACTTGCCACCAAGGCTTTTCGTGACAATTGGTTCAACAAAACCAACAACCTAAATATCACCAAATCAGACCTGATCGAACTGCTAGAATTAGCTACCAAACACCAGCTCTTCCAATATAATGGTGAACTGTACGAACAGAAAGATGGAGTAGGCATGGGGTCTCGGTCCCCTAGGCCCCCTAATGGCCAACGCCTTCTTGTGTCATATAGAGGAACATTTAGATCTGCCTGATTACTACAGACGGTACGTAGACGATACAATTACCGTAATGTCTTGTGAATCAGCCGCTCATGTTTTCCTTGATGAATTAAACAGCATTCATCCGTCTCTACATTTCACCATGGAAATCGCGACCAATGGTAAACTACCTTTCCTTGGAATGCTTCTTGATAAGAATGGTCCTCGGATATCAACTTGTGTCTACCGAAAACCAACTGACAAAGGCTTATTACTACACTACCATAGTCACGTGGACCATCGTTATAAGACTGGCCTGCTTACGATCATGCTTAACAGGGCCTATCGGTTGTCCTCAAGTTGGCAATTATTCTCTGATGAGTGCGAAAAGCTCAAAAATATCTTCAAACGCCTTAAATACCCAGAAGACCTAATTAACAGAACTGTTAAGAATTTTGTCGACTATGTTCAATCGGATGCCCAGAAACCACCACAAGCGCAATACCAAGGAAAAACCGTCCGTATTGTATTACCGTACAAAGATCAGAAGTCAGCTAACGTGCTACGGAGACGACTCAAAGATCTGAGCGTTAAAATTGGTAACACCATCGAGATTGTTCCTGTGTTTATTAATCGTAAGATTGAAAGTCATCTCAAACACCGCGAAAACAAGCCAAATGTTGTAAATAACCAATGTGTTGTTTATTATTTTAAATGTGGTCTATGCGATATGGACTACATTGGTTATACAACAAGGCATTTACATCAGCGTATAGAGGAACACAAATCCCTATCATCTTCGGTTGGTCGACACATGAAGACGAAACACGATCTGGACAAACCTGAACTTAAAGCACATTTTACGATTCTAAAGAAATGCAAATCGAAATTTGACTGTCTCGTTCATGAGATGCTTTTGATACGTGAGCGTCAACCATACTAAATAAGCAGTCAGATTCCATTCGTGCTAAAGTTTTGTTTGACCTTCGCCTTTTGTATTCTAGCAAAAATTTGTAAATATCTTAGTGTCAACTATCGTTTAATTTCCATTTATGCAAAAGTCTTTGTTTTGACCCAACGCCCGTTATGTTTAAATTGCGAATTATCCAGTACAGTTTAACCTTGATAATGGGGTCATGTCTGACTCCGAAACGTCGGATAGTGTTGTTACTTTTTATTCTTAAGAAATAGTTCATTTCTTTTATTCCATCGCTGTCGTTTAATTTGCAGCCTGAGCGACTTTCAAGAACTCGATCATTCCTGACCATTGGAAGAGGGGAAAAGTCAACGGACAATAAAAAGGTGTCTATTATCTACTATGTATTTACCAAAAGTGAGGTTTTTACAGGAAAATAACGAATGAGGTTAGAAATAACGCAAAAAACGGAGGCTCGGGGACTGCCGTGTGGGTTAATTTGATGGCTGGATTGGTGAAGGAATCGATCAATTCCAGATGTAGCGTCACAACCCGTCCAAGGCCTAGTGGAAATTTTAAATATAAATAAGTGGGAATTTTGGGCCATGCGGATGTAAATAAAATTATTTCAAGAGCTGTCCAACTAATAGAAAAACCTGTACTCTGCAATTCCTGCCTAGTTGTACGCAACTCCTGTAAACTTGCTTTTCGAAATTTTCTTGACAGCTTCAAGTTTTATCCAGTTTGTAAAATGATTTGAAATCATTTTTGTATTTGCGTGTTTTAACACATTAAAATGTGTTG
>OX421447.1:61863843-61873843 GCA_949126865.1 Montipora capitata | reverse complement strand
TTGGGTTGAAAGAAAAGGAAATCACCGACCTTATACCGGACAAGTTACTAGGAATTTTGTAGAACGCCAATCTAGATCAACTAAAGCTTTTATAAACGCGGTGATCTACATCTTAAGTTGAAACGGGTATGCTACAACACGACCTAATGACAAAAGACACTTATTTGACTTTATTTTTTTTTCTTGCCGGTTAACTACTGATATCGAGCAAATACTCGAGAGAAAGAGAAAAGTCACCGCAATAAAACAATTTTCATGCTTTTTTGACAAGTAGGAGCCTCAAATGACCGTGAAAGACTTCTTTTCTTATGTTGGAAACATTTGTGAAAGCTAACATTAGAGGTTTTTTCGACGCGAAGCATGTAAATGTAAAATGTAAATGCTTTGTTTATAGTTGAAGTGCACTTAGCTATCAAGCGAGTTTACAGGCACCCCACTTTTAAAAATCTGAAAGAAACAATTCAAACTTAACAGAAACATGATTACGAACCCTAACTGTCAGGAAGTAACCAGTTGGCTATTTACAAAGCGTGGTAGAGTTGAATCCGCGACAACCAACCGGAAACAAATTCAAACCAGAAGTTAGAACGGGATTTGAACCTGGGGCAAACATATGCAAACCCAACGCCCAAATCACTGGACCAGGCTGCCTCCCAGCGCCATAGTGTTTACATTTAAATGGTTTAAAATTTAGCGTAAACGCATTTCCCTCTATTCTTTACAACAAAGGTGTCGAGGCCGAGAGCAAGAAATAACGAATTACAGGATGGTGAAAAGCAGGAAATGGAGGTAAATGTGTATCGCGCCTCTAATTTTCTTGCATTAGCGGATCACCAGTAACCTTTAATAATAATAATAATAATAATAATAATAATAATAATAATAATTAATAATAATAATAATAATAATAATAATAATAATAATAATGATAATGATAACAATAATAATAATAAGAAACTTTATTCAAGAGGGTAAAAACTGACAAACCCGCGGCCCGAAATTAGCAATAGTTAAAAATTACAATGAAAATATGCAATTAAAATATACACAGAGTAAAAATAAATAATAATCAACAATTATTCGCCGAAGACGAAGTGATTATCGGTGAATATTCACCGAGACGAAGTCGAGGTGAATATTCACCAATAATCGCCGAGCCTGAGGCGAATAATTGTTTTAGTATAAATACACAGGTGATTATTTCAAAAAAGAGAAAAAAAAAACATTTCAACGCGAAATCATCTTCACTTACAGTGGCAAAACGACTACTGGCAGCCATTTTGTCCGTCGAGGTGATTATCGGCTGATAATCCGAATTTAATACCAGTAGATCGTTCATGTAGCTTGGGTTTTGTCCATTAATGCGTTACAGATGTTTGCTTTGTTATTCGACCCAAAAACCCAAGAAACTTCAACCATTCAAGCAATGGTCCACTAAACGAACCAACTTTTATTTGAATCTTTCTTCTCTCAGGATCTGCAGGATAAACTTCAGATTGATATGAATGGTTGTCATGTTTCTGAGAAGGCCGATGAAGAAGCTCGAGAGCGCCGCATCAGTGCACAATTACAGAAATACACTCATGACCTTAAAACATACGTAACTTCAAGCTTGGAGGTACCGGAGGTAAAACAAGATCAGTTGAAAACCCCAGTCAAATTAGATATCTTGAAAACACTCAGCGAGCATTTGGAGGGTCTTTACATCGCAACACGAGACATGGTATCGGAAACTTGTAAATGTAGCGAAGATCTTAAGAGGGACTTCTACGATTTCGCTTACCACGGGCTTCGAGCGGACCACAATGAATTGGTTCACAGATTTAAAGATTTGGAAGATGCAGTTCAAGAAATGGGCGAAGAAGAGAAGGAAGAGTTACAAAAGGTTAAAGAATTTCAGCTGCATCGAGAAAGCCTGATAAAAGAATTGGAGGAAAAATGGCGAGCTCTCTTCTCTCCGGTAGGTTATCAATATCAAGCTCATTAATGATTCATTAAGTCAATTACCAATCACCGATTATACCTCGAAACCTCTCATGCTTTCACGTGTTTCTCGGTGCCTCTATACCCATATGATGCACGAAGCAGTCTTCATCATCATATCTTTATTTACCTAGGGATTTTAGAGTAGGTTGGTGTAGCTAGTATCTCCGAGCGCTTACCGTTTTGAACCGTGGTATACCACAAAGGACAGAGCACAACACAACCTCGTTCCCAGGACCTTTTCCCCAGGAAAAAGGTCCTGGGAACGAGGTTGAGCACAACACCCAGAACACTCCATGCCATGCTTTTTGTGAATAGTGTGTGGATTCTTTTTACGCCTCATAGGGTTGTGATATGGGGCCTAAAGTTAATCGCCATTCTTCGAGAAGACTTTTGTGATGATGAAACAAGTATTGTTATCCAAATATATCTGGCCCTTACAGAAATCGAAAGGAGATGAGAAGAGGAGACTCTGTTCTATGTACTGGTGAATGAAAGGAAAAGGGGTTGGAAACAGAGACATATAATTCCCTGGGGGAATTTGAATCATCTGAGAGAACTTAGAGGGAGATGGGCTCCAGTCAGAATATAACAATACATGATCGTTTATGGAGCCGTATTGCGCTTTTGTTTCTTTCAGTTGCATATCCTTTGCGGGGCTTTGCAATTCATTACATAAGCAATTCAGTGAAACGTAGTTTATTTTTTATTCCATCGCTGTCGTTTAATTTGCAGCCTGAGCGACTTCCAGAAACTCGATGGTCAGAATCCCCTGCAAGAGGGGAAAAGTCCACGGACATTAAAAAGGTGTCTATTACCTAGTATTTATTAATCGAAAGTGAGGTCTTTACGGGAAAGTAACGAATGAAATAGGAAATAAAGAAAAAAAAATGGAGGTTAACAGACTACCGTGTGGGTGAATTTGATGGCCTGGATTGGTGAAGGAATCGATCAATTCCTGATGTAACGCGACAACCCGTCTTGGACAAAGGCCTAGCGGGAATTTTAAATAAGCGGTGATTTAGGGTCATACGAAGGTAAAGAAAATTATTTCCAGAGCTGTCATAACCAATAGAAAAACCCGTACTCTGCATATTAAATTCCTACTTAGTTGGTATCCAATGCCTGTAAACCTCCTTTTCGAAATTTAACTTTCTTTGGCTTCAAGGTTTATCCAGTTTTTAAGATTACGTGATTTTTTTTTGTATTTTCGTGTTAACGTGTTGTAGGTTAAGAGGAACACAGCTCCTGGTGCCAGGCCGAAACAAAAAAACGTTCGAGATGAGCTTACAAAACCCGAAGCACCTCTCACGAGCGAGGACGCGCCTCCGATTGCAAATGTAAGTCCTTTCGTATTCCTAAACATTGTAACGATCCGGTTTTTATCATATAAACGTATTAGCAAGTAGTCGTAAGATATTCGTAGTAGAAAGAATGTTTTTACTCCCGATTCTTTCAGCGCCTTATATGCTTTTTTAATTTCAAAATTTAACATTTTATTTCCGATTCCGTGTATTCTCATGGAAAAAATTTAACCATAAGAAATCAAATACTATCTAATAGGGCAAACAAAGGAGCAAAAACGAAAGCAGTTACTTAAGCTTAGTTTTTGTATGTCGGGAAAATCCAAGACGATCGGGGATTCCTCGTGCAGTTTCCCGACTGTCCCAGATTTTGCCGAGTACCGGAAATCGCTAGACGCTTGTCCCAGATTCTCCCGATAGTGGCTTTCGCGGAAAGTGGAAAGTGCGCCAAAAACTGAAAACTTGCTGTTTAGAGGATTGGTAACGAGCTAAAGCCATCGCCGACGTCTCCGACAGTACAAGTGTCGGGAATGATCGCCGACGATCGCACAAATCTTGGACACGTCGGGAAAATAGAAACTCTTCCTATTTTCCCGATTCGTCCGCGACCAGGTAGGGTAACCATGGCAGGCGAGATAACGTTTTCACATGTAAACAGTTTAGATCGCCTACCCGGGACGAAACAGCAAGAACTTAATAGACCATTTTCGAATTCGCACAGCTTGACTGGATCTAGCATGAAATAGAGGCTAATGCGGGCAAATTAATTTGCATTTGAAAACATTTGCCCTTAATTATTAGCCTCCATTTCATACTAGATCCAGTCCAGCCGTAAGAATTCGAAAATGGTCTATTGCACGCTCATGCGAAGGCCGGAGCCCGTGTACTTTTGTTGAAACTTTAACCCAGCTTAATAGCCATCAAGAAGAAAGGCAAAAATTTAGGGGCTGATCTATGCTACGCGCATTTGCTCTCGAATGAAAAGCTTTTTCCCGCCAAAATCCTCACTACAGCCATTCAAAAAAACGGCGTTATTATTCAGACTACAAATTGCTGCTCTGTTAAGATGTATTGGTCCAGTTTGTGTGTTTAAAGTTGCAACTATAATTTAAAAAAAGGCAAGGTAGAAAGAAAGAAGGTTACGTATTTTTTAAAGACGCGCCTTAAAATTTATGCATAATCAAGAATAGGATCAACTTGTCTCAGTCACGCAATTCTCACATAAACGCTCAGTAAAGTTGTCTCGGAGAGGAGGGCTGTCTCGGATAACCGAGACCATATAAACGGACTAAACGGGCCCTTAGTAGAGAATACCCAGCTATCAGAAAAGCTTGACTTGGATTGGATTGAAATGACCGACAAATCTATTGACTCCAGGAACCTTCGGATGTCCAGAACAATATTTACACAATTATGACAATGATGAAAGAAAACGTTACCGGTATTGTAAACACGTGAGCAAACAAACGTTTCCGCCGCAAAGCAAGAATAATTTGAACTAAACTACAGCGGAGAGAAGACAATCTATACCGAACCCCTTGGTTAAATTCCCCCCAAAAAATACTTTTAAAGTTTTTGCCCTCAAGGGATAAACTCATCATAAGCTTTGCTTACTACAGTGTCATGCTTTCGAGAAAAAAAAAACACGAGGGATCTCAGTTGAGATCTCACATGGCATTTCAGATTCAGTCGTCCCCCTTTTTACGTGATTATTTACAATCAGATTTCATATATTGTATATCGAAGGACCTTAGTACCTTATGACTAACATAAAGTTCACATTTTTCTTGTATCCTAGGTTACATTACAAAGGTCGGTGAAAAGAATCATGGGAAAGAGAGGAAGATGTGCATAATCAATCAATCAATCAATCAATCAAAGCAGCTATCAACCTTCCAAAAAGGAGTGATAACACCTATACCTTCCCTCAAGCTGTGTCTTACGCATCTCAACACATCTTCCTAACGTTTCATATTGTCTTGTTGGTATCTGTATTCATACACTTATCAATTCAATGTCAACATTACAACATAGTGAGGGAACAAAGAACTGTAGACCACTGTACTATATATGCAGTTATCGGCACTCGGACTCGGGCACTCCAGACCTGTAGTCCTGTGTCTTCACCTCTGTCTTCGACATCACGGTCCCTGTTTCCTGTTGATGTAATTTATTCAAATATGATTGTTCAAGAGAAAATGAAGGTGAAGAGTTGGCATCCCTCATACAGGCCCTTTTGCCGTAGGTAATATGTCTCAAGTTATTTTTAGATCGACTCCCATGCTGTACAGTCCCAAGCGGATTAGGCAACAGCCAATTATACCAGGCCGGAATGTGTTCCGCATGGATAGCTCATGCTCAGAGAACTCATTCCAGCCATATGATTGGCTGTTGCCTAATCCCCCTGGGATATGTACAACATAGGAGTCAATCTAAAAACAACTTGAGACATGTTACCTATGGAAAAGGGTATGTATGGGGGAATGAGCTCTCTTGACCCTTGGATTATTACAATGACCTGAGCAGATAAAATTTAAAAAAAACAGAGGCAGTTCATTTTTTATACAGTGTATATTTATATTAGACAGTTTTTGAAATGTATTTTTGGTTAATTTTGTGATAATTATGTGGGTTCAAACAACGGAATTTTCATCTTTCATTTATTAATACTATTGTAATTATATTTGCTTTTTATACTAAGAACAAGTAATTTATGTGGGATGAAACAGTTCTCATACCATTTTGGTATTGCCTGAAAATAAGGATATGTAAAGAAACTCTTATTTTCGGTGCAACAAAAAAATTGTTTACTTTGTCCACGTTTTCTAACAACCCAGCGTAAATTCCGCGAACTTACATTTTTTATTACTTTTATCATATTCAAAATATTGTACTTTAAGACATGTAACCTTTATCTTAAAATAATAGCCCGTCCACAATATTCCTTTTTGAAGACCTCCGTTTTCGATCGTTTCAGTGTGGACGTTTACATATAAACGGAGGTTTTCGAAAACGCATTAGTATGGACGGGGACTAAAGGTGATGTTACACGAGCCGATTTTTAACGCCAATTTTTAATCCATGTTACAGGAGACACCTTTTAACGCAACTTTGTTGCGGCAACGGTATGTTACATGAGACGATTTTTAACGCAACATTGCTCGCAACACTTGAACCCAGGCTCCTGCTCAACAAATATGACGGACAATGAGTTAAGAAGACGATGGCTGAAAATCATTCAGGTTCTGTTGTTGACATGGGTTTTCGTTCTAGAAGTTGATTACTGTGCGCTTTTCGTCGTCGTTCCAATCTGGCTTCGAACGGTCGATGGACGACCTCAGAAACTGCAATTGGGTGAAAAAATTCCACTGGGAGTTGTACTGCTGCCCAGCTGGTTTGCTCAGTCCCTCGTTAACTTTTTTAACCTCCCTGAGCATGCAGGCTCGAATGTTTTTCCACGCTGCTACTAGCTCGCTTCCTGAAAACTTGAAGCCGAAGTGCTCCTCGAGCTCTTTTATCGCTGCCAGTTTTTGGTCTTTGGCGTCTTTCTTCGGTAACTTTAGGGACGTATCCCACAACACAGCTTTCTTCTCATAGAACTGTATGAGTTTTCGCCTTCCGGCATCATCTAATCGAGCTTCAGGTATAGTTATTTCTACCGGTCCTTCATCTTCAACAAGCTCCGCCATCTTGTTTGTTTACTTCACGTCGACGTGACCTATTTTCAGTTCTCCGCGGTGCATTCTTGGACGATGTTGCGTTAAAAGTCAGCGGCAGGGGTGTTACACGCACCAACACCAACAAAATTCGGGCAACAATGTTGCAGGTTTTTGCAACATGTTGCCGCAACAAAATGTTGCGTTAAAAATCGCCCTGTGCACCCTGTTACACGAGGCAACTTTTAACGCAACAATGTTGCGTTAAAAATCGGCGTTAAAATTCGGCTCGCGTAACATCACCTTAAGACTGTACAAAAAGATTTGAACATTGTATTAAAGTTATTTTCTTTGCCTAAATTTGAGACAGTTGATCAAGTTTAGTAAAAATATATGTATTTACCGGTACTAACATTCAAAAAAGGAACTGGTAGCTTTTGATCCCTTTTTCGTCTTAATGAAATAATCATCTGACAATCCCTCATCTCCATACTTAGGGCATGTTTATATGACGCGAGCTATCCCGGTTAGCCGGGCTACCGCCCGGTAAAAGGGCTGAAGTGCTTCTATGGAAGTTTCCAGCCCGGTTTACCGGCATGAATTTCAGCTTGTATGCGTCAAAGTCACGCAATGGATAACTGGTGAAATTTCTTGTTTGGGTTCGAATTGAATGAAGGTTCAATTTAGCTCTAGCAAGTACGGAAGGGCATTTTGAAACAAAAGATGGAAAAAGGTCCTGTGATAATGCAAATGTGGCTGCGTTTTCAAGGCAACCCACGGGTCATGACAATTTTTTACCCGGCAAACCGAGCTGAACCATTTATATGAGAATTTCTCAGCCCGCCTTGCCGAGATCTCGTCAGCTCAGACCGGGATCTCGACAAGCTGGCCAGCCCGCCGTCTCATATAAATGAACCGAGATTTTACCAAAGAGAATAGGCATTAACCGAGATCTAGGCAAAGCGGGCCATCCCGCCTAACCGGGCTGGCTCGCCTCATATAAACAGGCCCTTAAACTAGTGAAGACGGGTGGCGTTTTACCCGTAATATAGTTATTCTCATTTGCATTACAATATAATCTAGCACGTATGTGAGGCAATTTCGGGCTATTTTGTAGTTTTAACCCGAAATTGCCTTGCATCCACGTTAGATTGCATTGTAATGCAAAATAAGAAAAACTAACCGTGAAAAGGGCTATTGACGAGCACTCTTAAGGCCCGGGAAACTGGTTGCTTGGCGACGGGCGAAAAAACAAATGACAACTCCGAGTCTAAACAGGATTCGAACTTCCCTCCTCCGTAACACCGGTCGGCAGCTAATAGAACTCCTGTGCCCGGTTGTTCGAAAGCCGATTAACTTAATCCAGGATTAGCGTAAGCCTTTTTTCTTTCTTTTTTTTTTCATGTTTTCAACTTTTTGGTGAAAGATTCTTTTGCTTATTTTTGTTTTCCAAGATTGACTTCTTCTAATTTGTGCCGAATATCAGCGTAAAACTTGATCATCATTTGGGAGTAGAGAAATAAACTCCTCGGTTAATTTTTAATCTCAGAATGTGATTAGCGTTAATGGGCTTTTGAACAACCGGAGCTAACCGGGCCAAGGGGAGCTACAGGTCGTTTGTCGCTGACAGACGTAAATAAACGACCAGGCCCGAGTTGTTCGAAGGGTGGTTAGCGCTATCCACTGGATAAATCACTATCCCCTGGTTAACTCAATTGGTTTTACTTAGTCTAGTGTTTATCCGCTGGATAGTGATTTATCCGGTGGATAGCGTTATCCACCTTTTGAACAACCGAGGCCTGTAGTTCCCCAGTGAGTTCTAGTAGCTCAATGGGTAGAGAATCCGACAGTACGGAGGTCGAAGGTTCAAATCCTGATTGATTTTTCATTTGTCCTTTTGCTCGTCGTCAACGAGTTTCCTATAGATAGATAGATAGATAGATAGATAGATAGATAGATAGATAGATAGATAGATAGATAGATAGATAGATAGATATACCTTTATTTAAACACGATAATGTGCATGACACCTTATTAGACATCCGTATCTGTATAACTTAAGGTGGCGAAAGGGATAATTATTATATTAGCAAGATTTTTAAAACTGGATCTCGATCCCTGTCGTCCAAGCAGGGCGTTACTAGAACCTAACCGGCCTCCAAATCGTAAAACATGGTTCCTTTGGACAGCAGGGGTGCAGTGTGGGGGCAGTAACGTAAAAATGTTGAAAGTGATTGTACACTGGGCTGCTTTGGCCAAAAACAGTTGCCATCGCTGCACAAAAAGGATAGCATGCAAGGTTGGTGCAGTTGTGGGACAGTTATGAGAGCTCTCATTCCCACTAATGACCACTAATGTAAATCCCAAGGCTGTGGGTTCTCTTCTCTTTGAGCGAGACCTGTGTAAAGCCGCACCCTTCCAAATCTCGTCACCCAAAGCCAGGGAAAAGCGCCCTGGGGATGAAGTTACACTTGTCTTTTCAGGTAACTGCCAAAGATAGGAAATGGTATATGGTGTGGGTCAGTTCAAAAGTGAAATCCATATATGGTGCTACCGTCTGCCTTGCTGTGAAGTTTACCTAATATAGCAAAAAAGCCTGAAAAATAACGGTAAAATACTGATGGAAAATATGTGAAAGTGGTATCCCTGTATTAATAAGCACTATCCATAGGAAACCCGTAGAACGTATGCGCAATAACAATAGTAGGCACCGCCGTAAATGCTACTGGGAGATGATCACGAGTTTTCACTTGCTGCTGATGGGATAGAGATCACCAACTGAAAATGTCAATATTAATCGAATTTCTAAGAAGCGAAAGATCATCAATTTAAGCAGTTTTTTTTTTAGGAAGCCCGAAAAAAAGCCAGGCTTGAAGAGATCGATCGATCCCCTGACTATGCTGTACAATACTCTCTCTCAGTTATCAAACCCATGATCTGGAAGTTGGTTGCTTGTGAGTTCATTTTATATCTCGTAAGATCGACGTAAGATGTGAAAGTACGATGGAGAGAATATACGAAGTTCATGTATTGCTACTGCGCGTATGGACTGATCGA
>OX421447.1:61858843-61861343 GCA_949126865.1 Montipora capitata | reverse complement strand
ATGTAATAAAGGTTAAATTTTCCTATTGAAAACCGCTCTATGATTCCTTCACTCAGTGGTTGGTTCAAAGTTCTGGCGCCATTTTTTCGACCAATCAGAAGTGAAACCAAAACCAATCGTGGCTTGGGCGTGCACATTTTCCCGCGCTTTGTGTCGGCTACTTGTAATTACTTCGCGTTTTGATTGGTTTACTGGATTGCCTCCGTCCTTTTTGATTGGCAAAAGTTATTACTTTGCTTTTGGTTTTACGACACTCGATTGAAACTCGCTCTATGTATGATTCGTGTTAACTGTAGAAGTACTTTAGGCAAGTTTACAGGTTTGATGAATCCCTAGTGGCTACTACTTTTAGCATTGGATGTTAAGTTTGACCAGAAGTTTGCTGCATTCAAACGCGATGTAGTCGAGAAAGAAGCTGTCACTCAGTCCCAATTGAAGAAGCTGAAAACAGAATCCAAGGCTTCGACTTCTTTTAACTTCAAAGGAAAAAACGTACAATACGAGTTCAACTAGGTGCAATAGACGGAGGTATCAAGACCATCTCAAAAGAAAACCTTTCAGCAGCTAATTCAGAACTTGAAAGAGTGAAAACTCTCATTATTAAACGCAACAAGTTAATTAGTTTCGCGGACAAGAGCCCCGTTGGTTGGACAGTCGTTGAAGAGTATGAATCGGACGAACTCGCCGACGAATCAGAGGACGAGAAAAAACTCCGATCAGCCGAGAAACCAGCATTCGTCAAGATTCGGGAGAAGCAATTTATGCGTCTTGCCGGCCTAACTCTACAACTACCTACCCTAAAGCCAGCGAGGCTCCATCCACTGGTTTGTCTACTGGCAGTCAGCCTTTTTTTCGCATGCAGCCCTTTCGTGGACGTCAGCCTCAACCGTGGCAGATAAGTGCTTTAGCTGCGGACAGAGAGGCTACTGGGCGAATTCTTCCTCCTGCCAAAGCCGTTTTAGAGAAACCACTGCAGCCGTCCCAACCAGTAAAAATACAAACTGACAATAATTACCAAGCCGTTTTCAGAGACTAGGGCGAGATAACAATTTTAATGATGAAATGGTATATGAAATGAATGATATATGAACTGAGAATATGAAATCAAGTGAAGCTATGATCTTCGCAGTTATGAGCGCAATTTTTGCAATTGCGTAGAGAAGGCTGAAAAATTCAGGACTTCAACGGGGTTTGAACCCGTGACCTTCGCGATTCTGAGCTATAAAGCCACTGACGTTGGGCGCTGGTCATTTGTGGGTTCTAATGGTCCTGTGAGGAATGAAGTGCGCACCGGAATTGCGAGGTCACGGGTTCAAACCCCGTTGAAGTCCTGAATTTTTCAGCCTTCTCTACGCAATTGCAAAAATTGCGCTCATAACTGCGAAGATCATAGCTTCACTTGATAATAATTTTAAAAACTCATTAATAATTCATGAGCCTAACAGCCTATCAAAACATCGATGAAACGTCACGTGTATGAGCTTTATATCCTGACACTCCTCGTTAGTATTCTTTATATAAAGAATACTTAATAGCTTGTTTTTCTTGTATACTAATATTCACCTCTCACAATTTGAACCAATGTTTTGAGTCCAGAGGGACACGCTCTTACCAGCACCTTTGCTGATTCATCTGATTCACTTAACAGTTGTTTTAGCGAAGATTGTCAAGACGAAACGCCATTCTTGGGTTGCAGTACGTCACGCAAGTGAAAACATAAATCTCTTACCATTTAACAAATTGAGTCAAGAAATGGAAATTTATAGAAGAAGAATAAATAAACAACGGGTCCAAGTCTCAGGGCTGTGCGATATTCCGTACTTGAGTTATTCGGCAAATATATTACTCAAATTTGTAGAGTTTAGTATGGAGGCGCCATGTTGGTGTACTGCTGAGGTACACCAACATGGCGGCCGGAAACCTGTAGAAACATCTGGAATTTAGTTTCTGCTGTATAATGAGCTAGAAAACATTCGTATAGACACGTCTCCTAGTATATTGGCTGTTTAGGCCACAAAAACACGAGGGGAATCGATGTTTTTATGCAACTGGTGTGTTTTTCGAAAGCCGTTAACATGTCTCGCATTGTGAAAACCTCTGAAATTCAAACTGCTCTATTTCGAAACGAAGCACGGTACCGAACTGAAAACATGCAAACAGATATATTTTAAAAAACCTTTTGTAGCTGATCGAGATCTTTAGTTTTGTATTTTATTTTTTTGTGACGTCACGTGCAAACCAAGCAAAAGGCAATCTTAGTCTTACACGGTGCGACTTGTCGGCCCGATTTTTGGCGGTGGCTGTGAAAAAAATCGGGCCGACATAAAAAATCTGTTGCACTTCGGCCCGATTTTTTTCAAAGCCGCCGCCAACAATCAGGCCGACAAGTCGCACCGTGTAAACCGGCCTTAATAATAAATAAATATAAATAAATAAATAAATAAATAAATAAATAAACAAATAAGTAAATAAATAAATGAAATAGAATAGAAATTGAGGT
>OX421447.1:61843843-61851343 GCA_949126865.1 Montipora capitata | reverse complement strand
AGGTGAGCTTATTGCATTGAAAGATACACATACGTTTCGGTACGGTATTTGTTTTTGTCGAATTTTAATAGGATTTGTTTTAATATATCGCACAGGAGATAGTAATTTCTTTCCCAAGATGTAATCATAACAAGTTAATGTTGTATCAGTGTATTTGTTGATATTTTAACAAGCTTTCGCAACAATTTATGTTATTGGTTACGCTGCCACTTGCCCTGTGTAGTTTTATAATTTATAAAAAGTGAAGTTATGTTACGATCTTGAAACCTTATGATAATAACCATTTGGGAAAGCCGTTTGACAACGTTAAGCTATTTTTCCACCCTTATTTGCTGTTGATCACCACGTCTTTAATTTAACGTGGACTTTGATTTGAAGAATTTGTGGATTTTTCAGCATTTAAGCTTCTATAAATTGTTTTACAGTCTTTTTTGCCGTACGTACCGTACGCGCCATTGTATTATTTTGCTACTTTATAAACTGTTGGAAACTAATGATTATTTAGAAACCTAGGGCTCGGATCGATTATCGTGTCGTGATAACTCGCTCAGCCACTCGTTTCAACAAAGGCACTTTATATTTTACCTTCCGCGAAAAAATGACATCAGAAAATTACGTTGTCTTGGTGACATATTTGTGGAGTCAATTATCTCAAAATATTGACCTCTTGTGGGTGTAAATTATATGCTTTGCCCACAAATTGTTTACTATGTTGATATTTGTTTGATTAGAGGGATTCACAATCTGCTTTCCCTAGAAATTCTGCGAGATCCTACCAATTTAAAAAAAAAAAAAGAGAAAATTGTCAAATTACGGTATTTTTTAAAACCTGAGTGGTCTCAATGTGTAAAATTAGAGAGAAGGAAACTTTTCAAGATGCATTTGATAAGAAGGAAAGTACGTACTTGCAGAATGTCACTCAGAACTTTTGGTATGCTTTAAGTGGCACTCAATTGAGAGGATAAATCTCCCATAGTCCTTAATTCACAACTGTCAAACGTGTGGAGTGGTCTTTGTTTCTTAAAATTGTTCTTTTCTGAGAATCTCTTTATAACTAATATTATATGTCTGGTCTTCATTATTGCAATATACTGCTATGCAAAAAAAAAACTGCATGTACACATTATGCTTGAAAACAATATCCAAATTGACTTTTGACCTTGATAACTAATTAAACAGTGTACTGATCGAGATTGATTTGCCTCATAAGTTTTTATTACTTCTGTGGAAAAACCTTTTTTTTTTTCATAGTTACACTTTATTTTTGAGGATCAACCCATAAAGGAAAAAACAAATTTTAAAGAGGTTTCTGCAAGATTTGTTGTCTTACTTAATATATAAAGTGAACTCCACTAATACAGAAATTAATCAGTTCCTGCCAATTGTTTGTAGAGAGAACATTTGACCCAAGATCAGCAATAGCTACAGAATTACAGCTTTCTGAGATAAGTGATGATGTTGGAACTTGTTGGCGTGAGCTGGGACCAAAGCTTAATATCACTGCAGCAAAAATCCACAACCTAGATGAAGACCACAAAAATAATCGTGACAAAGCAAATGCCCTCTTGGTCATGTGGAAACAACAGGTGGGGAATAGTGGTGCTACGGTTGGCAGACTTGCAGACCATTTGAAGGCCATTGGAAGAACCAGCATTGCTGAAAAACTTTTAGGTTAGCACAGAATGGATGACACAAAGGTTTCAGATGACTTATACTTTGTAACTTACTACAGCCTGAAAATGTATCCAAAAAAATTCAAATGAAACTTTAAGATTTAGACATAAGACTTTCCCTAATCTTGCCAACTAAGATCTTTATCATCTCAGTGAAGAAAACTTGCAATTTAGAACATGGTCGAAATAATTCTCTGAGCTTAGACCCCCCTAGGTAGCTCAGGCCTTGTGGCCCAAATAATGTCATGACCGGTATTTTCAGAAATAATTATGTCTGCAGTACATACTACTTAACAAAACTTTTGAAAACCCTGACTATAATCATTTTTCTTGTTGTTGAACCAGTAAGCCTGAGGAATTTCTTCAGCAGTCATGTAACTATGTAACTATGTGTATGTTAAACCTTGTTATAAGTGAACAGACTTAACTGATTAGAGTTTAATGTGAAGTGCTAGTTTTCTACCCCATATGAACCATGTGAGCGTTGTCCCTACTAATGGACACGGGCCCACACAAGGACATAGAAAAACTCTGATCAGGGTAGGAATTGAACCGACGACCTTCGGGTTAGATCACCACTGCTCTACCGACTGAGCCACAAAATCAGACTGCAGCAGGACGGGAGCAAGTCTATTCAAATATAAGGGCTACATAGCCAACATTTGCAAAAACGTAATCCTTCCTTGTACTTGTACAAGTTCATTGCCAGTCGGTAGAGCAGCGGTGATCTAACCCTGGTCAGAGTTTATCTCTGTCCTTGTGTGGGTCCATTTCTATTAGTAGGGCTAATGCTCACATGGTTCATAAAGGATAGAAAACTAGCAGTTCACATTACATTCTAATCAGTTAAGTCTGTTCAAATAAAAGTGCTACACGGCCAACGTTTGTAAAAACGTAATCCCTCCTTGTTATAAGTGATTTTACTTTATCTAAATTGCATTGATTGGCATTTCAGTGTTTTGGAGGTGTACTTCTGCAGCTAGCTTTTAACTCATTGAGTAGTTACTAGTAACTATCTCAGATAAGTGTTTACTCTCCACTTATGTAACCTTAATTTTTGATGTGCTTTTATTGAAATCAGGAGTAGCTGATGTCCAGCTCCTGACATGTTCTGTGGAAAACTGTGATTTCATTAAGTTGACAGTGAAGTGCGACTTGAATGGTGAACTGGATAGCAAGGTAACGCAATGCATTGATTGGAAACATGATATTTATTTTGAGGGTACAGTTGTATTTGGGTTTCATCAACAGGCAAGAACTACAGTGTACATGGTGTATAAATTTGCCTCTTTATTCATTACACTTCAAGAAAAAGTTATTACCGGATAATTCAATTCCCCCGATCCCAGTAATGGTTATTTTGATTTATTGAAAAGAGCTACTGAAAAGACATAAGTTATTTGTAGACTGGGAGGCGCATATACATGTAGCTAAAACTGTGACTGAGATCTTGAAAATGCTGCCAGAGTCCACAGGCCAAGAGCAGCTTTTTCAAGACTGAGATCACAGTTTTTTGCTATACAGACCGACCCTCAGCTGGTAAAGGAATTGTATTTTTTCTCTCTCTCTCTCTCTCTCTCTCTCTCTCTCTCTCTCTCTCTCTCTCCCTCTCTCTTCATCTCAGAATTAAATCACTTGTTCACTGGCGTCACGTTTGATAGCGAATGCAGTGAGTGACTTTATTACAAAGTTAATGTTTCAAAGAGAAATATTATTTTGTATTTGAATTCTGTTTCCAAGCCTCTTTTCTAATAGAAGTGTATTTTGAAAGTAACTTTTGTATGTAAACGGAAGTGGTAAAACAAAATAGAAATTTACGGTCAAGGACAAAAAGTCTCCGAGTGTTACTGTGCCCGTGGGCAGAGATAGGAAAATCCAGACAGCACAAATTGCAGGATTCCATACCACACCTCTTGGAAAAAACAAACGTTAAATTATTTTTGTTATTGATTGCGTGAAAAATGGAAATGCATGAATGTGTTGCTGCTGCTCTAGTGTGGCTGTTTGTTTACAGCTTACAAAAATTTGAATCCATGTTTTTTTAAATAAAAATAATTGGCACTGTAAGATTATTTTATATGACCTCAAATTATGTTGATAAAGGTATGTGTAATAAATTATTATTATGTAAACCTTGAATCTTTCATTTCTTATTTACTTAAGGGGATTTTATCTTTGGCAGGTCATGCTATGTGAAGATGCTGGTGGAAATAAATTTTTGTTGAGACCAGTTAATGGTAGTATGGGAAACTGGAATCCCGAGGAGGTAATTGCTTCATACACATAGGAACATAAATGAGCAACCATCAGGCAAAAGCAGAGTAAAATCTGAAAAGTTTAAAGGCAAACTAGTCAGTGCATGAGTTTAAGGAACAATTAAGTTGGACTTCAATTTCTTAATAACAATAACAATAACAAGAACAATAATACAATAATGCTAAGGTGTGCAGTAAAAGACAGCAGACACACAAATTGGGTGTAATTACATTTAAGTGGGCAGGGAATGTACTGGCAAGTCATGGATCCCACCGCTGTATGGACCACCGGATGAGGGGCCTTGGGGGTGCCTCATGCCTGCATTGCAAGGCTGGCATAGTTACTGGCATAATGTCTTGGGACTAAGTTACTGGTAACCCAGTGCAGCGAAGTAACAGTATGCCCCCTCCCTGACAGGGCTTCAGCACAGGGCTAAATGGGTGTCACAGGTGGCAATTTCCTGCCCATTATTAAAGAGGATAAAGGAGGTTACAAGCAACTGATAGGGAAACACTAAAAGAACAGGAAAGCAAAAAGAAGGTGGGAGAGAGGAGGGAGGGATTAATTTGCTGTAAGAAACAACAGACTTGAGCTTTCTGAGAAAGTCATGCTGAGAACGCCCCTTTGGATAGATTGATTGAAAGAGCCAAATGGGGTACGGTAATCACATAATGGGAAGTCACAGCAGTCCTCCCCAGGCTCCATCCAGTATTTGTTTACCAGCCAGGTAACTAAGCACAGAATATTGTTCTGACATTATTTTTAGCAAGTTAAATAAAGTTAATAACATTATTGTTCCTTCACCCCAAGCACTTTGATTTAAATTAATTCATTAATAATTATTTTGCTGAAAGGGTGAATGTCAGAACTTTCTTTTAGATCCAGAAAAATAAGGCGTTTCTAGAGACTGTTGCTGCCGCTGCCAAGGACATGGGGAAAACACCTGAACAAAGGAGGCAAGAAAGCTTAAAACGCATATCTTCGGAGGTTCAAGAATTACAGCAAAAACTTAAAAAAGTAAAATTGGACTTGGGTGACTCCAAGGAATGTACAGATTCTTTTACTGCTTGGACAAATAAACAAAATGATAGAGAAGCAGAAAAAGAGGTATTAGATCATGATGCGAAGGTGCCACAACAAGATGTCAATCATTTGCTGCAATCCTGTGAGGAACAGCAGTCATTTTGTCAAGGAATATACAGTGCTCTTATCAAGCTTATTGGTGAAGTTGGCCAACCAAGGGATGACAATTTCAAGTGCATTTCACAACTTTGCAATTTTACAAAGGAGTTAAAAGACCAAGAAAAAGCGTTGTCTCCAAAAATTGAGTTATTGAATAATATGAAGGACTGTTTAGATACGCATCAAACAACTAAGTTGGAAAAATTAGATAAGTGGTACAGGGCTCAACAGGAACAGATTGACGGTGTGGAAAAACTTCTGTTAAGCTTGCTTTCACAAGGAAGCATTGCACAAAACCAGGTCAGTTTAAATGATATGAATCTGCACTATGCTCTGAGTGAAAAACAGAAAACATGTTAATTAATGAAAGATAAAAATGTAAGAAATGTATTAGTTAAAAAATGAGAGCATTAAGAGAATTAAGACAAGAAGCATACAGCTGTACTCAACACAGAACAATAATGACCCAGTGAAGAAGAAAGAAGAGAAGAAAGAACAGTACGTTTATAGCAACATATGGCCTGGTGTAACCACAGACCCAAACCATTTTATTTAAAAATGCATTTTGTTGTGCAGTTCTATTTGTTTGAATCTATGTATGATTTATGCATTTTACTTTAACTGATTTTTGGGCATTATATACTAAACCATGAAACACTTAACACCAAAACAAGACTTACAGGTTGTATCCCGGTTGCGCATCGAGACACCCATGACTCGAGACCGAGCCTACCCTCTTTGCAGGTAGCACAAAATTCTCAACAGGACCAACACCTGCTGAATTTGTTTCCTTGTGAGTTTCAGTGTTTGAGAAAAAAGGGTAGAAAGAAATAGCTGTTTTGTTGTTTTGTTTTGCTGTTTCATGGTTTAGTAATGCCTCTTTTTTTACTTTAGAAAATGTTAAAACGGAGGTCTGAACCAGTTTTAGGTGGGAAACCAGCATCAGGATTTTCAAGAGGGGTAACAAAAAATTCTTATTTTTTCCATTCTGTTATTAGTAGTCCTTGAATTACAAATAGATCTTGTGGAAATGATAAAAAGGATTACAGATTTTGTCTTGATACCTGGTATAACAAGTTGGGTGGTTGTAGTAAAAACCATGTTTTTTTTTTCAGAGGTCAAAAACAGACTCATCAAAGAATTCTGGCAAGTCACCAAGCTTATGTGAACTTCGAAATTTGAGTAAAAAGTCCAGCATATCAGAACCCCTTTGTCCACACCGAATGTGTGTAATGGACACGGACAAGAAACTTAACAAAGGACAGGTTTGTATAGTTAAGTCCTCCATCTAAATTGGGGAAGCTTATCAAGATGTAAAATAAACAATAGGCCACAGGTGTTTTTGTGTCACTGACTTATTGCATTCCCAGGTCTCGTAATAAGACCAGATCTGACCAGACAACATAGTTTTTGGTTATGAGGCATGTCAGGTTCTCAGGAGCACCATATTACACAAAGAAATCTGTTATATTAGGGCAGGCCCCTGCAAATGCTTCTGACTTCCTTCTTGCTCTTCTCAACAGCGTCACGAATGTTTACTTTGTGTCAAGGGAATTCCTCTGGTGGGAAGGCCAAGAGCTGAAAATTCACCTGTGACTTTTCAGTTTTGGGTTATGTTTTTTTGCTGATAAGCAAGTTAATCATTAAATTATATCATATAATTTAATGATAATGGCTGCCAACACGGCTTATCTCGGATACAATTATTTCTACTTTCTATGTCCCGCTTATATTATTCCCAGCAAGTCCCAATGACCTTTGATCCTCTAAAGGCCCCAAGCCCCTTTCACTCCTGTAAGGGCCAATGAGACTTATAGATTTTACTCTGTCTAATGCCAGACGATTTTACTCGTCAATGGGGAACCCCACAGGAGTGAAAGGGTTAACAACAGCTAGGTTCACTCAAAAACTATGTCCCCATTAATGAGACCTCAGAATCAACTAAGGTATGTAATAATTGGAGAGGATTCAGGGCTAATTATTTTGTTTACAACCGACCGCAGATCAAGCGCTGCTGTGATCAATCAGGCTTGAATATTTCACTCCCAGTTATGATGTGCAGTAAACATGGCTTGACTGTTCTAGCCTTGCCTAACTTGCTACATTATACGGATCTTACAATCTGCATGGATGTGGAACAGAATCCTGTATGGACTCAAGCCAAGGAACACTATTATACAACTGGACACATAGACTACAACTGTCACATAGACTACATAACGAAGAAAGCAATCAAAAGGCTGTTCTCAATCAGAATTCTGAAGAAGAGTGGGGTCACCCAAAGTCAGCTAGTAAGAGTATTCACGACAACAATCAGGCCGATTGTGGAGTATGCAAAAGTTACCCAACGCACTCTCTAAAAGGATTGAGAAAGTGCAAAAAAAAAAGG
>OX421447.1:61833843-61836343 GCA_949126865.1 Montipora capitata | reverse complement strand
TGAGTGCCTTAGATCCAAAATTCTTGCTTTATCACAGGCTTGGTCAATCACAATAGACGCGAAGCGATTGTGTTATTTAGGCTACTTAGAACCCAGGCGCTCTTTTTCCTTTAGATGATTGTCCTAAAATAAGTCCTTTCGACACTACAGTTGAAAACCGCGCCAACTTCTAATTGAAATTACCTTACTTTATTATAGGAGACCTAAGAAAACTGATGTTTAACAGATATCTCAAATTATTCATATAATTTACAACACCGTGAAAAGAATGAGAACTTAGGGTTTGCCTTTTATATATTTCCTAAGATGAAATGGATATTTTTTTATCGCGAAGTAGCAGTTTTTTGCGGATGATAGCTAACTTGATTGAATGCTATTCAATGATTTTCAGAAAGTCGTTACTGTTTTAAATTTTAATTTGATTTTATGCTGATATTTTGTAAAGTGAATGGAATGAAATTAAAAGGTTCTCCTGTTGTATGCCGAGGTGTGTCTACCTTGATCACAAATGTTAGATCTTTGGGGCTATTTCCATGGAGAAAGGAAGATCCTAACACTTAGCCGCTCTTAGCCAATTATCAAGGATAATTGAGCCAGATCATCCTCGCGCTATGCGTCCTCCATTGTGGTTCCTTTCGTCGGGGTCTTCCTTGGGAAAGGGTCTTGTTAGCGCTGGAACCTTTTTATTGCTAAGGTCTTTGAGCATAAGGCCCGGACGGGTCTTTCTTTGTTGATATAAGTATGGCACTTACTTTTTTAAGCAAAATAGAAAATGGTTTAAACCCAGGAGTTTCATGCCTGAAAAATTACCTTGATAGAATTTGATCGCCCGGGTGAAAGGAGTCGTGAGAAGTATTGTTGGCAATCTTCAGACTCTGAAGATGACTTCCGCTCATGACCAGGTTGTTGAAACGTCCTGTCACTGCCAACAGTCTTTCTCAGGACTGCTTTCACCTGGACGATCAAATTCCATCGAGATAGTACTTTCAGTTGATGCATTTGATTTGATGTGTTCAGGCCGAAACCAAAATTAAAGTGGTTATTGAGATTTAGCATCGTGAAACGGGAAACGGTAGGCTGCTAATTGTCATCATGAAAGCGTGAGAATTATCTTATTCTAATTCGTCTCTCTCTTTTGGAAAGTTGCTTGATATCTGTAGATAACAGGCAAGAAATGAGCTAAGAGCAAACAAGTTTCTTTGATTTTTGGCGAAACATAAATTTTAGCATGACGGTTTCTGTTGCTCTGTCTAATAACAATGCGTTATAGTCGCGCAACATATCGCAAAAAACGTGATGAACTTCCTCCTTTTCTTTTCGCCGCTCTCTCACGCGCTCCTCCAGTTAACGTAACGGCCGACTAACCAGTCTGTTTTCTTATTCCAAAGAATTAAACTGCAATTTCTTTTTTCCCAATAATGTTAATATTCCCCGAGAATAAAGCCAATTTCTTTGGATCTCACATGACACGCAAGCCGCCATTTCGCATCAAGTAAAGAGAATACTAAATTGAAAGTTTAATAGAAAGACCATTGCAGTTGGTAAGCAACTTATTAATCAGTCGCAGGAGCCAATGACTAGGGCGTACAGTTTCATTGTATTTGTGGAACGGCATTTTTACAGACCGAGTTATTTTTAGATTAATTTCCCCGCGAAACCAGACCTTTCCAGCTAATCACAAGTGTTCAGTTGAACGAGAAATTATTACCCAAAGGATTGAGAATGGTCACCCGTGCAAGCCAATCTTATTTAAAAACCCGTCTAAAAATAGCTTGATCAGTAAAAATTCCGTTACATAGACCCATTATGGTATCCTGTCAGTTGCAAGCAAGCACTGAAAACCTCACTCTTGAGTGTTTGATTCTCTTGCGGTGATCTTTATAACTTTCATTTCATGTCCGTCCTGCAGGTCGAATCAGTGAAAATTCATATATTCTAAAATTATTTCATTCACCTCTTGCGAGAAGTAACTTGAGGTCGCACTTCATCAGCTCCCAGCTGGCGTGAAAGCTAGCGTAGCTCAACAATCTCGTCCCCAGAGTCGCTTTTCGTTTGGTCAGCTGACAAATGGATTCGTATCCTGTTTCAGCTTGGAATTTTTTAATAGGCTCGAGTGATGATCTTTCTCAATTTCATTTCATATCCATTCCGCAGTTGAAAGATATGAGAAATTATACGTTTGCGTTCGTGTCATTTCCACGGGATGTCCCAGGGGTATCGATCGTGATCAGGAGCCCATCTGGAGCCTACAACTCTACTGTGTTCGTGCAACGGCGTTTTCACAACTAAGGTTATTTTTAGATTGAATTCCCCGCTAATTAGACTCCCACAGGAGCCCGATGACCAATTACAAGAAATTAAGCTGACATCATAGGGTCACCGAACCGGAACTGCCTTTGTTCTTTGACCTAAATTCTCGGGAAGGGCTAGTCTAAAAATAAACCTACTTGTGAAAACGCCGTTTCACAGACGCTGTATGGAAGTTGAACGCTCCAGATGG
>OX421447.1:61816343-61828843 GCA_949126865.1 Montipora capitata | reverse complement strand
TTCTTGGGGCTGAATTTGTTAACGGCGACATTGGTTTTTCCAGGGAAGAGAAGTAATTAACCCTGTCACTTTAAGGAGGTCCGCTATTAACCCATTCCTTCCTAAGAGTGACTCTTACCGATTGACTCTGTCTAATGCTAGACTGCTAGCTACAGTAGATATTGTCTTGGTCAATATTGAGAAAACTGATACGTGTTGTACTTAAGTACCCATCACATGGAAGCTTAATAAACACCCCATTACCACGCATTTGAATCAGTTTTTGAGCTTAGGTGTATTCTAAGAAGCTCGTTTTCGTGGATTAATACGTTTGGATGGCGTGTGACGCAAGACCTGAGATGACAGGGAGGCTATAGTTACATTTTACCGTCAGTCTGCTGCGAAGGAGACTACGGTATATATAGAGAGAAAACATCGCAGACTGCAGACTAGATACCAAATGTCGTCACTTTGCACGCGTTTGCGTCGTAATCGTGTGATGCACTAAAACGACACTAATAAGCAAAACAGGTGACATGTGAAACTCAAAATTACGTGCTTTTAACAGAAAACAATGGTGCACTTCCACTTTGAGGATTGTCTTTTAAGAAAAAACGTTAAATGCTGCAAAATAGTTTAGCCGCAAGAAGAATTCAGTCTAGGGGGCAACCAACCCCAAAACTCCAGAATTTTTGATACAGTTATGCCAATGCAAAATAATCAATCTTGATTCTTTTTTTGTGAGAAAAGTCCGTATGAAATAAAAGCTAGCAAACAAATCAACCCAAAGAAAATTAACTGTTGAGATTTAATATGTTTGCAGGAGCCCATGGGCTCCTGATGTTTGGTGATCTAGGAAAGGCGATTGCGTGACACCCAGCGTAAGTTAAAAATTGAAGAGCATGTGTGTTTCAAAATGTCATCGGTACGTATTTGACCACTGAATGGGCTGTTTTGTGTCAGTCTGCATTTGTTATTTTTTTCTCAGTGCGTGAACGGGCGGAATTCAACAAATCCTGCAATCTGATCGGTTTCGGGAGCGAGCGGAATCCTAGCCTTTGTTGCGTGAGCTTGTGTGATGACCTTAATTTCAGCACGGCGGGGCTGGGGGGGCTTTAACCCCCCCCCCCCCCCCCAAATTTCACAATTTCAAGCAAAAAATAAAACTGTAAAAACGGTGCGAGTCAACAATTAAAAAACTGATTTTAGAGAGGAAGGGAGAGAGAGGACAAAAAAATAATTGAGTTATTTACCAGCTAATGGTCGGTCCGTATAGCGAAATAGCTGCCCGCGGCCTGCGGCCTCTTTCAGCATTTTCAAGACCTCAGCTGGCAAATAACATATATACCCAGCCTGCAGTCTGCTTTCTGCTTTTTATACCTAGTTTGCAATTAATTTGCATATTATACTGACCGGTTAAAACGTTTTGCCAATGTTTTTCACAAACAGCTATGGCTCACTTAAGAAACAGTTTTCTTTTACCCGCTTTGTAAAACAAACAAGGAAACATTTGTTCTATAATCGTTTATCCAGGACGTGTGACATCCACGTGAAGAGTCAGTTTCGTCCAATCATAAGTCGAACGTTTTATATGATTGGCATTTGTCGCTGAGTATTTTAAGCTCCGCCTTGTTTGAAAAGTTCGTAAACGACACAAGGGGCGTCACTACTCACTTCATTGTTCACAAGGAGACATGGAGGATTCCTCTCTTGAGAAACTGGTGGGAATGAAAAAGGAACGCAAACCTTCATGTACTCTTTGCAGTAATCATGGTGTACGTTCGAACCTCAAAGGCCATAAACATCACTGCCCTTTCTTGAACTGCCATTGCGAACGGTGTGTAAAGGGACGCAAGAAAAGAGACATCATGAAACAGCAAGTTCGTCTTCGTAGAAAACAGATGAAAGACTTTGGAAACCGAACTTTCTGTGCTACGCCTTCGGAGCCGCAAGGTAAAAAAAAAGTTTTCTTTTCCTTAAGTCTTGTTAGCGCGAGCAAGTTTAATTATTTGTAAGCTATATTGTACACTGTCCAGGAAGACAACTTCTCTCCCCGTGCCTTGATACTTTCGCTTGAATCATGCTTACATATTTTCCCTTCATTTCAACGAACTTTTTGTGTTTTTTTGGCTTGTCGACGCTAAACTAATGGCACAAAATGGGCTGTCATTAGCTCAGGCAAAACATAAGGAAAAGAAACCATTCAAGCTATAATAAACATTTTCATGTTTCAAATGTTTTTGCACTAGCTTTTTTAGGGAAAGCCAGTATCTAGTTTACTTACTGTACATTCCTCTCGGCTTTTAGCGGACATCTCCTCTTCTACATTTGCTAAAACTGGAGAAACTCTCGTCAAGGAAGACGGAAGCGTTTTGGATGAAACCAGGGAAAATTTTCCCAAAACTAGCAGGCACAGTTTGATGCAGAGCGTGTCTAACATCATGCATTCACCGTACAGCGCCCCTCGGCGACAATCATTTAACTGCAGTCCTTATGTGTCAACTCCTTTCCAAACCGTTTGGACCACTTGTGATGGCCGAATTTTTCATTACAACAACTGGCCGGAACAAGGTCTGTCGCCGTATTCTGTGGAGCCGCAGGCCAGCCAAGTGTTTTCGGTATCAGATAACAGCGCTTTTGTCAAGTACTGCAATCTACCTTCAAGAATGGCAGACCATAGTATGATTTCGTTTAAGTATGGCCGTCCTTCGTCTGATGAAGCTGCTGCCGTTTTGGCATCTTTTGGAAATTCAGAGCATGGCATAAGAAGTCGGTGAACCGAAAAAGTGATAGTACATTGATTTTTTGTCCAAGGCGGGCCCAGCGAGCTTTTGCATCGAAAGTGTTTATATTCTTGTTCTCATCGATAGCTTAGTTTGGATATTTTGTTGACATAATTGAAGTTGTTCTAGTCTTGAGAATAAATTTTAAGTGGTGTAATTTTCTTAAGATATCGATTTCAAATGGCGTATCCATGAGCGCATTTTGAGGAGTATATTTCCCAGGTTGAAATTATATCGTTCAACGTCGTGAAAAGGGCTTGACCAGGTACTGAGGTGTAGCCCAAAGGAATTGTTGGTTTCCGCTGTTAGAAAAAATAACAATGAAGGAAAAAGTGCTGTTTCTGATTACGGTTGAGACTGATTTTGTAGTAATTTTACATATTTAAAAAATTGTGTCAATTACTAGCATACATAAATGTTTATGTATCTGGAATGTTTTCATTTCTGTCCAGTGATAAAATCGTCTAATGTTGTTTTGTAGGGAGTCAATTTATGCGTTTGGCCAGAAAATAATTTTAAAAAACGTTCTTCTGTGGGTTTAATAAAAATTTATAATGATTTGTCAGTGTGACGAATTCCGTGGACTGCCTGTCGCTTTTCATTAATCGATGTAGACGTAAGTCTGATGTCGGGGCAAAAAACACCTACTCAGTGCCTGGACATTTTTGGAGACAGAAATTTTATATGTTTTGGAGTAGTTGGAGAAAAATTTATACTGAGAAAGTAACTTCAAAGACAGAATAAATTTCATAGTCAGGGAATACGAATAGTTAGAAGCCGAAAATGTAGAAAACATGAAAAATGTTGCAATTAGTAGACCTTGATAAAGGAAAATCTGGAGATCCATGGAAAAAAAAATGGAGATAAAAAGTTGTGAGATTCTATTTTTTCCCGATAAAGATACAATTAACTTGAATTTCCTTCTTTCTTTGTACTCCCTGTTGTAAGAAGATGCACCTTTCTTTCACGATTCTAATAGGTTTTTACAAGGACGAAATTCTTCCGGATATTAAAGCCAACTTCATGGTCAAAATGTTAAACAAGGTTCCATCGAGGCTTTTAAAAACAGGAACAAAGAAAAGGAACTTCTTTGCATTATGGCCACTTTTTTCAGAGTCAGAATTCAACTCTCCCGTTGAACTACTTTTGAATGTTTTCGCCCTTTTCCGATTTTTGTCCTATTATGATTAAACCTCGCAAAGATTACTTGAAAACTCGGCATGGTCTCAATGTCTGGTTCTCATGCAACTTTTAGTTCAAGTTCAAGTTCAAGTTCAAGTTCAAGTTCAAGTTTATTAACTTCTTATCTTACTATTACAATGGTAATAGCAAATGCTATTCTAGGCGGGTAGTGTTTTATCTAAATATGTACAAAGAAGTCTTCTTTCTTAAAAAAAACGTTAAACTCAAGAACAAATCACACAGCACAGTAGTGTTTCTTTTTTTTTTTGGGGGGGGGGGGGGGGCTGAATTAACCGGTAAGCTTAATTTAAAAAGTGGCAAAATATCCAAAAACACGTTTCGTCGTGACAAGATGTCCCCCCATTTCTCTCATATCCCGTTGGTAATTGGTGTCACGATTTTACCCCAACAGAGGAAGGTTAAGTTGGGCTATTTATTCCATTTTTTGTGGGGAAGCGGGAAATTTCCTTTATATGTGCTTTATATTATGCGCCGATCAACTCGAAACTTCAGCATCCCCTCCCCGCCCGGGCATTTGGACTTTTGAAGATTGGATCGTTCAAATTCCCGCCCCCTCGGGCCAAAATGGTGTTCAAATGCCTTACCCTATCGTCGGATTTTTCTGTCATACCCTACTGAAGAACAATCGTCGTCGGCTTCTGCCGTCTTTAATAAAGACCTTTTGAAGACCTTTTTTGTAAGCCAATCGCTCACAAATGCTACATCTCTTCCTTTAAACTCGTCCAACACGTGATTTATAGCTGTCAGTGACCTCGGCGCCCCCCTCCCCCCCCCCCCCCCCCCCCAAAAAAAAAAAAACCATTTGAAACCTGGCACTCCGGTTCAATTTTCCCCACCCACGCAGGCAAAGGTCAAATTCCCCACTCCCCGGGCACAGAAGATAGCCAAATGCCCGGAGTTTGCCCCGGGCGGATGTCGAAGTTTCGATTTGATCGGCGCATTACAGCTACAAGAGTCGAAGAAACTGTTTCCCTTCGCAATCCAGCTCCATTTTTCTCTTGGTAACAGTGCCCGAGATCTTGGACACCGGTCGAGAGCAGTGCATGTATATTGTATAACATTTTTATTTTGTTTTGTTCTAAAACTTATCCAAGCGAAATGCTTGCAGAAAAACGCCAAAAACAAATAACGATGCAAGGCAGGCTGTACGGCAGTGAGGATATATATACATGTATATATATATATATATATTTTTGTTTTTTGTTTTTTGTTTTTTTTGTTTTACTAATATTTTGTCAGGCGTGGCCTGACTTCTTCAGGGAGTTAAATGAAGAAATTAGGCCGTGCCTAACAAGATATTGGTGAAACAAAAAAGAAATATATCTATATTCTCACAGCCGTACAGCTAGCCCAGCTTGCAAATTATTTGCTTGGTAGATCTCCCAAAATCAGGTACTTCTACTTTGTTCAGATGGCCTTTGCATAAAAAAACCAGACTAGGCTCTTATCGGCAGAGGATTCCTGAACAACAAGTTCTTGCTAGTAGGTAGTATAGAAAACAGGGGTAGAGAAAATAGCACATTCTTAATTTTTAAAATATTATTCCTATTAATAAAAGTAAGGTATCGTAATAGTTTCCTAAAAACTTGCACTGTCGCCAGTAGGCGACTCATAAGCGACTCTGAGGGCTTGAGGTGTTCCTAGGCAACCTTATAATTTAGTATTCCCCCCTTTACATTACAGATAAAGTTCTCACTTTTCCTAGGTCTCAAATTGCTAGGAGTCAAATGAAAATAATTTTCGTCTGTGTTGTTAGAATTGGTCACCGCAGCTTTTAGTCTATGGAGACATGGGTCGAGTTGGGGGAGCGCCCAGTCTTAAACGGCTCATTCAAGAGGCAAGGTCCGGTCGTAACACTGCCGTGTTGCATGTGGGTGACTTCGCTTACGACTTCCATACTTCAGGGGGACTGGTACGTAAATAGGAATCTGGCGCAATTTTAACATGCTTGTAATGGTAGATCATTGAAAACACATTCTTGTCCTTAAATGGAGGATATAACAACATGAAACGAAACTGTGTGGATTTTATTTTGGAGTTGTGGAAAGACTACTCAGTTTGAACAAAGGCGGTCATTGGTGAAATTTAGACGGATATTTTTGTAGCAAGCGAAAGCGGAAACCGATTGGCGGGAAAAAGAGGAGCGCGCGAGTACGTCTGGGACATTTGACACAGATTTAAGCAATAGAGGACGTTTTCCGTGTTTCCATAGCCTCATCAAAACACGAGGGGGAGCTGGAAGAATTCGAGACAGTTATGCAAACCCGAGACGCAGTCAAGGGTTTCTAATACGGATCGACCAATGGCGGTAAATGTTTTTACTTTTTTATGAGTCATTCAGCTTAATTCCCTTTTTGATAGACTGTTAGCATAATTTCCTGTTGAATTCTGTCTTTCGACTCATTTTAAAGTAAACAATACACGAAGTACAACCTCAAACAATAAGATTGAATTGGTAATACTTAAAAACAGAAAGATATAAACAGGGGGTACCCAACAGAAGACTGTTCGGATAGGATGTTGTCTACAAATTTCGACCGTATTCTCAGGAAATGCAAGGCCTACAGCAATGTTTGAAAGAAATTCATCCTCTGCCTCCAAGAAAAAATTTTTTTTCAGGTACAAAAAGGTCTTTGGTACCCTGCGAGCAGTTGGTTTCTCTTACGCTTCCCGAGAGAGAAACCACTGCGAGCAACCCGTTTGATTTTCCATCGAGCATGTGCAAAGTACGTCACACCTCACGTCATGTATTTGGCATCACTTCGTCTTATTTGGCGGGAAATCGCTACACAGTAGGCTCGCCCAAACGCAGCAGTTACGTAGCTGAACGCACGCGCAAGCTCCAAAATAAGTTTACTAACTCGTTTACCGGTTCAAATTTCAATTATTCGTCCTTGGCGCTGGACGGCGGCTCGCTCAAAGAAAATAACGGCTGCTCGCAGTGGTTTCTCTCTCGGGAATTCGAAGCATAGCAGAAACCAACTGCTCGCAGGGTAGGTCTTTGGACACTGGACAAAAGAAAGGAGTTGGCAAGTGTATGCCCTCACAAAAAAATCATGCTCAACTGAAGACTATAGAGTATCTTGGACACTTAACTTAAGGAAATTGCGTGCGCTTGTGTAACATCGCCAGCGTTTCAAAAATTAACAGCAACTCGCTTAAGTTGCCAGACGACTGTGGTCTGGTTGAAACCATACGAAAAAAACTGTTGAAAAAAGTTACCAGTCTCTTCACATCGGCAACGGGTAGATCTCTCTGTGGGCAAAAGTGCTCAATTTGTAGATCTTTACACCTGTATCGTGGTGGTCAAATCCCGTTCGTACCTGAATTTTTAAGGCTTTTCTTCCATTACTGGTCAAATGACGTACGTTACTTCGATGATCGAAAATCTTGTTCTTTCCAAAGTACTGTTAAACAAGCTTTTTATATGTATGTTGCTTTCTTTCCATAAAGAACGGTGATGCCTTCATGAACAGGATTCAAGACATGGCTGCCAGGATACCTTACATGACATGTGTTGGAAATCACGGTACGATTGTGCCAAAATGGCATCCGTTTCTAACATATAACCATCATCAAGACCGAGTGCGAGGACCGCACTTTAAGTTACTGCCAGCCTTTTTTCCCACTTCACTTCATTTGACGGAAATCCGTAAGGAGCTGTAATTTACAGTACGGTCCTAGAAAACTACTTGTAGGCGAATATGCTATTTGTTATATCTTTTGGTTATCATGTCGCGCCAAAAAGGACATCTATAAGACAAGTAGGCCCTTCTGTAGATCAACAATAAAAGCAAGGTGACACACGCTAACATCATCCTGGGGTGGCCAACACATCACGCGTGCGCACAACCATTGCACCCGGTCAATTAGCAGCCATGGACAGCTGTTTCGGCCTTTTGGGCCTCATCAGCATGGCCTAGCTAACACCCGCTTGGTATGTTAGCTACGACATGCGTGATGAGGCCCAGCAAGGCTGAAACAGTTGTCCGTGGCTGCTAATTGACCGGGTGAAATGGTTGTGCGCATGCGTGATGTGTTGGCCACACCGTTGGTGTTAGCGGGTGTCACCTTGCTTTTATTGTTCCTTCTGTAGAATAAGGTCGCTGATTATACGTGCGCTTTCTATTTGAGACATATATACGATAATAAATAGATGGTTTTCAACTGACGTCACAGCAGCCATGTTGGTGTACAGAACAATAGAGGAAAAAGACCTTTTGGGAATTTGACTCTATTATACGGCAAAACATGGCCGTGTCATCACGTGATTGAAAACCATCTGTAGAGTTAGTCAAGCCTAATGCACTAGTCAATTGAAACAACACCCCATAGACTAGAAGATTTTGCTAAGTTCATATTAAAATTGATTGTTTTGCATCGCTGACAAACGCGATAGCTAACAAGTTTTTCATCACAATTGCAATTGCTAGTAGAATCGTTTTGTATACCTTGCAGCGCGCGAAATCAGGGAAAGCAGCAAGGAGGGAACGGAAAGAAATGTTACCCAAACAAACCCTTTGCTGTTTTACCCAGTTAAGGTCAAGTGATAAGTGACCTCGCCTTAGCCGAATTCGTGCATTTGTAAATACTTGTATAATAATCACTTATGTTGTTTATATTTTCCGCACTAAACGTCATTCCCCTTGCAAGTTGTTACGTGCATTTATTGGCCAAACATTGTACCTTTATTACGTAGTGATTTCTCAAACAATTTTCTCTCCTGAAATATTTAAATATAATATCACAGGCACTCAACAATTTGTTTCGGTAGAAAGTCTGGAACGTTTTTCGATGCTTGGACCCAGTCGCACTCTGTCAAGGCTAGCGTTACAAGCCCCGCGAGTAATCCCCGCTAATTTTAACAAACCCGTTACTGTCTCCGTCCCCCCGGAGAAATGCGCAGGTACAAAAGCGTAATACAACGGCCATCTCCCCGATACTCCCCTGCTATTTCGAGGGTGTGGGAGGGGGGATGGTTGGGCGTGGTTTCAATAAGCGGAGATCCCCTTTTGGATAACCCCAGAAAGCAATATAGTGTATATGGAAATAATTATGCTTCGTCGAGAGTTCGGTTATAATATGTCTGACGAAATAGACAATGATGTCAAGAAAACTCGCATATGATGTCTGCTGTAAGCTTGAATGGCGAGGTGGTTTGTGATTGTTGAAATATGCCATAATCTCTGTCAACACGGAATTGCAAACGTTTTCAGGCCTTCTTCGTTTTTTTATTTTTTATTTTTAGCGAGTTACAAAATATGTCAGCCAGCGAGGCATGCATTAAGAAGGAAAACATTACCTGAAAGCTAACCGTTGTAAATAAGTTTTTCGTCTCTCGCTCTATTTCTCTCAGCTTTACGATGTTCTTCATTGAAATTTTCTCTTCTTCTCCTTTATCGGCTTCTCTCGAGACTTTCTTCGCTTAAATTTCTCAAATTTCATCGCCTCTTGTCTCGTGCTCTTTCCTGTTCTTTATCCCGTTGCTCGTCACTAACATGATTTCGCGCCAGAAAAATGCAACTCGCAGCCACGCGAATCATACACGCCAAGGAAAATTACCCGAGCACTCCCGTCCCCAGCGGCTGCCCTGCCTCCCCACCTCCACCCCGAACGTCTGTACACGCGGGCGGATGGGAGGACGCTGACGTCATAACCAAAACTTCTCGCATGGATTGATTTCAAGTGAAGTTATGATCCTTGCAGTTATGAACGCAATTTTAGCAATTGCGTAGAGAAGCTTGAAAAATTCAGGACTTCAACGGGGTTTGACCCGTAACCTCGCGATACCGGTGCGACGCTCTAACCAACTGAGCTGTGAAGCGACTGACATTGGGAGCTGGTCATTTGTGGATTCAAGTTTTCCCGTGATGAATAAATCAGTGAACGAAATGATATATGAGATGAATCATATATTAAACTGCGGATGTGAAATCATAACTTCACTTCCGCAATTCAATATGTGATTCATTTCATATATCGTTTCGTTCATGGATAGATTTCCCAAAAAATCTTACCCATGGTGCTCCGCTGAGCTTCGCTAATATATCTGAATTTATGTATGCCAAACGTAGCTAATTTCTTTAAGCATTTCTACCGATCGTAATAAATCAAAAAGTGCGAGGCTACCACACCTCGAATAGGGATTGGAACCGACGACCTCTCGCTTAGAAACTTGGATCACAAGGGGGGCGGTAACTGTAAGCGGGGTCCTTGGATTCTTCACTACAAGTCCGGTTGCTAAGAATGAATTCAGTTCGCAGATTGACAGCGTGTCGTTCCGCCTGTCGAATGACAACCTAAATGGCGGGAATATGAAATGCCTGACCGATAAAACCTTATTGAAAGAGATTTAAACTAATTGTTTTTAAAAGCGTTATCAGCTTCGTTTGCGCTGTAGCAAGTTCAGAAACACTCTGCTTTAATACTACGAAAAACATGCAGTGTTTAGGAAACGCGGATGGTAAGAGGGAACAGATCCAGCCAATAGGAAGAGCGGCATGCAAACTTAAAGCCACAACAAAACAAAAGCAAACATGCTCTGATAGTCACTGTTCCTTGCCGTCAATTAGCTACTGAATTTCGAAGAGCGCAGCTCAGCGAGATATTTTTCTTTTATTAATTGGCCGAATGCATAAATAAGACGCTTCTGACAGCCCCTATACGGTCCTTGTAAGATCTCGGAGTACGGAACCACAACCAGAATTTTGCTGAGGGAGAAAAGCCGGAGTACTCCGGCGGAAAAAACCCTCGGGTCATGTTGAGATCGACTGAAACTCAGCCCGCGGTTGATCACTTCGCCAGCTCTCACTCAGTTGACTACGCCGCCTTCCATATCTACGAAAGTGGAACTTTATATACTAATGACTAATTCTATATGCTGTGTACTTCGGTAGTTTTGTAAGGTGGTATTACCATCTCGAGAGTGATACCAAACAGATGGTGAATAAAATTTTGTCTGCTTTTCGTTTTCAGAAATTCCTTTTAACTTCAGTCATTATCGCTACAGATTTTCCATGCCGCAACTTGATTGGCCAAGTTCAGTTAGCCGAATGTGGTACAGTTTCGACATCTCTAGAGCCCACTTCATCGCGTAAGATATAAACAACAACTTTTACTTTGCGTTTTATTAACACGCGGAGCCGGAAGTCAAATTCCAGTCAACGATTTCGTTTTTCACTGTCGTCTGTCACTGCTTGTAATGGAACGAGTTGATGGGTCATTTTCTGCGCTGTGATTGCTTGATTTCGATACATTTTGTCGGTTTCTGTTTCTAACGGTCTGCTAACTGTCGCGGCAGAATTAAAATTGAAATACGAGGGACTTGACGGCTGATAAGAACGAAAGAGTTGGCTGGGATTTAACTCTCATAGTTTGCATGTTTCTGTGTTATGGTGACGCGTTTTAAGCAGCGGTCAGTGGTAGACTTTGACAAGGGAGTTTATAGACCTCTTTCATGATGGCGGCCAAATAAAATATTCTTTTGTTTTAATGCTAATAAGCCTTTCTAGCCTCGCTACGACGAGCAAATTTCAAAAGAATTGTTCTTTCAAAATGAGGGCAGTAGGTCTAATTAACGTAAAGACAAAAGAACGTAAAAGTGGTCCATGATACTACGACTTCTTTGCTATGTCATTGTTAGTTAGCATTGGTGGTATCTCGCAACTATTTTTTCAGGTCGTTAGGGTTAGCGTTAAGGCGCCCGCAAACATTGTTTCCGGAAATTTTTCCTCGGCGCGCAAACGAGGAAACAGTTGCTGAGGAAGCATTTTGTTTCCCGGGAAGCAAATGTTTCCTGAGGCCGCAAACGGGGAAACATTTGTTTCCGCAACAACGTTTCCGCAACATTGTTTTCTCGTTTGCGGGCGCCTTTAGGGTTGGTGTTCCCGTGAATTTTTATATTTTATATACATTATTTCTCAGTCATAAGTCATAAGTTATTTCAGAGGAACACATGAGCCCAACAAATTGATCTTCTCTCAAATGTGTGGCTTCATAGCTCAGTTGGTGGAGCATTGCACCCGCATCACAGAGGGCATGGGTTCGAATCCCGTTGAATCGCCCTAAACTTTTCAGGTTTCTATAAGAGACAATTGCTGAAATTGCCCTGCCAGGTGCGACGATCACTTCTCTCAATCTCGACAAAACTTTGAACGGTGTATTTCACTCTCGTGTAAGCTGAAATTTGCAATGAAATGTATTAGAAATGTATTATATTGTATTGAAAGTGTTCTCAATGCCATCAACATCTTTGTTTCTAAAGCAGCCCGCTGTCTCATCGACACTACCACAAGGCGTAACATTTCGTGTGCACGTCAGTTGCGTCTGGTGTAAAAGAACGGCACGTATATATATGTTATTTGCCAGCTGGGAGGTCCGTATAGCGAAAAACTGTGACCCAGATCTTGAAAATGCTGCCCGAGGCCGCAGTAGGCCGAGGGCAGCCTTTTCAAGACCTCGGTCAATGTTTTTCGCAATTCGGACCGCCCCTCAGCTTGTAAATAACTTTTTTTTTTCCTCTCTCTCTCTCCCTTC
>OX421447.1:61801343-61806343 GCA_949126865.1 Montipora capitata | reverse complement strand
CAATTTACTATTATCGTTAATTTAGGACACTGTGTCCCAGGACTTGTGGTAGGAGAGAAAATAAGGAAATAAAAAAAAATCATATCCGTGGATTGGATTCGAACCTGGAGCTTCTACTCCATAGGAAGCGCTGCTTTCCGCTTCACCACTGAAGATCAATACAACGCGTTTTCAAAAAACATTTTTTTGAGTCTGCCATAGAATATCACTGCTGAAAAAATATTAGGCCTAGGCTAGATTAATAATTTAACCCTAAGCTTGGATTTAAAATGTTTAACTTTGTCGTGAAGTTTGGAAAGCGACCTTTGCAGTTTGTAGTATTGTTTGTTGTCGTTTGATAACACAGCATTATCAAATCGTTTTTATTTTTTTTTTTTCCTGAGCAGCTAGCGGTGCGGTGGTCAAGTGGTTAGGTGACGGGTTAATAATGAAAATTCCCAGGTTCGAGTCCTACTTCCATAAGCTTCCATACACTTGGGTTGTCTTTTAAAAAATATATGACCATTTCCCATAATCCATATCAAGCTTTCAGTCTTCTAAATTAGCGATAATTTCAGAGCAAATTAAGAATTAATGCAAGGTAAAGAATGGGTTGTACAAGGTTGCAATGCCATAAGACAATCTTCTTCCCAGGACCTCTCCCTTGGCATCTGAACTGGGCCCAGAGATCCTGGGAACGAGGTTGGCCGTAAGAATAAGTGTGTGTCTGTGTGTGTGCATTGGGGAAGAGGTGGGTGGCCAGAAAAGCTCCTACCTAAACATCTCTGAGGGATCTTGTGAATGTTCAAGCCTTTTCATGATTCGCAGCAAAAACGAAACGTTTCTTTTAGGACGAGACTTGTTTCATACCTTCAATGATCATCTTCTTTAATAACGGCGATACAGCAATAGAACGAATACTAATTAGCAGGACGCAAAATCAACCCGCTACAGTTACTGTTACAGCATAAGTGATAAATCGAAGGAATTTTTGTTAATAAATGCCTTTCTTTGAGATGAAAGAAAGAACTGTTTCTAAATCGACAAATATATAGAAGAAAACGACAATAGCCACACGACAATACGTTTTCAAATATTGGCTGGAAAAGTGTGAAATTTGCTTAACTTTGTAAACTTTCTACCTATCAAGACTATTCACGAGAAACGTATATCCACTGAGATTTAACCAGGTAAATTTTCCACACGGTTATGTAAAACTGGTTATTTGAAAGTACAATTTATTGCCGCACGAAACTTAGTTGACTTGAGGTTGTCAAAAAAACATTGAAAAGCTCAGGTGTTATTTGCTTTAATTCCGACTTGTCTACGACAACGGAAACTGATCTATTGAAAAAAGTAATAATTTCTTGTTGAGGCCTTGCATTCAGCAACTCCAAATAAACCTTTAATGCCCTTATTAACTTGCGCAAAGTTACTTTCCACCTGGACCACGCCTCGTTCGTAGTTTTTCCTTTTTAACGCATAGTTTGTTTGTCCTCACGACGGAAAACTATGGAGGCTGTTTGATTAAGGGTAAAAGAAAACGAACTTTAATAACCTTTTGAGCAACGTGTGTTTGCTTTAGTTGAATCCAGGGCTTATTACAGTTGGCATTTGTTAAAACTGTCAAAACACACCGTAGGTAATTTATTTGCAAGCAAAGCTATTCTGGAGATTTTATTCTGTGCAAAATTGGGATAACAGCCATTGTTTGATAGCATTCGATTCAAAAGAACTTTTTCTCGGTAAATGTACTCGCGGTTGTTCTGTGAGGTATTAGGTAGAGCTTATTGTTCTCAGATATAGCGAGAGCTCAGTGATGAATCGAGGCGAACTAAACGTGCATGCATGCTGCTGAATGAATATGTTTATCAGATTTCGCACAGCCCGTGTCATCAAGAGATCATTTTGTTTTATCAATTTTCTTACTTCTTTGATTAGAAATGACTTGTTTAATATCCTGAAAGGAAATGTTAGATGTTATCTTCATGGTGAGGTGTAGTAATAACTTATTCATAAAGAAACTCACGTTGGTGCGAGAAACCTTATCCCGCAATAGGAAACGGTACACCACGTTCATTTATACGATGTGCCGTGTTAATGAGGCGTTTGAACGTGTCACAGATAGCGACTCGCAAAAGATTGAACTTGGGTCTAATGTTTACACTAACACCTAATCAAACAATCGCACATCCAGGTAATTAAAGGGAAGTGTAGCTTTACGGGATGAGCCAAGGACCGTTTTGAGAACCATAAACCAATTATAAGTTTATGGGAGTAGTACTTCTCTTATTAGGTGTTTGTGTTTCTTTTAGCATAGAAAGAAAACACAATTTGAGGGCTTCTTGTTTCCTTCACCCCAAAGCAAAACTTTTTCTTAGATCTGCGGTAGGTCTTGTACCTACTTCGCTTTGTCTTCGGGATTTAATATTGAGAAAGGCAAAAATAATATTTTTTGCAAAGAATGGTTTTCATTCTGTCCAACACGCGCGCGTTTTCTTTCGATAAGAGCTTCGTTTTGTGCTCAATAAGAAGTGAGTGAAGGGCTTTATTTTTTTCAATAAAGAAATGTAATTCGAGGGTCTATAAAGTTATCTGGGAGATATCATTATCAAGGGGATTTTCAGCGTGCGTGTTGGGGAAACCTTTCAAAGGTAGCGTGTGCTCTCCACATGGCTAATAAAAATAACAATCACTTGCGGCATGGCGTCAATACAATACCCTGTCTTCACATGTTGTAAAGCATTGTTTACGCTTTTCTTTTGCGGTAAGCTGTCTTTGTTACTATTTCTTTATCGTCTTGGTACTTTTGTTGCCTCTTTCTGTGGCTTCGAGCGCGAAAAAAGTGTTTCTCGGTGAAGACACTAATCTTATCAACGCGCTCCAAAACAAAGTGCACGCTCATGTTTCGATTTTCTCCGTTTGTGAGCAAAATGATGTTGATCTTAGTTCAGTTTAAAGGCATCAGCTTTCAGAAATCCAGTATTGAATTTTTTCTTCTCTCGCCTTAGCAGACAAGGAAAATCATATATTCTACCTTGAATGTGAGATTGGGCGGAGGGTAATAGTACAGCACGTTTTATCCTTGTCTGTGTAAAACGAAAGAGTTGCACCAAGTTTAGTGTACAGAATCATGCATGAAAATTCCGTTGAAACATCACAGTTTATTCAGTTTTAGCGGATAAACTATTTTTGCCAAATTGATTTTTATTTTTAGCGCTAAACGAACCCTTTTCTTAATTTGAAAACCTCCAACGCGAATTGTTGCGACAAAGAAGGCTTTATGTAAAAACAACAACAGTTTTCCTTTCAAAACAAGGTACCTATTGTTCAATAAGGAAAAGGGACCTTTTGTTTTTCTTGAGAAAGGATTTCAATAGCGAGTTATTGAGACTTTTCTTAGTGTTTGTCGGTAAAAGTGAAACTTCTTAAAAGGGTGTTTCCGAGCCGGAAAAGGTGATGTCCAATTCGGGAAGTCCATTCTAAATCTTACGCACCACAGCAGAATGAAATCCTGTGTTAATTCCTTGTAATTTGGGACAAGTCAACGTTAAGTTTATTTGTAACTTTTTGTATTCATTTGATTCACTCGAAAAAAAACATAAATGTTTGAAATGGTGAAATGTACTTTTGTTTATGGCATTATGGCATTCATTTTAATCAAATAAATAACTGTCTCCCAGATATTTTTTCTTTCAGAATTTAGGAGTAAATTCACGAGTAAACTTGAAAGTGGCGTAAGGAAGTTGTTAAATGTCCAGTAAGCTCTCGGTGTTTTTCCGCGCGCTTAAAAGTTCTGCATCAACAAAAAGTTTTAACCTTGTATTTTTTCACACAGAAAACGCAAAGGACTCGATACGCACCACGTTTTTATTATTTCTTTTATTTTACACGGATATGTATTATACATCCTGCTCTCAACTATCAGTGAATTTCTGATACGTTAAGAGTTATTTTTTACTCATTCAAAAGAAACACTTGGCAGATTGCTGCAGTTGAATTATCTAAAAGCTAATTTCCTTCTGACAGGTTTCTTGCATAAAGTGTCACATCCTTATGCAAAAAAACCGCTGCTACTTCACAGTTAAATATATTTTATTTTCTCATAAGGAACGTACAAAACTTGAAACCAGAAATTCAAAAATACCAATTTCTACTACAGAAAAAATCTTGTTAGCGTAATTAAAATGGGTGGGATGTTGAACCGGTGTAAATCTTTCTGGCTATCTGAAATGAACAGAGAAAAGACTGTTTATTCGTTCATCTTAACGAAATTAATGCATAATATCTTAACTGTGGTTTCACCTACAGTAAAAGCAAAACTATCTACGCTTACAACGGGAAGACGTGTTGGGTCAACGTCTAATAAGGATAAATTTTTTGCAGGAGTTTTTCAGTTCCGTTCAACATTTTCGATTTACTCCGTTTAAAGTCAGGACCATTCGTCGGTAGCTATGTACAAGGATTATAAAGTCTTAACTTGACCTACTGTAAACAAAACCTCGGAGAGCTCATTAATTTATAAAGAGAATCTGCCACAGGAAAGGCAATTCAATAAATTAATTTCAATTTACTGAACCTGGGCGCATCCATGTTCTAACTACAAATCGCTCCAGTCTCTATCATTTTCTCTTACAAGTATTTTCCGGGTTTTTGCCTTCCTCCTTATCAAAGTTGGCACGCATACGAGTGCATTGCTGAAGCATAAATTGATTCTTCATGCCCTACCATGCTTTTGGCATGTGGGATCAATGTTGTAATTTACCATTTAGACAAAGAAAGCTCGCAAAACACAAACTAAACAAGTTGGGTTACTCGGAACTTAAACATGTCTAAACATTCTTTGACCTAGCTGTTTTTACTCTCCTTTGCAGGATGAAGTTTTAGGAAACGTGTTCTCAATAAATGACAAGCCAAGCGTTTGATCCCCCGCAATCATAAATATTCAAAATAGTGGAAAAAATATAAATATTTTAGGTGATCTTCTCGCTTGTTTCGGTTTGTGCAAAGGCCTGTAATAT
>OX421447.1:61781343-61796343 GCA_949126865.1 Montipora capitata | reverse complement strand
CAATTTCGAATTTCAATTTCATCTGTCATTACTGCTCATTAAAAGGCGAAGACACAACGATATTTATTTCCTTCAGTTGTTTTTAACGCCCAAGAGATACATGCTCCAGTTCATGTCGCTCGATACGTTGAAGAATTTAATGACTGATTTTATAACAGATATACGATAGCTAACTACTCGTTGAAGACAGCCAAGTTGTGTCTTCAACTTTCCTATGGTTACGGTAAAACGTAGACTGTTGAGGCCATTAGAGAACCGCGTTAAATAGCAAATAATTTCAAAATTTCAAAACTAATAAAGTAGCTTTCTTTTCTTTAATAAACAAACAGTACTTTAGTCACCCAGCGTTTTCTTATTTCAGTTCCAAGAGTTAGCTAAAAATGAACAAAAGTAGCGATGTAACACGCTGGGAATTAATGAACAAAAATTTGTGGAATTAGTGGGATTTTGTAATTTTCTACCCAATAGAGGTAAAATTAGTTATTTTTTCCATACTTTTTACAGCACCCACACTCTGTTACCTCGCCTCCCTGAGTAGAGTCCTGTCTTGACGATCCCCTCTTTGGCCGTCTCTTGCGAAAATACTGTTAACGGCGATTAACGTTTAGTTATAGCAGTCAATCGAGCCTAAGGGTTGTTTTTTCTTGAGTTATTCTCAAGTCAGATGTTTTTGAAATTTGTGAGTCGCAGAGAAAAAAAAAAAGAAAAAGGAAAATGGTTTAATTTGTTTTTTTTCTCGACGCTTTTGAGTGCAATTTTGCACGCATGGGGGACCTCCCCGCCTTCTTCACAACGTGTCGTGCTAAATACTTGTTTTCTACATTTGTCGTTGAGCCATCACTACAATCGTAGAACAGAGAACTGTTAATTTTAGTGGTTAAGACTTTTTTGGAGGAAGCAAGGACAATTGCCTTTTCGTGTGAGACAAGTCAGTTTTAGTTCAACGTAATCGCGCAAATTGCGCAGTCGATGGCAAGTTTCAAGAACCATTTAATCATTTAAAACTTTTGTGACTGTGGACTCTGGTACAAAAAGGTACATTTTTTTATCTTCCTGTAGGCAATCTTTGAGTGGATTAATTGTTAATTATGGCCGTCTCCAAACATTTGCGATCTAGTGATAGTTTCCCAGAGGTCATAAAGTTCATGCAAGATTTTATTGTCTCAGAGAAATGCGAGTAAAATACAGTTCCTAACCTTTACTCGCCTGGGGCGAATACAGTTGGAAGAAAATGCAAGGTCTCTAGCTTACAAAAAGGTACCAAACCTTTTCCAAGAACTACAATCTGTGTCGTAAAAAAGAAAATTGAATTGGCAGACAGGTAAATGTTTTTTTTTTCGGAAAGTTGTATTTATTTCTTTAATCTTCCTCTAAAAGGACACACCTATGTCATATGTGAAAGACAATCATCAATTCACTCTCGAGTAATTATAAATGTTCTTTTCTATAATACTCTATCTTTGAATGTGCATTTTTTTCTTTGCAGAATATTATTGGTGGTTGATGTTTAACAGCAGTTTTTCTTTTGTGTTTAAAGTTTTTGTTCCGAAACCAAAGCCTGGCCGCTTGTTATCAGCAAAGTGGTTTTCGGTTTTCAGTGCATAAGAGCTTTGTTTGGATAACATAAAGTTGGAAGTGACGCAGTATAAATATTGAAACACAAAGGAGGTTTTTATTGATGGAAAAAAGAAAAACAGTCTATGGCCAAGTACTTTAACGAGTAATTTACTATACAGCTTTTAGACAAATAATCCATTGCAATTAATTTTTTTCGATCTCAAATTGTGAAGAAATGCTTATAAGTGCTCGTTGCGTGCAATTGCAGAATAGCTTTGCTCGTTGCAGGGAAAGTGAAAAATGTTCAAAACATCCTATTGTGAACTAACAACATCCCTTTGTCTTTTTCTTTCGTTTCACTGGCATCCTTGCAATGCGAAAGACCTACTTTGGATTGAAACCTTAAAACAAAACAAAGGGAACTGAAAAATGGTTTCCAATTAGTCCGACCGAAAATATTCTTGAGTTGCTTTCGAACCCAACTCATAACAACTTCCATTCTGTTGGGCAAAGAAATTAGTATGGGCTTGAATTTTGCCTGGGAAAGTTTTGATTTGAGTTAAGCAATTATACGTGTTTTAGTTCAGGATCAGAGACGCTCCTTATACACTGTAAATATTTACGCAAGTCAGTCTACGGCTGCCTGTTTGTTATAACTACTTTTGATATAACGTAGTATAAGTTACTACTTTGCCTCGAGTAAAATTGGAAGATGACTGGAATGTAAATGACACATCACTTGATGCTGTTGGCAGAGAAAAGTCAATATCCACTCTTGCGTCTATGTTTTAGCCTAGCTATTCACAATATTGTTATTATGAACCCATTATCGGCTTTTAAGTGAGCCTTGAGAGTCCGCCATAGTTTCTGCAATCATGTTTGTTTAAAATGTGCTATTTCTCTGTTTCTCATTGGTCATGTTTAAAAGCAAGCTGAATGGCTTATAATTCACATAAATTTGAATGCCTTTTTGGAAGCATTGGAAGCCTGAGAATTAAAGCTAAACGTGAACTGAAACTTGACCCGCGCTCTTCGACTTTTCTTGTTTGGCATGCTCAATTTGCATCCTCAATTTATTTCATAGCGTTTGTAAGGTCATTCAAATTTTGATGAGAGTTATCTCTAAACAATTACACTACTCGATAGCTAAAGAGGCGTTTCATCTTCAAGTTTTTTTGCGTTAACGCAAGCAGCTGTCCATACATTTTCCGTACTGCTTATTCTTGCGCTAATACGCTAAAGTCTAACTACTTCCGCAAAAAAAAGATCTCTAGACTAAATTGTCCCGAAATTTCTTGTTCCGGCGATTTTCTTATGAAAAGAAAGAGTCCCCTTGTTTTGGCAAAGCTACTAAAAGATCTACAAGAGTTTGCGACAATAAGAAATCAAGAACGAAAACACATCTCCCTTGAAAAGCCCATCGTGTGAAATCTTAGGCTAAACGTTGGCCAAAGGCTGTCAGGAACAGGTTTTATATGCTTTAAAAAGTCCTCTGTATAACGCCTTCGAGATTCCACGCAAGAGAACACCCTCAGCTAGATATTAAATAATACTTCGCTTGTTTGCTTCTTGTATGGCACGGCAGCCAAAGAGGTCGGACATGAACTGCGAGTACAGTAACATGGTTTGATAACTTATCTTTTTTTTCTAAAAAAGAACGACGAAGTGTCTGATTCTTGACACAAATTGCTTTCCCGTTCCTTTAGATTTTCTTATCTTTCTCTTTGTTTTAGATTTTAGTGATTCAAAGGCGACGGCAGAAAATTTCAGCTTTAGTAGGCAGTTATTTCAATATTAGAAAATTCAAAATGGCCGGCTCTAATGTACTGATTTGGAAGGAGTATTTAAATCTTTTTACTTACCAAAAGCGTCATCATTTGCTTATGTTACTGCCATTTACGAAAAATTAGTGGCATATTAAGAACCTTCTCGTGAATTTTAAGATACCCCAGTTCAATCAGAGTTTGCTTCTTAACACCGAGTAGAAAGTTTTTGTCTTTGTTTACGAACATATGATCTCTTTCAGTAGTCCATTATTTTAAGGACAATTGAAAATGAACCGTTTATGATAACAAGAAGATATATTTATATCTTGTCTAGTGGAAAATCCATTTTACCTTTTTTTAAAAAGAAAAACAAAGGTCACTCGCATACTACTCAAAGTATTGAATTATTTCCTGGTGAGGATGTCAATACGTGTAATATGTGTTTAAAAAAACTCAAATGGCTACAGGATCTTGAACAACTATTTTGTCTTTCCGTATTTTAGACGGAAGACAATAAAAAAAAAAAAAGAAATATCCTCAAAAAAAATTTTTTCCCGAAAATTTCCTTGGAGTTTCCTACAAGAACAAACGGTTAAGCCCCTCAAATAGTGCAATTTCTTTATCCCTCTAACTTTTGTAAGACGTTTCTCGGGAATTTAAGAAACTAGAGCGCTTCAATAATTTTAAGATAATCAGAGTTTTCAGTTACAACTGGTAATATTTCTATATTTTGCTTTACTTTTTTTCGATGCAAAACGGCATTCCAATGCCACCAACGATGAAATGATATGTGGATCATGCTTTCTTTAGTAACCACTGTGCATGATCGATTGTAATACAGGATCAGTTTGCTCGGTAATTGTCCATGTTAATTATCACTGATGTGTAGCGTGATCATTATCTAGCCTACTTTTACAGTAATTACCACCGAACAAACAGACCACCGATTTAAACGTTGTCGAGTATTATGTCAACAAGAACCCATTTCAATGCATTTTGTTGTGATAATAGACAGATGTCCATTAGAGTGACAGCTATCAGTAGAATCGCGTGGTTTATGAGCACATGGCGTTAATTACCTTGAGACTTTTAAGGAGACTTGAAGCGTTTTGTCTTTTTGACAGCAAGGAATAGCTCGATTACCAGGGATTTGGCCAACCGAAGGAAAAGGAGTGCTTGTCTCGAAATCTGTCCGCTTTCCGGGTGCCCTTTTGGCGTGCGAATCGTTCTTTAGCAGACTAGGATTTAGACAAATGAATCGACTAAAAGAATTTCAATTATTGACGACATTGTTTCATCATTTATTCTTTCTTTCTTTAGTGTAGGAGTTTAAGGAAGTACTTATTATCCACTGTTTCGACTATGGCAATATCGGTGATACATGTTCAGTGGAACTCGGGTGAAACTGTTATGCTTAACTTACCAACACTTTCTGAAGGAGAAAGGAAAGTCCCCTACAAGGCTGCATTTCATCTCTAAATCCAATCACGTTTAAGGGCAAATTATCACTGTTAATGGTCGTAAATAACTTCGAATTTGTTTGTGCGGTTCTAATGGGATGTTTTGACGTTTGTTGACAAGAATTTAAAGTTAAAGAAAAACAAATTTTAGTTCGTAAATTATTGAGAAAGTCCTGCATTTTAAGCGGTTTCCCTGTAAAATATGGATATAATGTTAACGATAAAGATCAAAGTTTGCTATCAAAGTGTAGGGTTCAGAGTAATGAAGTTTTGACAAACGTACAAAGAAGAGTGCATGCAGCAGTGGGGCTGGCAATAAAGTCAAATGTCGTTGGGGAATTTGAGGTCCAAATGCTTGATTTTGCTCGGTAATGCAATCGGCTGGTGAACCTTTGGGTCTAAAACTGTAACTGTGACTCTTGAGAACCAAAAATTCAAATGTAACTTCTCCTCGTGATTTTTTTTGTTCTGATTGGGTGTAGTAAGTCTGACCAGTCTAAAATCACATATACAAGAAAAAACGTAGTCGCGCAAGTGAAAGGAGTATGTTTCTACTCGTAATAACCTTGCGTATCATACTAGTAAGGTATTATATTAGGTATTTGACAATAAACTTACTGCCGTCCACATATTTCTAAATAAGTGAAAATCACGTTTAAGCATAGAATGTCCGTTTAGAGACGTTTACATCTTCGTCTTACGCATCAGTTAACGTCTGACGGCTTTCACGTCTTAAGCATTAGTTGAACAACCAATGAGGTTGGGTTAACCAGTAAGTAAGTATGCTGGAAGTGTAAGCAGAAGCGATGTATCGTGTAAGTGTTTTCCTCTATTATCTCCGGCGCCCCTGTGTTATTAGGGAGCTTAAGCACGCGCGTTTTTGAGACGCAGACGGCAACCGGAAGTCAGTTGTTTTCTCTTTTAACTTGTCTTCACACAACCACATTTACATTACTAGGTATTTTTTCTCCATTAGAGATGATTAGTATAAAAATCTGGGAGACACCGCTGTCCTGGCTCGCAAAATGTTCTTTTCCGGTTGCCGCCCGCGTCTCAAAAACGCGCGTGCTTAAGCTCCCTAATAAGGATGTATGCGAGAGGCGATGGCGAATACCGCGGTTGACCTGATTAAAAGCAATAGAGAAATGAACTTATTTCTCGGAGTGTCCTGGAGTCATCGTTAATAGATACATCTCTTTTGTTGTGACGATTTTAAACAGAGCTAAAGACGATTTAAGAAATATCGTCCAACACACCCTGTCAAGTCTTCTAATTAAGCAGGTGCAATCATGTATCAACATAGCAAGGTTAACTTTTACCTGAAGATTTCGTAATTACAGTGTACAGCATAATATTTCTCTCAGCGTGTTTGCGTTTAAAAAAAAAAGGAATGTTAAGAGATTACAGGCTTCCTTTACCATTTCAGTTGTCAACTCTTTTACTGAATAAAAAGAAAAAAATCTAAACCGGCCGGAACGACATTCATCTTTACTGCAGCAGTTTGTTAAATAATCGAAAATAAAATGTCATTTTTGTCGCTTTCTTTCACTTCTTAACGTTCTTTATTTATAACTTTTATCTATAATTTTATCCCTATTTTGCTACAACAAAGAAAAACGAGCTTTAGATATGTTTGTAAATGCCCTTCATTCTCAGTAAGCATTAATTTTAAATTACTTAATTTCCTCAAGTATCGCGTGGCATCGATTTCATATCATTGTGTCTGTATAAAAGACTCATGCCAAACTGCGTAAATTTAAACAGCTTCTAAGCAGCTGTCAAATACCACGATATCACATTCTATTTGTGCAAACACTGTCAAAAACACAACGTGCCGGTAGTATTATTTTGACTGTTTTCTACTTAAGAACTTAATCAAGTTGCTCTGGGACATTGTTCAGTATCGCGAGGTAATCCTTTTTTTTTCAAACCTTTGAAAACTTTTGAACTTGGCTTTGTTCTTCTTCGGGGCGTCTCGCTTGAATCGATATCGAAAAAGACGATTGGTGCTACCATCTTAGTTCAGATTTACGCCGACGAGCACACTACACCGCAAGGCTAAGCCGGATTGCAAGATATTAACTAAACTCCGGTTGCATTGTTGAATGATGCCGAGCAAATGAGGTTCGCAAAAACTCGTGATAAATATTAAATATTTCAGGATAGATATTTCAAACCTCTAGGTATCGAAAGGTGACTGAGCGATTTACTCACTTGCATCGGTGAACCGCGTTATTCCTTAGGACTGGCTGTGAGAGTGGGCTTCTCGCCTTCTATCTAGTTTTTTTTTTTAATCCAGTCACTCAGAACGAGACAATACTCGTCTGTTTGTTTCTTAGTTGTTTTCTTTCTGTGGGAAAATTTAGGGAAGTCATTCTCAAAAATATAATTTGACACAAAAGGGTGATGTTAATTCTTGTTGGTGATTGACCGCTGACCAGGAAGACCGCGTTTTTTCACCTGACACACACTGTATACAATGTGGCAATCCGGTCAGTCGTATACTCTCTGCCCACTCTTTCGGAGCTTGCTCCCCCTTTGGAGTGGTATAAGTAGCAATAGCACAAAAGACTGGTGCTGTAGGTCAATCTGATGTACTGCAGAGCCGATAATGGTTCTACAACATTGCAAGTAAGGTGCGTGATGATAATCACGCGCAAAAAGTGATGTATTTGTCTTTTTCGGAAAACCCTCGCTCGTGAATCATTTTCACAGAGAACCCCTGCATGTCCTCATCGTCAGATTAAAGGGCTATGTTCCTTGTTGGGTATCGTCAGGTAATGGGCTACTGATATCGCAGGATGCCATTAAAGGCTTTGACTCACGTCACATAAATTGAATACGCGCAAATGTAGTGATGATAGATGCTCAGCTGTGTTATATTCCTCGATGACGCGTTAAGACTTCGGAAAAGAAGCTGTATTGGCTTAAGAGTGAAGCTCTCGTGACTTGAGTCACTTGTGTAAATATGTTAACAAATTTTTTGTTTTATGCATATTTATTCAGTAAAGAAAGCCACTAGCTTTCAATTCAATGAAAACAAAAGACCACGTGCGAGGCATAATGAATGAATGCAAAACCAATAATCGACTTCTTCGCATTCAAGGTACATTTTAGCCCAAATCAACACCGTTTTGAAGAAGGTTAAAGATTTTATTCGACGTGACTGAGACAAAGAGGGACGGCTAGATTGTTGACTCTGTATCAGAGAAATTTATTTGGATCATGTTCGAATAAATCTAGAGTAAACCATGTGGTAAACACAAATGAACAAAGGAAAAAGAATTAAGGGGAAAACTAACATGTTTTGCCTTCAAGAATCAAAAAATAATAATGGAAAAGACGATATTTTGCCCTCGTCAAAACTCGTCAAAAGAGAAAGTGTCCAAAATATTTTATGTTCTTTCGTCGGCAGCACTAATGCGTCTTCGCTCTTCACGCCTTACGGCTCTTCTATGCGAGTTACAGACAAGCACAAACTTTTGCATCATATGCAACTAGTTTTTGCCCCAGAGTTAACCTGGCACATCATGCTGCTAAGCGTTAATTGGAGGATGCATATGCTTCGGTCTTTTAGCCTGCGTAGCGTGGAAGATAAAAGCGGAAATCAATTGCGAATCGTCGTTGACGTGGTTCACCGTAAGGTTTGCAGTGGCGTGCGCCTAGTTTTACGTAACAGGTATACGAAAGGTTGCGGATCAACGAAAATGACTCTATAACAAGAGACTCTTCCAGAAAAGATATCAATATGGGCATGAGAAAAAAGCACACTTTTTCTAGAAAATCCTTCAAAGCTGACCCACTTCACTGGCCAAATTCGGTCAAACAATGGTCTGTTTAAAGTTTATTTTAAGCTTCTCAAATGTGCAGAGTGTTAAGGGTGTGTTCAAAACGAACACAAAGCGGCGTTAGACAAATTGGTTCGAACCAACTGACAATTCAAGTTAGTTGTTCGAGCAGCCTGCAGAACTCTAGGCCTTGTCGTCTCGAATTAGACTTGTGCTTTTGTCCTTGTCGCTAAAGAAAATAAAACGCCCAATGGCCGAAATTTAAGCCTGATAGATTTTTGTTGCATGGCCAATTTTACAGTCTCCTGAATAACAATAGATTTCTAGTTCAATGTAAATGACGCGTTCAGCGACAAGGGTATTTTAGGTTTTTACTAAATAACTGCAATTTTAATCTTAAACAAATCCTCCTGATATGCGGAAAGTTTACACACGTAAAAAGGAAATTGACGTTGAGAAAAAGAAACGAAGTGTCCCTTGGCGAATGTGAGGTGAAATAGGGTCTGAGAAAGGGTTCTGAAAGGAGTGGTAGCTGATTTTCGAGCCAGTTTCTTAAAATGTCCACAATGATGAAAAGAAAATTGCTCAGAAATTCGTTGATCTTAACGGTGGTTTTGCAATTTCGTGGGCGGACTCGTCTATTAAGAGGGGAGAAGGCTTTTAAGATCTCTAACATCTGCGTGTGAGGAGGAATTCACCGTGGATAAATTAGCCTGGTGGCCGAACGACTGACTCTTGGAGGAAATGTCGCTCGAAAGAAAAATATGAAATAAATCATCGATGAATAGAAAAGTGAAAAAAAAACTGTTTATAACCTTTTGGTTTCCTATTTATTCAAGTTTCTGCAGCGAGTTGTTTAATCGTTAATTTGTTTAATTTTTTGTCTATAGCTAGCTTTTGAGTCAGGAAAGGAACAGTTTGGGTCGGAAGTCTTTGTGAGGAAGCCGGAGGGTGCAAACTTCCAGAGCGCTTGTTCGGCTCGTGCGTAGAAAAGCGAATTATATGCATGCTTGGGTGCGCATCAAGTGGATTCTGGTCACTAAAAGGTACCGACCATTTGGAAAGTGTCTCGAGTGGGAAGACACAAGCCTGAGGGGACTTCGAAGAACAAAAGGAACCATTTCTTTTATTACCCACGAAGATAATTAATTCAGCTTTGATAGACATCACGTCTCAAGAATCTCATACCGATAGTTTTGAAATCTTCCTCTTAATAACCTCGTTGCAAAGCCGATCTTAAATTAAATCTATCAAAGTTTCAACCCGGCCTATCATGGCAAAATAATGGTTAAAATTAACGGAGTCTCTGTTTGATAAATTATTGACGTGACCGTTATAAAACTACTATCACAAAATGCTTTGCTGTGATTTTCATAATCTAGACGAAGAGAAACAGTCAGACCTTTAACTTTTTGACAAAGTGCTCTCGGCATTTTCCTGTTTTTTTAATCCAAGTTTTTAACAAAGACAATTATATTTTCGACGTTGTGAATGAAGTTCGTGTTCCTAAGCAAATATGTCAAATTTCTGTACATCTCTTATACTGAGGTCCAGTTGAATTCTTCGGGAAAACCGTCTACTTGCTGTTGTTTGTTCCTGCTAGTTTTATTCGCTTTCGATTTAACTTTGTAAATCCACGAAAGAGGAGCTTCTCACCCATGAATGTTTGTATTTGTTATGCACTGATACGCCAGTTTTACTATTTAAAAGTCGCCACTCGTCAGCTCGAAATTTAATCTGACCTTGTTGCATTCGATAGTATAAATCCTCGCAGATCAGTTGCATCATTTTATTTAAAGAGGCCCACACTCTAAGTTTGATATTGCAGCTGTCTTTTGTGAACAAATAAGATAGTGTTGCCATTGCTAAAGAAGCAGGACTTACCTTATTGTAAAGTAACAATGACTTATTGGTTGGATGATGGCTTGCTCTTTAGAAAGGATAAGTGACGAGCTTTGAATGACTTTGTTTTGATGTTATACCGTTCTTATTCTTTTCCTTTTCGGTTTTGTGTTTCATAACAACGGTCCTTTGCAACGCAATGATCCGAAAAACCAAAGGTGCCCTTTCGCTCGCTTTTATACGATCTAAGCGGAAAATGTCAACTCGGTGTTGCGCATATAAGGTTTCCATAAATCTCTTTGGTTGTGGGCAGAACGATTAAGTCCAATATTGTGAAAAAGAGCTAAAAAGGTCAGCGTAGTCATCGTTTGCCGTGTGGTTTGCCAAAAATGTAAAGTGCTCATGATGTAACAAAAAATAATCGTTGCTCACTAAAAAGGCCTTTCAAGATGACGAAGAGTGGTGTTTTGTCTTTAGTAATAATTATCTTCTCTCATTCCAGAGATTTTCATCGAGATTTATTTGCCGTACAAACTGATGACGTCACAAAATAAAACGAGTTCAAGCTTCAACTCGTAGACGTGGGATCAAACTAGTGATTTGACGGGCGTAATATTAATTAGAATAAAGACTATGAAAAACTGGATCCGATAAAACGCCGAGTAACTTTTGTTTTGCTTTGTGTTGTACTTCGCGAAATTTGTCAGCCATCGTGAATTTAACTTGCCGCCAACATCCATGATACAAAATGGCGTCTTCGGGGTAACTGGCGGGCGCGCTGACAGAAGTTAGCTGCTCATGTCATATCTTGATTTACCCTCGGATTTTAGAGTAGCTTGATGTAGCTAGTATCTCAGAGCATTTACCCTCCCAACCATGATACACCACAGAAGACAGACCACAACATCGATAACTCGATGCCCTGCTCTTTGCGAATAGTGTGTGGGTTCTTTTACGTCCCACAGGACGGCAAGCTCTATTTCTAGGGAATCACCTTCTACATTTACATGTTCCAGCAATCGACAAAGTCCCTTTTTGGCTTATGGCTGTTTCTGCTTAGGTAGCCTCATACACCGTAAGCCTCATTACTGATGATTATGATGAAGTTTCTTTTGAGTGACAACTGTGTTTAGCGCTAGGGCACTAACTGTACAGAAATCAAATCAATTCATATCAAATCGTAGGTTGGTTTTTGATGAGAGGGGAAACCAGAGTACTCGGAGAGAAAAACCACTCAGAGCAGAGTAGAGAACCAACAAACGCAACCCACATGTGACGCCAAGGTTGGGAATGGAACGCGTGCTACATTGGCTGGATGCGAGTGCTCTCTCACCACTGCGCCATCCCTGTTATTGAAGTGAGGTCTCTATGTGACTTGTATATTTACTGGGTTGCCATATGGCAATCCAGTCGAAAAATGAGTAGCATTTAAAACTTGCGCAATAGGGTCTTTCTTGTCACTCCCCTGCTAAGTATTGTCTTTGTGCTATAAGAGTCTTCTGCGCGTATCTTTGGTAGGTTTCAGGGGGAAGTGGAAGTTCGTAAATTTCATCCGGTGGACACAGTACAAGCAATGGTGGCGAAGCCGATGTAATGCGAATGGTGTTTTATTGGATCTTTAAACAAAATATACCCTTCTGGAGCTCATAAACAACACAAGCGGTGAAAAATGGATATCTGGAATCTTAAAAGCGACGAATAATAGACTCGGACTTCGACAACAATTGCATCTTTCGCCATCGGATATCACAGTGAGCTGTATTTCTAATATTTTACTAACTGTGATGTTATGTACAACACTGAAACCAAATCGCAATTTCTCTGGTAACTCACAGAAGGAATCGTACACCTTGAGTGGATCTGTGTTTACTTAAGTCGGATCTCTGTTGTCTGGCTAATTATAATTTTATTTATTTGTACTTAACTCTGCACAGTCTTCAGGTAAAAAACAATTGGAAATTTGACCAATTCTTGTCTGTAAAGAATTATTTGAAAGAAAGCTTGTTGTCCATTTTTTGCTTCATTATTCAAGAAAATAGTTTTGAAAAGGGTTTGATCCTGATCACTAGTGGGAAATTTATTTAGGTCTATGTAGTTGCGTGTGGTTTTTGAGACAGGGTGTGTTGCTTGTTTGCACACACGCAATGAAATGGGAAGTTTTTTTATTCCCTCCAACAGCAAATATGTTGTTTGTTTCAATAACATTTTTTGGCTGGAAAAGGTTTCTTCCGTCGGAAGATCGCTTAGCGACCCGGCCTAAGACTCACGATTGATCACCGTTGTGCCTACTGACCAATCGCGGGTCGCTTAGCGATCTTCAAGATTAAAATATCATAACATCTATCCAATATTCCAAAAAAGGGTCAAATCAATTTGTCTCTCATTTCAAAGCACGATGAGATGAACACAGTTAATTGAAGGTTAGCATAGTAATCATTTAGAATTCATTAGCTGTGATATCAAATTTTTAGGTGATAATTTTCGTATATCATCAAATTTTGTTTCAATTTTGGAAAAGAAAATATCTCTTATCGAGGAAGATCTTACAATTTAGTAAGAGATGGTCGGTCCGCAACCTTGGGAAAGCATATACATAGAGGGAAAGAAGAGGAACCAAAAACCACCTACATCGCTCTTGATCGACCCAGAAACTGTACCAGAGACAAAGACACAGCTACTCATATATCGAACTTGGGCTACCTGTGGTCACACTGACGCAGAGAACATTATTGATGTGGCGAAATGGAGAAGTGATCCTCGCATTTATGTGGACAATTAAGCAACGGTCTCTTGTATTAGACACCTGCTGGCTTCAGTTGTTTAATTAACAATTATTCGCCGAAGGCGAAGTGATTATCGGTGAAGATTCACCGAGACGAAGTCGAGGTAAATATTCACCGATAATCACTGAACCTGAGGCGAATAATTGTTTTAGTCTAAATACACAGGTGATTATTTCAAAAAAGAGAAAAAAAAAACATTTCAACGCGAAATCATCTTCACTTACAGTGGCAAAACGACTACTGGCAGCCATTTTGTCCGTCGAGGTGATTATCGGCTGATAATCCGAGATAGCGAGCCAATGAGAGCGCGCGATTTTGTATAATCACCTGTGTATTTATACTAAACGATGGATAGCGCTATCCGGCCAACGGATAAAATCGCTATCCAGCGGATGAACACTAGTAAAACCAATTGCAGTTATCCAGAGGATAGAGATTTATCTAGTGGATAGCGCTATCCACCCTTCGAACAACTGGTGCCAGCCTGTGGATACCGTTATCCACCTTTTGAACAGCTGGAGCCTGAAAAATTCAGGTGACTCCAACGGGATTTGAACCCATGACTTCTGCGATGGCGGTGCAATGCTCTGCAGGTTCATTACTGATGTAGCCTGTTCCAGGCTTCCAGATAGTAGGGAAAGACAAAAAAAAAATGCGTGCGAAAAATGAGTGCCCCTAATCGCTTTTCCCACGCAGTCGTTTTCGTTTTCCCGACTGTCCGGGAGCCTGGAACAGACTATTACTGATGTGGATCAGTAGTACCTTGGCTGATGTTCGGTTTCACCAATCTGTTCCCTTGTCTAATGCATTTTAAACCAAACGCATCTTGCAGATATAACTGTCTAATGTACCACTGAATCTTATATAAAACTCTCTTAGTATATCCAGTGTTGAGGGTACATTGGGGTCTGCGGAAATGAGGTATCCGTTAATTCTTAGCGCTGTATTTCGGGAATTGTAGTCCGAACAGTTCGGGATTCCGGTATGATCAGTCCCTACGGAAAGCGGTTCTCGCTTGTTTTGGTTCACGGTATTCAGTGCAGAAATTATGTCACGGAATTATCAGACTTCCGGTTTCCCCAGGGGGAGGTTGGAAACTGTGCAGCCTTCTTCCCTGATGCGAGATCGCGATTCGCTTGCTGTACGGACAATGGTAATCCAGGCGTGCAAAGCAACACGGGGAAGAAAATATAGGACATATTAATTTCGGTTCGGTATTTAACTGTTTTTGAACGCAGTATTTGCCAAGTTTTGACGTGGAAATGCGGTATTGGGCAACCCCCATTGTCCCCCTCAGTGTTCTGGATGTTTTGGTGATAGTTATTACGAATCAATCTTTTTTACGCTGAAGGTGACCTCTGCAACAGGTTGTCACCAAAAACAGCACTTCCTAGGGACGATAAAAGGGGTTTGCCTTTTTAAGCATGTAACTATGCAGGGGCACCCAACGACCAATTTGTTGTAAAATGTATTATTATACCCCAGTTAATGAAAATAAATGTTATTAAGGCATTTTCAGGTGTTTTTCAGTGTTGCTGGGAAAACATTATCTGTTCCTTTTTCCCAGCAAGACACACAAGAAATTTCCCAGCCGGCTAGATAAAATTGGTTGGTTTCCCAGCCAGGAATTCCGCGCGCTTTCAAATCCCTCGATCCAAAATGACCAAACAAAAGCGACAAAACCGGGACAAAACAGGTTTTTTCCGCAAGCGCAATCACTCTGACCAGCCGTCGTATGTTTGTGACTACTCTCTGGGAGAGGGAAGGGGTTTTTTTGTTTTGTTTTGTTTTTTTTTTGTCGTCC
>OX421447.1:61763843-61771343 GCA_949126865.1 Montipora capitata | reverse complement strand
CTGTGGCCTAAAATCGCAAAATAGCCGTATTTATCAGAGGCGCCTCACAAGTGCTGTATAAGCTAAATCCTTGATTGGTTTTGGGTTGTTTCCAAAATTTCGTCAGAGAAAGGCCAGTTGTGGGTTTTCTTTATGTACCTTTCTGTCGACGTTATTACTCCAGTTAAATGTTTACGATATCTCAGTCCAAAACATGTGGATGACGAGGCAATGATATGAATATGCGGGCCAATAAGTTGATAACAAATAGCCAGTTCACACCTCCTGGTTACGGTCATCACAAAACATTTAGCCTGATTTAAGTGCATTAGGCATTTTTGTGACCATGCTCGGGTTGCTCGAAGCACGGTTAGTGCTAACCAGCGGTTAAATACCATGGAAACCTATAGGTTTTGATTCCTCTCAACCAACGGTTAGTGCTAACCAGGCAACCGGCCCCTGTGCTCTATAGTGAATAGATCAGACAGGAGTTGTTCGGCAAAACTTTTTGACACAACGATACTGTTTAAAGGGGCTAGGTCACGCAATTTTAGGCAATTTCAGCATTGATCGAATGGTCATAGAATTAACTAAAATATCAAAATAACTATTCAAACTATAGAAGAACTCTAACAAAACACAGCGAGGCCAAGAACCGACGTGGATGGACAAAACTGGAGAGGATTGAAATGGATTGAATTTGGTTAAATTTGAAAAACGTCGGCCCACCTTTTTTCAAATTTATATCAGTCTATTTCAAAATGTCATTTCCAAAGCTGGAAAATCATTCTCAGTTGTTATGTGGCCGTGATTTTGCGAATGAAAGACTCTTGCTCTGCCAATTTTTCGTTTATAGCTCATAATTAAGAAAATTAAACAAATTTACCTAAAATAGCGTGACCTAGCCCCTTTAAGATGACGTCGACAGGACAAAAGAGCAATTATCACCAACGTCATTGATATGCCTAAGAAGCCTTTAAGGTGCACAGTTCCTTGAAGAACACCAGGGGTCGGAGACTGGAAGCCTGGTTAGCCCTAACCATTGGCTAAGAGGTATCAAAACCTATAGGTTTCCATGGTATTCAACGCTGGTTAGCGCTAACCAGGCATCGAGCAACCCGGGCCAGAATGATACATGAACTTCAGGAAATGACAAACATCAACTACAACAGATGGGGGGCAACATAAATGGGTTTACAAAAATCCATTTAGCATTACTTGATACCAACCCCTCTTTCCTCTAAACGAGCGACTGTGCATCTAGCGGAATATCTTCCTGAGATTAGAAAATAAGATTTTGGAATTAAATTAGATAAAATAAAATAGTACCTGTCTCTTTCTTGACTGCTCGGCAATTGCTTGAGTTTGCGTAGCGAAACGTTCAGGCCGTGACTGCCCAATACCAACATTCTGATCTCTAAGATCATGTTCTGAAATATCAGTGGCTAGTACGCTTCTTGATATACCACACACCCCTTTGTTTAAGAATATATCCAGGCCTGCCTGTCTCTGCTGTTGGATGACGGCGTTTCTTCTTGGTTCCTGAATTGTAGTGCTCGTAGACGATGCGACTTCATTTCTAACAGACTGAGAAGCCGATCCAGCTCGAGTTACGACGAGCCCTGGTCTACTATCAGGCAAACACTTTGTAACCTGCGTTGACGAAATGGCAACCTGCCCATTTGTTGGATTTTTAGATGGATCATTATTCTTCGTCCACTCTGGGCTTAGATTTGATGAAATATCACGAAATCCGTTGCGAACTCCTTGATAGATGACTTGCCTCATCATTTTGCTTGTAATGCTGTTTATGCTTTCTTGTCGGGACAGAGTGTGCCCCTGATTTGCCCCCGCTATTCGGGGAGAAAATCCTACAAAAGAGGAATACGTCGAGCTTTGCATTTGTGGCGAGTCTCCAAGAATACGCACTGATGACAGTGGAAGTGGTGCCTTTGGTGTGGTTTCTAGGGCATTAACAGTTTTATTTCTTCGTTCTTTTTTCGGTACTTTATTCGAGAAGGTAGGAACGATTCTTGTGTCAGGAGCAGGACGATTGATATCACAAACAGCTGCTCGGTTGGTCTCCCAATCAACAGAGGACGTCACGTGGTTGCTTACAAAACAAGGAACGAAATGAGTTTTGGCGGCCGGTATACCAAAGGGCGTGGTCTGTGCTTGATTTATGTTGGAAGCGCTAGTCAAGCAGGTGCGTCCGGGTTGATTGACAAGTGGCATGTTTTCTGCTTCCGGGACAGTTTGAACACAAGAGGATACAATTTGAGATGCGACCAAAGAAGCCACTGGACTTCTTGGAGAAGAATTTGCACGCATTGAAGACTCTGACCCATGGGTCCTTTGGATGGTAAATGGTATGCAGTCGTTCCGGCGAGGTGCCGTTCTGGTAAGGTTACTATAGTTTGCATGGGTCGCTTGTTGAAGTTTGCTTATTGGGTACAATGGAGATGAAGTAAGTGCCAGTGGTGTTCCACACACACAAGACATGCGACTTGACAGGTCTCTAAGAAAAGAGCTAAAAATCAGCGCATGATCGCAACGAGCTGACACCAAAACGTCACTGCTACGAATGCAGCTCGCAGGATATCTGGTTTAAAAATGTAAGGAAACTTCTGGTTCGCTATACAAAATCCAAGAAGCTAGTTCACCCTAGCTAGCCTGTTTTCTTAAAACGGGGTAACTTTTTTTCCTCTAAGTAAAGTAAGAATACTCGAATGCTGAGGCTAATCCCATCACTTCATTTATATAAAGGATACGTAAATATCTTTCCTTTAATATAATAGAAATGCACATTATAGAACACATTTTCCTCTTGTGGTAGTCGGTATCCGTACTATAGAAAACAGCAAACGTGAAGTGAATTGGGATGTTCGTTACAATTGTAGCAGCTTTTTTACCTTTTTGAAAATTATGCCAGCGGCGGCAAATTCGTCAAGACTTAAGCCCGACGCTCGCTCATTATTAATTCCGAATCAAGAGTTTTAGGGTGCGTTCGATTGACCGTATTCCGGAATAAGAATGCATGGAATATAAGGTAGAAATCCTTCGTTTGCTTCGTTTGCTGCTTCGAAACGCGCCAAACATACCGTTTTAATCATCACTCCACGTATTCTTATTCCGGAATAGGGTCAATCGAACGCGCCTTAGTTTTGTCCCGAAAAATTTGTTATGGCTTTCTACTACACCTTTCATGTAAATAAAAAAAGCAGAAGGTTGCAGAACGTTAGTACCAGTGGTCTCAGACTGATTCGCGTTGCAAGCGAATCGTCCGTGGTTATCCATCTCATAATCAGTGTAGCCTACGTTTTGGGCTACTAGTAATATGTTGTCAATAAAACAGGAAGATTGGAAATAGTTCCTTCCCTGGTTTTGTTACTGATTCTAAAGCTATGTTTGTTACAGTTCCATCGATGGGGATTGTTTGAAGGTTGGAGGACAGGGGGATAAAACGTCATACCGCGAAACGTTTTCCTTTCATAAAGGATTTGATACTCATTATTTTTAGCATCACATATTCACAGTTTATTCTTCACACATTCTCACAATAGCTATAGGACCCGTCTCTCTAGGAGATCTCCATACCATCTGTTTCCAGTGTTTTCTTAGGTCCTCGTAGCTTGTGAAGGGACTATCCTCTGGCACCTCATGAGTTATGCTCAGAATTCTCCCTTTTTTCAAACTAAAAAGTTAAAATCAACGTGCTCTATCTATGAACAATTTTAGTCAAACAGAAAGGGAATCGCTTGAACTGATTTTTGTCAATAACTCGATTTCGAATTGGGTTGCATAATTTAATCGTGCTAATAAATTCCTACATTCTTCGTCACAGGCTCGTTTCACATCTATGCTGCCACCCCGGGTACTTAAGGAATTTCTGGGTGGGGATGTGCCGCTGGGACCCTGGAACCCTTAGCCTATACCAGAGCTAGTTCAGCTGAATTTTGCTACCCTATACTAGAGTAAACTCCCCCCGATTTCCGTCTAAATTCCGATACTTGACAGTTAATAATATCCAGAAGTGTTTCATGATAGCCATTTATCGACACTGTTGAGGCTGAGTTGCGTAAACTTAAACTTTGCCGACTCGATTTTTTTATATTTTTGAGCGGGAATTCTGGTTTCCTTAGTCTTGATAAAATCTTCAAGCGACTAATCAGTTTCGTGAAAAATGATACCCTATTCTAGACCCAAACGCTCGGATTGATATACCCTATGCTAGAGTAATTAACTGCTTGAAAACCATACCCTTCACAGCGGCACATACCTATATAGCCCATATATGGCAGTACCCCCCCCCCCCTACGGGGCTCCCACCCGTGAATGCTCTCACATTGGGTCATTCATTAATTGCTCGTTTACAAAGTTTGACTTAAATGAAAAACTGAGGTCCGCAGTTACGGTCAGCTTAGTATATATAATAGGACTACATGCTGTCCAATTTGGGAATAATTGGATGTGAAAAATTCGGAGGAATTTTTTCAATCCAATTATTTCCAAATTGGACAAGCATGTGGTGCTGTTACCTATTACTTATATAGCATCCAAAAACAGATGAACATGGCAAATATTTGACACTCTAATGATCATATACATGCAGCAACATGTGTGAGCCTTCAAATTGGAGGAAACAGCAGTTTAATGGCTGCAACCTGATTTGCCAATACTCGGGTCTTTTCTTTATCTTGACATTTGATTGATTGATGGAAAGTGTCCAGATTTTTCTCAACTTGGACGGTTTGTTCAAAGCTGAAGTAAATGTTCCAGCAAAAACTATCCAATTGATTTTAAATTTGGACAGTTCGCAAAAATTATTTTAAAATAGATTTGTTGGCAATATTGGATTTTGAGGCAGCTATATAATTAACAAGAAAGCTGGTTAGTTCGTTTTGATTTTGCCATAATGGATTGCTTACCTTGGCAGCACGAAACACAAGTCATCCGAAATAGCTGCGTCACCAATCACAGCTTCCTTGCTTGTGTAAAAGCTCTCCAGCGCACTCGTTGACGCAGTGAAATGTTCCGGCTGAAATAAAGTGTACTGACAAGTGAACAGACTTAACTGATTAGAGTGTACTGATGTGAAGTGCTAGTTTTTCCACCCCATATGAACCATGTGAGCGTTAGCCCTACTAATGGAAATGGACCCACACAAGGACAGAGAAAAAACTCTGCATTCTTATTCACATGGTTCATATGGGGTAGAACAATGAAACTAGCACTTCACATCTAATCAGTTAAGTCTGTTGAACTACACGGCCAACGTTTGTAAAAACGTAACTTTTCCTTGACAAGTGAACAGTTAGGGAAAAGACTGTTACGTAGTTAAACTATTGCCTTGTTTTGACAGATCACTGGCATACTTGGGAAGAAATTAGAGATATGGATCTTCCAACATTCAAAGTACAAGGTTCTCGCGGCTTTTTCAAAGAGCAGCAAATGACTCTCGGGAGGCCAGTAAACCAGTTCATAAAAAATATGGGCACTATTCAGTTCGTCTTGCCAAGAAATCATTGAAATTCATAGCGGCCATACTATTGTATTGTTATAGTCGGCTATTTGAAGGGATGACAGCAAGCACTATCTGACGTGCTCCGTTGAATTTGGTTTTAATGTCCCTTCAAATATGCATCAGTCCTTTCATGGGAACACATGATCAGCCCCACTCCCAACTGTGTGGCTTCATGGCTCAGTTGGTAGGGCATTGCACAAGCGTCGGAGAGGCCATGGGTTCGAATCCTCTTAAAGTCGCCTGTATTTTTCAGAAGTCCATAAAAAGTGACATTTGCTTGAAGTGCTACAAAGTGACCAAAGCTTTAAGCCTGGATTTAAAAAAGACACCTGTTTATTTTAACGGGAATTTTCCTATTTAATGGTCCGCCATCACTAACTTTTAGAGAGCTGGATCGAGGAGAAAATGACGTCAAAGACTCACCAGTTTAAGAATGCAATGGGTGTGATGGGAGTTTTGGGCTTTCAGACGTTTAAAATGGCGTTTCGCTTATATAACAAGCTGCAATTACTCGCTTAAATTTTAAACTTTATGTGAATACATGACGTCGCTTTTCCCTAGATCCAACCCTCTGAGGTCCAGTCGGTCAGTCTTGAACGCGAGTAATGGTGGACCGTGAAATCCGAAACTTACACTAAAAGTAAACAGCTTTGGGATAAAGATCAAAGCTCAAAATTTTGCCAGACAGGTGTTAAGCAAACACAATTTCAAAATCTGAGGAAAAAAGGAGAGATTTTTTATCATTGTGGCATTTAAATTGTCCAGTTAAGTGCGAGGATCACTAAGTTCTTTCGTTTTATTAGCCCTTCTCCATTCGTAGTGATCTATCAGGTGATATTTCTAGGTAGTGAACTGAACTATTATTTACCTTACATGGCTGTAACTTCAGAGAATAAGCTTGCAGTCCAAGACAGATTTTGTCGCTTATGTTTAGTTCCAAAGCTTTATTTATGCAAGCAATTAAAGAAGGAAAAATGTAAATAAATAAATAAAATTAAAAATGAGACACAAAAGAGGTGTTATATTATTATTGTAACTCGAAGTACGTTCGAAATACGATGAGCAGGAAAACAAGTAGGGCCAAATTTTTGTTGTGTTAATATTCTGCATTCTTTCAAAACTTTTGAGAATGACGAAAGACTTAATGAACAGTGCATGTTAATTGTATGCACTTTAGATGCTAGGGGCAAATTCAATTAGAAAGGGGAGAGGTGGGGTTAACAAAGAAGTGCTCATTTTCTCAACAAAAGCAGACCGCGCACCGGTGGCTTTGACCGCGCACCGGTGGCTCAGTTGGTTGAGCACCGGGCTGTTACGGGGGAGGTCGTGAGTTCAACTCCGGCCGGAGCAACACTCAGGGTCTTCAAATAACTGAGGAGAAAGTGCTGCCTTTGTAATTACATCTGCAAATGGTTAGACTCTCTAGTCTTCTCGGATAAGGACGATAAGCCGGAGGTCCCGTCTCACAACCCTTCAATGTTCACAATCTTGTGGGACGTAAAAGAACCCGCACACTTGTCGTAAAGAGTAGGGCATGTAGTTCCCGGTGTTGTGGTCTGTCTCCTGTGGTGTATCATGGTTGGGAGGGTTAAAGTGCACCTAACCCCAAAATATTTTTCTCGCTAAAATAAATTTTTGCACCTGTTCGAAACGCATTGCGGCCATTTTTTCCTTTTTCTAACAAATCCTGCCATTTTATGGGCTTCGAAAGCTGCGAAAATCCAAGCATCTTTTGTTCACGACCGAGTCAGAAGGGGAGTGGGTCTATTCCTGCTTTGACGTCACAATCTACTTTGCATGCATTTTTACAAAGAGTTAATAGACCCACTCCCCTTCTGACTCGGTCGTGAACAAAAGATGCTTGGATTTTCGCAACTTTCGAAGCCTATAAAATGGCAGGATTTGTTAGAAAAAGGAAAAAATGGCAGCAATGCGTTTCGAACAGGTGCAAAGATTTATTTTAGCGAAAAAAATATTTTGGGGTTAGGTGCACTTTA
>OX421447.1:61756343-61758843 GCA_949126865.1 Montipora capitata | reverse complement strand
TTTAAAAAAAATTAAAAAGGTGAAACAGAAAAATTCGCGGAGGCCATCTTTTTGGGCCACCTTGAGACCTAAAGAAAGGTAAAGCGGTCCCTTTAATTTATTTAACGTCGGCGGTTCCTTCAGCTATGTTCTCATTGGTTAAAGATCCCGCTATCTCCCACAGGGAATTACTTTACCTTGACATGCTTTCGAAATCATTCTCCGATTCTACGATTTTACCTGAAGATGCTTTAGAAATCACTCTCCGATTCTAGATTCTACTTTAAAACGCTTTAGAAACATTTTTCGGTTCTTCCAATGCTTTAGATATCATCTCTTGTAGAATAAGCGAGCTGGGGCCGGTTCCCGAAAGGTGTAATATCTCTATTCCAGGGTTAAATGTGCCGGAATAAGGTACATATATCCCTAGAATAGAGTTAGTACACCTTTCAGGAACCGGTCCCTGGTGTCCAACACGTTCACAAGAAGATTCTTTCAGTTTGTAGCCTAGTTATGTTATTCCTGGAAGATCGTTGAAAAATCTTTATTTTTGGGCGTTCATTTGGACGATAAATCTCACAAAAGACTTTTCCAGCGTAAAATGTATTGAAACAAACAACATATTTGCTATTAGAGGCAAAAAAGACCCCTTCCTATTTCAATTGCGTGCGTGCAAACAAGAAACACAATCCGTGTCACACGGTTACGACGAATCGCAAACCATACGCAATTAAGTAAATTTCAGTCTCACAGTTCAGGATCCTTTTCTGAAGAACCTTTTCCGTGAATGATGAAGCACAACATAGACAACAAGCTTTCTTTCAAATAATTCTTCACTGTCACATTTCTATTTATTCTATTACCTGAAGACTGTACAAAGTTGAGTACAAAATAAATGTAAACAGCCAAACAACTGAGATACGACTTCAGTAAACACAGATGAATTCAAGGCGTTCGATTCCTTCAATGTTTCTTAAACCCATACATAGGAAGGATTACGTTTCAGCTAAGTCTGTTCAAATATAAGTGCTACACGGCCAACGTTTGCAAAAACGTAATCCTTCCTTGTACTTGTACATGTTCATTGCCGTGACTTTAACATCTTCAGTTCCCACGGCCTGCTCCCGTCTGACCTTGTAGCTCAGTCGGTAGAGCAGCGGTGATTTAACCCGAAGGTAGTGGGTTCAATTCCCACCCTGGTCAAAGTTTTTCTCTGTCCTTGTGTGAGCCCATTCCATCAGTTGGGCTAACGCTCACATGGTTCATATGGAGTAGAAACTTAACACTTCACATTACACTCTAATCAGTTAAACCCCCATACATAGTTTGCCATTTGGTTTTGATGTTGTACATAACATCACCGTTAGTAAAATATTAGAAACAAATGACGTTCCATTGTTGAGCTCCAAAAGGGTATATTTTGTTTAAAGATCCACTAAAACGCCATTCGCGTTACAATGACTTAGACGCCATTGCAGCTTAATTAAATATTCTACTGTGTCCACCGGATAAATTCTACGCATTTTTACTACCCCATGAAACCTACCAAAAATACGCGCAGACTCTAGACAACGACAATACTTCGCAGGGGAGTGAAAAACCATAGTTAATAGAGGGGACTGGTTTTGAAGCTCGGCAAACATTAGACGAGCAAACAAAGAGGCCAAGATTTAAGTTGGAAAGTGCACGACCGTGCACAATCTTTTGTATTGCACTCATACACTCTTCTCCAACGGTTAGCGCTAACCAGGCGTCGAGGAACCAGCCCCAGGACTCCAAAAATTTTCTCTGATTTGTTATTACTCGGTTGCCATATGGCAATCCAGTCAGAAAATGAGTTCAATTTCTCCGTTTTATTATTTTTTCCGTGTCAAGAAAATGGAAACTTTGTGCAATAGGTTTTTCCATAGTTAATAGAGGGAAATGGTTATGAAACCCGACAAATTTCTTTGTTGTAGGTTTTTGTTCTCTTTTTTGGCCTTGACCGTGCACAAAACACAATAGCTGCGGTTACACCAGCCATTTTGCCCTTGGGTGAGTGGCTTTTTCCCACGGGGAAGCAATTTTTTATGTGTGACCGATCTGCCCAAAGGAAAATTTCCTGTGGGAAATTTCCATGGATACGTCAAAAAGAACAAAAGAATTGCCCATGACAGTTCCAGATGTAAGTCTTATGGTTAACAAAACCCCAAAGCGGCTCAACCAATCACAAGATTGCCGAACGCGAGGAAAATACATGCTGTGATGAACTGCATGTGTAAACAACTGCGGACGTGGAAATACCCAAGCACGCCTTTTCTGGCCAGCAGCAAGTCGATGTCTAAATTATAAATTGGAGAGTTGCAAGGACTAGAGAAAGCGTAACTGAAGTCGACGTCTTTGTTGCTTTTTTAAAATGAAGCGATCGAGGTGGGCAGTTTAAGAGAAGCGCCGATCGTGACAATTACCGAAAATAAGCCAAAGAAAAGTTTGTCGTTCAGATGTAGATCTTCGATGTTTACTTTTTTTTTAGATCCTTAAT
>OX421447.1:61738843-61751343 GCA_949126865.1 Montipora capitata | reverse complement strand
TGTGGTAATTCCTCAAAGATGACACCAGTCGGAACGGCACTCCATTTTAGGAGAGAAAATGGAAATTTATCCTCAAGTGCTGACGTTCTTCATAAAACCAAAAACTTGGCTATTTCACGTTGTTGTTTTGCTGACGACGGCAACGAAATGGACCAAAGTGAAAAACGCACGTGCAGGGCGTGCAAAGCTATTGTTTTTACCCACTAAATATGCAAATTCGTGACGTTCTCGTTGCCGTCGCCGTTGTCGTTGCTTAAGCTCCCTAATAGGATGCGGACGCGGACGGCAACTGAAGTGACTTGTTTTCCCTTTAAACTTGTCTTCACACAACCACATTTACATTGCTAAGTATCTTTTCTCCATTAGAGATCATTAGTGTAAAAGTCTGGGAGACACCACCGTCCTGGCACTCGAAATGTTCTCTTCTGGTTGCCGTCCGCGTCTCCAAAACGCGTGCGCTTAAGCTCCTTAATACAAGTTGCTTGGCAACCGGCAAAGGGACAACTGAAAAATCAGAGTTCTATGCAGGATTTGAACCTACGACGTCCGTAACACCAGTCGGATGCTCTACCCATTGAGCTACTAGAAATCACTGGAGAGTTAAATCAACCAAGCTCTCCAGTGACCGGTGTTACGAATTTCACATATGTAGGTTTCCAAGGACTCTGCTTTTTTAGTTGCCTGTTGCCAAGTAAATTGTATTCTACCAATGCAGGAGTTTAAAGAACAACTCGCCACTCATTTTAAATTTTAAATAAATTACATGACCGCCCAAAGAGATACGAAATTTCACTTCGAGTGTTGAAAATACCAATGAAATACCAAACCACTTCATTTTAATGAAGGGGCTAGTTTCTAAAGAAACTGTGGTGCTGCGTCGGTGGGGAAGTAGTATACAAAAATTTGGTTTTATCCGCGATGTTGAAAATGTAAATTGACTATCGTAGAGTGATTATAAAAGCTGACGTTTCGAGTGTTAGCCCTTCGTCAGAGCGATCGATTCGCTCTGACGAAGGGCTAACGCTTTATTTTCACAAGATAATGTTTAACGCTGAATAGCTTGTGGGGTCGTGCACAAATGAAATCAAATCAAATCATATTGGTTTTCGAGGAGAGGGGAAAACCGGAGTACCCAGAGAAAAACCTCTCGGTGCAGAGTGGAGAACCAACAAACTCAACCCACATATGACGTCACGCCGAGTCTGGGGAATCAAACCTGGGACAAACAGGTAGGGCATGAGTGCTCTCACCACTGCGCCATCCCTGCTGCGGTGATCTTTTCATGAATAAAGATAACGTGTTATTTTCACACGTGAAGATACAGGGTTGTTTTCGCGTGAAAGCTATGGGGTATTTCATTGGTGTTTATATAACAAAAAGTGTTATCTTGTGTACAAGGCAAATAAAATTATTTTTATTACCGTCTTGGCCAAGTCTTCAGTGCTCCATGGCTTACCAACATTTGGCACGAAACGAAAGCTTTCACTATGCACTGCATCACAACTTAAGAAAAACAAAATACTGTGTTAAATGCCATTCAAAGAATTGAGAAAAAGGTGTAAAACTGGCAAAGGGTAGATTAGTAAGACTGCATCTTAAACACCATTAAAATAGTAAGAAGAAGTAAGCATTTTTTCGTAAGACTACTGTTGGGCTGTCAAAATCTACTGGTATTTAGGGAAAGGACATTCATGGCAAGGGATCATACCTTCCTCCTCTTGCAGCAGCTAGCATATCTGGGCCAGTGATTCCCAATCCCAGTGAGAACACAGTTTTACCTCTACCTGACGTGTCACTGCTGAGTGTGTCTTGGGACTGATTCCAGTTGTTGTCAGAAGCCTGGCGAACAAAATTAATGTAAATGGCTGATTTACTTTACTTGTCAAATTCTTCAATATTCATGTGAAAATTTAGAGACTGGTGTGCTTTTCCAATCAATCAGTTCTTTAAAGTCAAGTGTTCAACCTAATTTTTGTCCGCATGCAAACAAAATGAGGTGGGAAAAAAACTATGCATAATTTTTCAGTATACCTAGCTTAAAGAGTCCTGAACCTATGCAACCAACTATTAACTGCTGCGGATAACCACAATGAATGCAAAGTCAAAACTTCATATCATATAAGAAAAATGCTTATAATATTCTAGAATACTCTTCCCCAAGGGAAAATTCCAGGGAAATCCTTTATGATGCCGCTGTAATCATTCCATCAATTAATAGTCAAGTGCTAGTCTGAGGATCAAATTGAAGATTTTGGTTTGAACTGCTATGTTTTAGGGTCGACAAACTACATGAATTACAGTCACTGTTGCAGCAACTCTTAATTTCTTACACTGGGAATATTGGCCCACACAGGGTTTCCGTGGATACTGCCTCCATAACTTGACCACTTCAAACCAAGGTCTAGAAGCCCTGAGCCTGAGTTGCTTGGCAACAAGCTTTCATTCAAGCTCTTTGCGTCCTCTTTCTCTTCATCATCCTCATTCTTGCCATTACCGGGGAAGTCAGACAGGGACCAACAGCTATGATAAAGTGTGTCTTGAGAGCCGTGGATGTCCTTCTTGTGTAACAGTGAGCCCTCCATGTTGTTGCTCAGAGTATCAGACTTGTCAGATGGAGGACTGGCATTCTCCCATACACTCCTTTAGGAATGAAAGATACCATTTTATTTAATTGTTTTTAGTGAGTGATTAATGGGGACATCGTTTTTCAGTGAGTGATTAACCCATTAACTCCCAGGGGTTCCCCATTGACGAGTAAACTTGTCTGGCCGGTTTAGGTCGGTCTGGGTGTCAAAGGTTGAAGGTCCACTCAAAATTTATGTCCCTGTTAACCCTTTCCTGCCCATGATTAGTTTCATCCTAAAATCATTGGAAGGATAAAATGTGATTACAATTACTAACATGAACATTAAGCACATTGTTACCTTAAGCTTTCAGTAATGGAGACTGCTTTCGACTCATCGCCCTCATCTGAGCTGACAGTCATAAGTGCAGGACTAGTTGTTTTTGTAGATTCCACATGTTTCTCACTTATAGCTAATGACACTGGAGTTGTCACTGCATCAGGAGTATCAGATGACTCCACATCACCAACAAGGGTAATCTCTTTCTTCTGAAGCTGCAATGCTGGTTGTGGACTCTCCATCTTTTCTTTGTCTTTTGCATCAGCATCAACTATTATGATCTCAGTATCACTTTCACATTTCATGCTACCTTTGGACATGGTCAGGTTGTCATGTTGGTCGTGTTCTCTGGAGTCTAAGGGTAGATGTCCCTCTCTTCCCTGACCATTAGCACTGGCAGGTTTGTCAAGCATCATTGGACAAACTTCAGTTGTTGGGGAGGTTTGTGTCTCCATGGAGACCATCTCTGTTTTTGATTGGGAATTTGCGTCTTTGGAACAATCTAAAACTAAGTCCAATGGACTGGAAGAATTTTCTTTTGTTTCTGAATGGGTTGGAGGTGACTTGCTATCATTATTTCCCTTGTTGTCAACCTGCCCAGGTGCAATGCTGGTTTGCGTTACACTGCTCAATGCCACACTGTAAATGCTCCCCAGGCCACTATCAATTGGTGTCATGTGACTTTCTGCCATGCTTCGATTGGTGTCATCATCATTAAGAAGTCGTAGTTTGATGGGTGCACCAGAAAGAAAGTTGATAACTTCCGTAAGTTCTTCTTGAGAAGCTAAAGACAGCTCACTCTGAGAATCTGATAAAAAAAGAACAAAGGAACAAGTCCACAGTCCACTTTACTTTGATCATTTTGGCTTTAAAATGTATACTAACTAAAATATGAAGGTATTGTGGTCTGACCTTATCTGGGCACGGGCTTCTTTCACTTCCTAAAATTAATCGTAAACTGCATAACAAGCAGTCTAGCTAAAGTCCGCCACAAAGCATAATAAGGTGAGAGACTATAGATTCACTTCACTTCACTTCACCTCAGAGGCAACATGGTTAGACTTGAGATCGCTGAGGTCCAATGTTCGACACCTCAGCTGTTTTTGTAAATAACCTAGTCAAGTTCTTTCTGCTGATTGGCAATGTTAACTTTCTTTATATGTAACTCAACTGCGATTTGTTTCATTGTTCCTGAAAAGCAACTGAATGGACGACGACGACCAGCGACGGCAGTGGCGGCAATGACTACTACCACTATGATGATGATGATGATGATGATGATGATGATAATGATAATGATGATGATGATAATAATAATATATTATATTATTAATATAATCTCATTTAAAGAGGAGACTAGAGAATATTGGTATAGAGACCTAGATAGACGAGCTTCAGAAAAGTGTTATTCTGAATACGGCAAGGATTCTTAGGAAGGTCCTAGAAGTTTGAGGAGACTTGTTGTCACCAAGCTTCCTGGAGTACTGAAGTTCCATTGGAAATCAAATGTGCGAAAACAAGATAATAATAATAATAATAATAATAATAATAATAATAATAATAATAATAAGAATAATACTAATAATAATACAAGAATTACCTAGCCCCCATCAGTCCAGAACACTTAACAATAGTTAAAATAAAAACAATTATGTATAAATAAAACTATGTATACTGCACTATGCACAAGAGTCAAAAGCTTGCTTTAATGGATAAGTCTTTAAAGTGCCTATCACCTCAACACACTTTTCCACTATATTTATTCTCCGGAATCATCCCGAAAACATTGCATTATTTTAAAAACTTTTTGAATGAAATTTCATTTTTTTTTGGCTTTGAAAGACGGAAAAAGTAATCACACTTTGATCAATACCTGAGTAATGAAGAGAAATAGGTTCGATACATGGTTGACGTCACAAACTGCTTTGCACTGAAAAAGTTATTTGAAGACAGCGATGCAAATTAATTTGCGACGTGAACCTAACCTGCGATAAGGCATACTTTTCTTTAGACAGGGCGGAAAAGGTACGCCTCATACAATTTCTTAACGAGTCGTCTGCCGGTAGTCCAGAATCTGGACTTTACTCTGATTGGCTGAAAAACAATAGAGCTCTTGGAGCCTCTCCCCGATTGGTTACAGAATTGCAAAAAAGTCGGTTAACAACTGATCAAATTATGGCTGCCGAGAAGGATTTGAACAGGAATGATGTTTAGGCTCCGTTAACAGCTACTGTTGCTTCGACTTCAGATTTTCTTTTCAAAAATCTTTAAAGACAGGGCAGAGAGAATGCAACCTAAGAATGATTTGTCGGAAAGAAGACATTATAGTCGTACTTCCTACGGGATTTGGCAATAGTGTTATCGTTCCACTTCCACCGATTCGAAAACGTTTGTAGTTGTGGTAAGTCCTTTGGAATATATTTGGAAGCAACAAGTTCCAAAAAGAACTGAATATAACCTTAGTGCTGTCACATTCAGAGAATCAGCCAAGCTTGACAGAGAAATTCAACATTGTCTACGGAAGTGCTGAACGATGGTTTAGCGGTGCACTTCGCACAAAATGATAATTGAGTAGCTGCTGCTGGAAAACTAGACATTTTCCTCAAATTACAGTAATATTAGCACCTTTTAATGTCACCTTAAATAATCGAGTTTAAATAAAGTTCATTGTACTGTTGATTGTGCCTGATGATAACATGAAGTATTCTGCTTTTTCACCGATTTTACCTTGAAATTCTTTGTTCCTTGATGGTTTGAACAAAGAAACCACCCCAACTGTCAAGTGGGATTTGCAAAAACACCTTTGATTGTATGGATAAAGTCTGACTTCGGAGACATTCCAGCTAGAGTTCTATTTTGTTTTTGCTGTGTCTTTCCTTGAATCGCAACGTGCAGGTAATTTTCGGTAAAATCTGATTGGCTCACATTTATAGCATGACACATGATAACATCACTCTTGACAGGTGGGCGGCAGACGACTCGTTAAGAAATTGCAATAGGCGTACCTTTTCCGCCCTGTGTAAAGAAAATTGTACTCCTGATTGCAAGTTAACGTCAACCTGGTATCGAACCCATTACCCTTCATTCCTTGGTTATCGAACAAAGTAAGACCACTTTTCCCGTAGCCTGTGTACAGCCGCCCGCTCTCCGAAAAAAAAAAATCGGAGAGGAGCGTCTGTGATTTACCGTTGATAATCGTGTTCCATACCACGTGAGATGTTTCCTGGAATGTGTGGAAAATGATTTGATTTGGTTATTACCCATCAATCATTACATCACTGAAACAACGAGTTTTGATTGGCTTTTATTTTTATTTCTCCACATCAACACCGTGAGAACCACCGTGAGAGATTTTACGATGAGTTCGTGTGTACTTTGAGCACGGTACAAAACACGAATAAAAATCTTTTTGATGGTAAAAAAGGTTTTTCTTTTAAAGTACGAGCGGTATTGTTATCTATGGAGTGTAAACTGGAAATAAATTTGATGTACATTTGTAGGAATTGTTGTCAGCGCAAAAGAAACGAAAGCGCTCTTCACGAGGTGAATATAGCACTATTCAAAAGATTGTCCACTCGAAATGTCTCCCGCTATTCCTTACCAGTCAATGTAATCCCAACACCTTGCTCGGACCAGCCTAGCCATTCTCAAGCACAATCTACAAAGCGTGATGCCATGGAAGATTTTAGATGTGAACACACCGAGGAAAATAACAGCTCATCGGCAACGATCTGTGCTGTTCTGAAGATCAGAGCCGTACCTGGTTGGAAGACTTGCAAATACATCCTTTCCTTTAAAGAGTGCTTCTATGCTATAAAGCCAAGGTATCTTAAAACTATCGGAGATGCTCTTCAATGCACATTTGAAATCTACCTCATTGACCACCATTTTGAGAATTTAGCTCCAACGAAATATGAGACACGCAAATTTTGGTCAGTGTAGATCACTTAATAATGTAAGCAAAATTATTCCGGAACATGATTACTAACGGTAAATCACAGACGCTCCTCTCCGAATTTTTTTTTTTTTGGAGAGCGGGCGGCTGTACACAGGCTACTTTTCCCGAAGCCAAGTGAAATTTCATTCAAAAGGTTTTAAAAGTAACACAATGTATTTGGGATGATTTCAGAGAATAAATAAAGTGAAAATGTGATTTGAGGTTATAGGCACTTTAACTTACTGTAGATTTAAATAATTTATTGCGAGAGATGGTGTCTGCCTTATGGCGTTCGGGGAGTTGATTCCATAGAGGTGGTGCTACATAATTAAATGATCTACTTCCATAAGTCTTGAGCTTTCGGAAGATTTTTTCCTAGACAAACGTAAAGTCCTAGCTGATACTGTATATACGGTACTAGAAGATCAGAAATGTACTCAGGTGCCACGGTACTCAACTTACTTGGCATAGTTGGTTTAAAAGTTAGTAGGGGAAACTGAGGAACTGATCTGGACCAGTCGCTTGTGTCATCAGTCTTACAGTGCTCATTTTTTGGCTTAGCTGAGCTGGAACTGTTGCAATCTGATATCATGGATTGCTCTTTTGCTCTCTTAGCCCAGTGCCTGGGGCGTGGTGGAGGAAGAGGCGAGGGATCCTCAATGTCTGTGTCGTGATCGTCACCTGTGTCAGTGCTTGATGCCACTGAAATGCGATTTCCTAAAAATCAAACCATATAATAATGTTGTTACAGAAACATGGAAAAATTACAACTAAGCACAAGAACTACAAGAACATTAATAAAACGAACTTGAATGCAATTGTTTGAATCTATGGAAAATTAAGGTTTCCAATTAACCCAACAATTATTTTTTGTGTTCAGGTTACTGTCAATACTGTGCATGTAGGCACATAACTTCATACATACACACATACCTGCTAGTTCATTTCTAGTGCCAGCACCAGATACAACATTCTGATTGGTTGCATTTACTCCAGCATTTGGAAGGACATTTGTCTTGGAAGCCCCCGTTTTCCGAGAAAATATCTTAGACTTTGCTTTGGAGAAAGTCTTTCTAAAACTCTTGTGCTTAGGACATTGAGATGTGTCCAGTTTGGACAGCAAAGGTGGAGACTTGGACAGGTTTCGTCGTTTTATGTGAATAGCAGGAAGAGGTCTTTCTCTGGACAAAGAAATAAAAGAAAGAGAATACTTTGATAAAATACATGTAACTGTGTTGTCACTTTGGTAAGATGTACACCTCTGAGAAATACTCTTTTATGGCCTATGAAAAAATGGCTCACTTGTCTTCCAGGTAATCCATCAAACTAAACTTGGCTGTATAAAGAGCATCCACTGTCCCAAGAGGTGAAGCTACGTCCAAATCTTTCAGCAAAGATGAAAAGGTTGAAGCATCTTCTGTGATGAGCCTGTGAAGTTTATAACAACACAACAAATAATAATGAACCAATCATCTTAAAATATTAAAGACATGAATGACGTTTTGGTAGTGATTTGTTGTGAACTGTACCCAGCGTTTGAAACAAAATTTTATCACCACTCTGACCGAGGGAGGGGAGATGAAGGCAGATACAGTGTACCATGGTAAAGTGTACATGTATAACAGATGTACATCGATAACAGCTTCATAGGAAGTGCAGACTTCAACCTAAAACCTTGTTTAGTTGTGGCCTAACAAACATTTGATATACATGTACTGTAAAGACTTGTGTATAAGCCGCACCCCCAACTTTCAAGCATGATTTTGGAAAAAATAAGAACTCCAAAAAAGCACTCTTGCAAAAAAAGTTGGTCATTTGTTTGCACAAAATCTAATGTAGTGTATTTGCAGCAACATTAATAAGTTAATCAACTCTGAAAATAACTTTTAAAAGCTTCTTTTTAATCAATTTCCCTATTCCCTGTGATTGAAAACATTTGTCTTCATTGCTAAAGCCCACAGTTGAAATGAAAAAGATAGAATTTGCACAAAAAAAGGGCAGGAGAACGATGCAAAACGTTTGCTTGGTAACCATGTAGTCATGAGGAGGAAGTCTGGACATGAAAACGTTCGCTTTCGCATCAGCTGTGCGTGGATATCATGTTTATCAAGACGTATGGAAGCCATCGATTGAAGAAAAACACAATGAAATGGTCGGCCATTTGCCTCGCGAGGTCCCCCGAATAGCGTGGTATTTTCTTGCACGTAGTCGAGAAATCAGTGTTGAGGTGATTGGTCATAAAGGAAATTGTAAGCGGCTGTGCGGAGGAATGGAATTTCCATGCCAGTAAAGTTTAACTGCTCAAACAAAGTGCAAATGAAACGCTTGAAAGAACTACTTGCGAGCAAGATTCCAGTTTAGAACCTGAAGATGCAAACAAATGGCTCCTTTTGGAGCCACCACTTCTAACCACCAAAAGCAGTGATAAACAACAGGTTTCAATATGTTTAATCTTTAGTTACTGAAGGTTTTCAGTTCAATTTGTGACCCCCACAAGCCAGTTTACTCCCTCTGAAAGCAATGGTCTCGTGTATAGCCCGCAACCGCGATTTTTGGCCCAAAACTTAAGCAAAAGGTGCGGCTTATACACAAATCTTCACGGTATTATTTTGCTTCAAAGAACAGTAGAGTGCGCTGATCGTGCAGTGATGGAAGAAGACACTTACCATGTGGTGGAAACTTCCACATGAATTGACGTTCCCTTAGCATACACTTGGGCCAGCCGAGTGTTTTTCTCTTTACTTGGTTTAGCAGTAACCTAAAACACAACAAGTCTGCTTTGACTTAAGCCACAAAAGATTCTGGAAAATCAACTTGAAAACCATACAGGAGCTGGCGTGGTCCAGTAGTAAGGGCAATGGGTTTGCATGCGGTTGGCCTGGGTTCAACTCCCGTTCTTATCTCTGGTTTGGATTTGTTTCCGGTTGTCCCGGATTCAACTCTACCACGCTTTCTAAATACATTGTAGTCACCTGGCTGCCCCCTGCCAGTTAGGGCTCTTACTCGTGTTTCTGTTAAGTTGGAATTGTTTCTTTCAGATTATCAAAAAGTGGGGTGCCTATAAAATAGCTTGATAGCTAAGTGCACTTCTACTATAAACAAAGCATTTTAAGACTTATTTTTCCTTTTTATTTTTTTAACAGTACCCAAAGAAAATTAAGCACCTTACAACAAAAATTTGTTATGTGAAATGTTAATAATTATCAGGTATGCCACGAAGAGCTGGATATTGGCTAATTTCACAGGCCAAATAGTACCCTCAACCATATTTACCCAAAACAAATGAAAAAGTTTTTTTCTTCAAGATTCACAAATAAAAAAACACAGGAATTCTTAGCGAGTCACTTAAGTATTCTCTTGGCCATACATCTATCACTGCTTATGTGTTCATCTTATGAAACACTGTCATATTTTCGTTCTTCATTCTCACCAAGTGAGCTCTTCCAAAGAGGAGCTGCACAGCAGTCTTTGCCGCAGAGCTTGACACTGGAGAACAGGCTTCATACAACACCATCAGCACAAACATGTCAAGAGTTTCACGGTTAAGGGGGATGTCGTTTTGTTTGGCTACAGAACTGACAAGGTCTCTGATACAGTGCTGTACAAAATAAAATGATGTGACTGAGGATTATTACAACCTTCAAAATTAACTTCCTAAAAAATACAGGCCAGCACCCATCAAAATTCCAGCACAGCAAAATTACAAGCTGTAACAATGAAAATAGAAACTATTGCATGTGTGCAAAACAGGAAATTATGATTTAAGAAACTTGGCCATTTTTACTCCACCAGACTGCTGATCAAGTCTTTAAAGTGAAAACAAAGCATATCAAAGCATATTCACCATTTTAGACTTGAAATTATCATTTGCTTTGCTTGGAGAAGAACACACTTCAGTCATGACATATCCTGAAAATAAAACAACCCATATGTTATCAACCCCACAAGACTGCAGAAATAAGGACAACCAATTTCTTCTGACAACAGGAGGAAGGAGGGGGGGGGGGAAGGGGTTGGCAGTAGTGAGAGCACTCACCTCCCATCAATGTGGCCCAGGTTTGATTACCACATCCTGCATCATACAGTATGTGGGTTGAGTTTGTTGGGTCCTTTGTTGGGTTTTTCTCTGGGTACTCCAGTTTTCCCCACTCAGCAAGAATCAATATGATTTGATATGCATTAATTTGATTTCATTTCATTTGTGCACGAGCCCACAAGCTATTCAGCTTTAAACATTATCATGTGAAAATAAAGTTCAGTTGTACTTGTATCTCACCAATTCGTAACTGCAATTTAGGAATAAACTTCAGTATTTGTTGTTCCATTGCCTGAGCAGTGGATGCCTCTGTGATACCTCCAGCAGCCATAGCTTCCAGCTCACTACAGCATCCCTAAGTTTGACAATGCAAGCAAGAGAAGTCATACTCTGAACTAAAACTGCTCCCCCTCCACCTTAGATCTTTTTCAATGATTGATGTTGTTGTTTTCCTTGCATAAATCATAAAATCATTAAGACATCCCTGGCTGTAACCATGCAAACAAGACATGTCATGCACTGAATTCAAGGTACTTCCCCTCCACCTCTTTACCTATTCATTGACGTTATTGTTTTCCTTGCCTTAAATTAATTAATAATCATAACATCATAAACATCATCCTAACAAAAAATTAATAATGTTGTTTTCCTTGATACAAAAATCAATAAAATTTAATGTACAGTATAATAATAATTTTTTATCATGTTGTCGGTCAAATCTGGGCTCAGGTTAATCCGTTTTTACGTAGGTTAAATTAGTGATCCTTGTTTTACATAGGTTGAATATGCACTCTACTAGTTTAAAGCAGCTATCAACCCACCCAACCCCCCCCCCACCCCACCCCACCCACCAAAAAATAAAGATTGAAAACACCTACACCTTCCCTCAAGCTCTGTCTAACGCATCTCAACACATCTTTTCAGTGTTTTGTATCATCTTATTGGTTTCTGTATTCATTCACTCTCAACATTACAACATAGTACAATGTAAGTTACATTGTAGGCACTTACCAGTACTTGAACTCAGACCCTCCAGATCTATAGTGCTGTGTCTTCACCACTACACTACAATGAAGAACATGCTCAACCCACCTCAGTTCTCTTCATTACTTACATGTACTTTTCTATAATAAGTCAATTTATACCCATGTATGACAACCAACACTAATCCTAACCTAACCCTAAGTTTTCTCCAGGCTTCATTTAGGCGTAAAAAAGTTTCGTCAATTAATTTTATCTAATATAAATTTTTATTTAATATTTATTTATTACAATTTATTACTGTATATGTACACACAAACAAAGCCATAAGGATAATCTGTAAAAGAGTGGAACACTTTATGCGAGACAGATCACCATGTAGCTAATCTAAATAAATCAATATATGATAACAATCAGAAAAATATTAAATAAAATATAAAAACATTAAAAACTGTCTTCATTCCTGACTGAGTGCGTATTCAACCTAGGTAAAATGCAGATCACCAATTTAATCTACAATACTTATCACATTATTTTGTTGGAACACCCATCCCCGTTTCCCCACTCCTACAACGTTGATTTTCACAACTACTAGCAGTCCCCCGAAAATTTTCACAAACATTGACTTGGGGGAAAGGGGATG
>OX421447.1:61728843-61736343 GCA_949126865.1 Montipora capitata | reverse complement strand
AATCCATGTAGCTGTGGCATCCTTGAGAGACAGGGTGACTTCTCTGTCCCGCAGATAGTCACCAATCTCATGAAAACCACCAATGGATGATGTCAAGTCAGCGGATGACAGTAAAAACTGTGACTGGACTTGAAGCAATGACAGAAAGCAAGAGCCCAACATCTGCCACAGAAACCATTTCATACAAATTACATGTAGTAACAATATATTTTACTTTTATTATTTTATATTTCTTTTACTGAGGGAGGGATTGTTCCAAATGGATGGAATTTTGGTGATTCATATTTTTCCCATCATCATTACTTGCAAAATATTAAAATGAAAAGCAAATTCACTCATCCCATATAAGATTTTAAGTCTCTTATGAAAGTCTACTTGAAGTCAGTTGTGGTTGAATCAACATACATAGACTTCTTGATAATACTGAACAAATTTTCTTACTCACTTGGCACTACTTTTACTAGTTTTGCAATGAACTATTCATATGGAATGTGGTTAATGATTAAAATCGGCCAGGATCTAGGGGGAAACATGAGTGCCGCCACCTATGGTCATTAATGGGTTAAATTTACCAGTGTAAGTGTTGATCTTTTATGATCTCAAAATAAGCTCCAAAAATCACCCTTGACTTTTACACGAGTCAAAAATTTAAAGCGAAGTTGCAGCTAAATGATTTATTCCAAATTTGCATAATTACCCTCTTGGACAAGAGATGTAAGAAATTCCAGTTGAAATGAAAAAGGATTTTTCCAATGTTGAAGATACTCACAAGCACAATTTTGAAATAGAGACTCAAAATTTATGGTTATCAAAGGCAGAAAGAGATGTACATTGTATGTTTCTTCAAATAAAACAAATTTAACCTGGCATAATATCTCGTGTTTGGGTGCACGCATTGTTACTTGTGTTCAACCAAGGCAAACACTGGTTGGTAATGATTGTTTTTTATTGTTGCTTACTTGGCTAATTAAAATGGCCTTGGAAACTTTGCAGTGTTTGGTTTATGAAATTTTTTGTTTTGTTTGTCACGTGAGAGAGCCAAGTTTTTAACATGTATCTAGACTAATAATGTTTCAAGTCATTTCAAAGATCTTCCAGCTTCTGTGATGTTGTGCCTGTCCACTAAAGCCCTTTCTATCTGTTAGATCCAAAGGCCTACCCATTAGCGCGGTTGCATTCCCCCCTTAGGAATGTAGTTGTCAGTTTTTTAGTCAGGTATTTAAGGCTTAATTTAGTCATTTTAAGTGTTGTCTCGATCAGTCAGAAGTTTCGCTTTGTGCAATTCAGTGCATTTTGTAGCAGTCAATTCAGTTAACAGCTCGTAACAAATGTAAGTGTATTTTTTCGTCAAGTTCCTGTTAGTTCACTTTACTAAGTAAATTGTAAGTTTGTGGATCTGTTTGTTTTCTAGTCTTAACCGCTTTTCGCTTAAATTTCACCACATGCGTTGAGTTCCTGCTGTCATAGGCAGTTATTAATGAAGAATAAAGCGTGTTTGACACAGTTAGTTTGAGCTTTCCATATTCGGTTAATTTTTATGAGGGCTTTTTGAAACCCAAGGACAAATTTCCTGGGTACACAACAAGAGCTGAAACCAACAAAATGCTTGGTACTAAACTTTGCTGTAATTTTTTGTGCATTCACAGTTCCTGAAATTAAGTCGAAGAAATACGCTAAAGTAAAGAGCTGTAGTCAGAATTACAGTAACTAAGCAAATTGAGAAAACCTTTTTTTTTTTTGCTATCAAAAACCGGGGGGTCGACTTATACACTGGATCGACTTAAACGTGTACACACCTAAATGTGGTACTTGTTTCCTCAATCAGTATCATGTAATTTGCTGGTCCATGCACAATCATGACTAAAACACCACACGAGTACATACGGGTAACATACGAGTAACATACGAGTAACATACGGAACATACGGATACATACGAATACATACGACTAACATACGACTAACATACGACTAACATACAAGTAACATACGGATACATACGACTAACATACGGATACATACGAATACATACGAGTAATACGAATGTTTTTCTCATAAAGGAAGCTCTAATTATAAGCCTTGCAGGCATTTTTCACGTCAGCAAACACGTACCCGGCTCAGTTTGAGGGGGGAGGGAGGGGATGTTGATCGACCCCCCAAGGCTTTCGTTAAATTTAGTCACAGTAAAATAAATTCACATGGAGTGCAAGACCCTTAGCTTGCGTTACAAGATGACAATATATTTTGGATGTCGCTCATGTCGTATGACGTCATCAGATCCGCCATCTTGATTTCACTATTTCAGCTTAAGTTGCCTATGATAAATCAGTGCAAAAAATCAGTGCAAAATCAAGCCAGAAAGATTAAATGGGGTAAAAGATTATGACAGACCTGCTCTGACTTCCTTACGTGTCTTAAATGTAAACTGGCCTGATAGTCATAATCATCTACGAGAGCAACGTCCAAAATATATTGTCATCTTGTTGCGCAAGCTAAAGGCGGCGAAATACGAGATACAAAAACCCTCAACTTGGCGCACAACATTATTTCGTTGCAAGTTTGGGTCGATTTCTCCCGTTTTTCACCTTGCATGATCAACTTGTCGCGCAACAAAAACATTTGTTGCGGGTTGAAGAAAGTTGTTGAGAAAAGTAGAGCGCGGATCTACTCTGAGCAACAAATTTTGGCTTTGTTGCTTGTTTTTCATCAAGCTCACAACTTGTCGCGCAACAAATGTGCTCTTGTACTAGCAAATCAACCACTCAGCGCCCTACATTTCTTCAACCCGCAACAAATGTCTTTCTTGCGGGTCAAGTTGATCACGCAAAGTGAAAAACGCGAAACATCGACCAGAACTTGCAACGAAACAATGTTGCGCCACAAGTTGAGGGTTTTTGTATCTCGTCTTTCGCCGCCTTAAGGGTTTTGCACTCCGTGTGAATTTATTTTACTGTGACTAAATTTAACGAAAGCCTTGGAGGGTCTATCAACACCACCCCCCCCCCCCCCCCCCCCCTCATCCTCAAACTGAGCCGGGTACGTGTTTGCTGACGTGAAAAATGCTTGCAAGGCTTATAATTAGAGCTTCCTTTATGAGAAAAGCATTCGTATTAGTCGTATGTATTCGTATGTATCCGTATGTTAGTCGTATGTATCCGTATGTTACTCGTATGTTAGTCGTATGTATTCGTATGTATCCGTATGTTCCGTATGTTACTCGTATGTTACTCGTATGTTACCCGTATGTACTCGTGTGGTGTTTTAGTCATGATCGTCCATGCACAAAACATTTTAATTTGGTTGAGTCCAAGCAACATGGATGAAACTTAATAGCATGAACATGGGGCCAGATTGCCTCAAGCAAATCAATTTTACGGTGCACAATACAAGAATTACTTACATGTACATGTTCAGTACAACATACACATTTAACAGAAAAAGGCTTTCATTTATTAGGTTTCCATTGCCTGGAGCAAAGGATTCAAATTGGTGACACACCTGAATACCTTTTTAGGGAAACAATGCTTGCAAGTCAATACAATAACATTATTAATAGCAACATTACACTGTATTACACTGCATTACACTTGTGGATGGCAAAATGATCACATTCACTTTCATCAGTAAGTTCTTCTTGTATTTCAGCACCAATAATTGAAAAGGAAGTCAAAGGCTTGGTTTGTTTAATTCTACATGTATTACAGCAGAAAGCATATCTCAAAATGCCAACCAAATGAATAATATAAGGGTGAAAAGCTATGAATAATACATGTATATATATATATATATATATATATTGTTGCACATGTTTGACTTCAAAATGTCTGAAAACTGTCCTTAATGAAGAATCTGTCAAATTACAGTTATCATGTTACTCCTTCCCCTCAAGAACAGCTTGTCACTGGAACATTCCTTTGTACAGTTCCAGATTTAGTCTAAAGCCGGTGATACACAGCTCAACATTTGTTCATCAGCAAACGTTGCAGCTGTTGTTCAACAAATGTTGAACAGTGTGTCATGCCTTGCTGAATGTTAAAATATACCATTCAACACGTTGAACGTTGTTGAACGAAAATAGAGATCAGCTCTATAATTTCCGTTCAACATATCTGTGCAACATGGTTCAACATTTGTTCAGTAACAAATGTTGCAGGATGTTGAACCATGTGTCATCGGCTTAAAGAGATAATGGATTGCCTACTCCTGAGCTAAGATTTTTTGCTTGATCCTCTCCCACCGCCCACCCTCCACTTTCAATTAAGCTTCGAATATTGTGTATCACTGCAATAACTTTGTCTTTCCATTAAGAAAGTGAATATTTATAAAAATTCCATGACAGCACTCCTGGGGCTGACAGAAATAAGAAAAGTGACAACTTTCAAATAATATACTACATGTTATAAAATGCCTGCATGTGATTCCATATTAGTGCAGAGGCTGGGATTTCAAGTGAAAACGCTGCTGTTCTTATTTTAAATAAAATGAAATGAAAATAATAAAGACTTCTCAATTACTTAATTTTTGCAAGAAATGTAACTTGCCCAAATAAAACACAAACGATTTTAGTAACTGTCAGGTATCTTTGCACATTAAAAATGAACCACGCATCAATGTAAACACAATCAGCAAACATCTACTTGTAAAATGAGAGACTCTTCCTAATGAAATGGCACCGCACCAAGAGCAGACCAATAACATTCAGTTTCCTTTCTCCCCTCTAGCAAAAAAGGCCCACAAAACATTGCATTCACGACCTTTGTGAGACACCAGAAAAACTTCAATACATTTGACACGTTTATTTGTTTGTTTTAAATTCTCGTGCTTTCTTATTAATGGCAAAGCGAGACACTGATCTTAAACGGAAGCACATCGGTGTTGCTTTGATTTCATCCATTTGCCAAACAGGAACTTGGGATCAGGTAATAACGGCTGCAATACCACAAACCAAAATTGTATTCCAACAGCCAAGACTTCAGTTCGCCACCTGTAGGCCAAAAAGGTTTTTTGGGCGACAACGTACATTTGAGCTATGGAACGGCGTCACTGAGGCATGATATGGGAGAAAGAATTATCGTATTCAATTGTACCAATCAAAACATTAATGTTCATTGACTCTTTTCCAATTAGCCTCTCTATTTTTCGGGCTTTCCGAAACTGATTAACAACATTTGAAGAGGATCTTCGCCTGAATGCGCCTCTAAGGTAATTTGTTTTAGGCCGAAATGTGTTTACCCCAGCAGTTATTTTTAGAGTATGACAAAATTTTTTTCGCTACTTGACAGGCCGTAACCTGAACTGAACTAATCGTCCAAATTCCGTAAAGCCGCAAAGGGGTTTTATGCGATTTAGTACTGCCATACACTTGCCTATAAGCTTTTAAGCTTAAATGTTCTCGGTTTACCGACAAAGAAAACCGAAAAACAGATGTGTCTGAAAAAAGGAGTATTATGTTTTGACATGGCACAGTCGGTAGTTTTGTAATAACAACCTTCATGTCAAGATGTCAGTCCGAAGTCTAGATAAGGTGGGCATTTTTCAATAACAAATTAGCTTACCTTTACACGATTTTCCTCAACTTCTGAAAAGCTTCTATATAACTTTTCTTCTTCCGTCGCAAGTTCTTCTGTCGCAGCACGAAAACGCTGTCTCGTCGTTTTGACTCTTTTGCCATCGTTGTTCACCAAGCCGTCCTCTTTCTCCAACAATTCTAGGTTTTCTTGGCACGATTCATAGTTCTGTGCACTTCTTTTGTGGGCTTCAATCGCTCTTTTAATCCCTGGCAAAGTCGCTGTAAACTCGCAAAGTGTTCCCAAAATTTGACTCGTAATATGAACACTCGACTTGTGCGCGACATGATCAATTTCTTCAACCACTTGTTTCAGCTGTTGCGAGATCTCCAGAAGAGGAGTCTCCTTTAAAACCGTCGAGAACGATTCAGCTAGTTGGGAACCCGCCCCGCAGAAAGCCTTCGTAGCATCTAAATAACCTGTAATAAGCTTATCGATCGCTCCCACATTCGTTTCAAGGTTTTCGACGTTGGCGAGAAGTTTCTGATGGTACGTTGGGGACTTGTTGGTGCCGTCTTTACTCTCTTTCCATTGGTGATATGTCAAATACCTCACGCTGTCCATAGTTAACACCGGTAATAATTTGCGGAAAGTAAAACATGAGAAAAAGACAAATAAAATAACAAACGGACAACTTTCTCTGATGCCGCGCGACACGAGCGTTCCAGCAACTTCCCTCAAACATCCGATTGATGAAGACTTGATGAATATGCTGTATTTCAGCGGTAATGAGAACAGTGCATGCCCAGCAGGTCTTGAATGAATTCAAAGATGGCGGCGGCACTCACCGAAGTAAAAGCATGGTGTCTTCAAGAATTGCTAAAGATAACAGATAATGAAGATCAAGTGACGGAAAATATACTGTCGATGAATACTGCAAGCGACTTACAATCATATTTGCAAAGTGTTCTTCAGCCCGAAAGAAGTGAACATCGAGACATCTTGGTGGAATTTACCAAAGTCGTGGAAACCTGTGGACTCGATATTTCGTACTCTCAGAAATGTTCGGGTGAATTTGTGGCTGCAAGCTATCCACCACTCTTGAAAAGCGAAAACAAAGGGATAATGAACTCAGGAAAAGAGCTAAAGAAGAAAACCGCGCGATTTGTACCTCTGTATGGAGATGAAGGTGAAGCTAGAAGCTCTGTGCGCTTACCTGGAAGACATCCTTGTGAATGTCTCGGTCAAAAGCACCAGCTTATCAACAACTGCACAGAATGTGGGCGCATTGTTTGCATGCAAGAAGGTTCTGGACCCTGTTACTTTTGTGGGGCTTTAGTTTGCACCAGAGAGGAGCGTGAAATATTGTCGAGAAATTCCAAAAAGAGTCAGAAACTGTATGAAAAACTTTTGACGCAATCAATAGAAGCAGTTTCAGAGAGCGAGGCAACACTGTCAGTGGCAGATAAAAACCTGCAAGAGGCCATTGCACATAAGAACAAACTTATTGAGTTTGATAAGAGTGGTGTTCGTCGTACCAAGGTAATCGATGACGAATGTGATTACTTTGCAAGTGACTCCAACAGGTGGCTGTCAAAAAAGGAAAAAGATGCACTGAGAAAGAAAGAAGAGGAACTAAGAGAGAAACGCCATGGCTCACGGAGGCAGATGAAAATAACACTTGACTTTGCAGGCCGAAGAGTCATTGATGAAAACCAACCTTGTGATTATGGCTCTGAGGCAGATGTTGCTGTAGCTTCTGGTATTTACAACTCAGATATTAATTCTGAATTCAAAGGAGTGGCCATTCCTAAGTATCAAAATGTTACCTCCTTAAAATTTGTTCATCCAGGAATCAAATTTAGCAAGCCAGCTTCTCATGAAAGATCAGCTGAGAAGAACAGAGAGGTAATGCGTATTCAAGACAAGGAATTCCAGGAAATGTCTGACAATGGCTCATGCTTAAGTATGCATCAGCCATGGGCCTCATTACT
>OX421447.1:61713843-61718843 GCA_949126865.1 Montipora capitata | reverse complement strand
TTGTATGAGTGGTGCTGTCGTAATCGCCTCATACCCCACTGCGGTAAAACCGAGTGTATGATCATAATGCGCGGCCAGTTTGTTGGGCCGTTGCAAGCAGTATCATTAGGGAAGTGTCGTCACTCAAGTCAAGTCAACTAGGTGCTTAGGCGTTGAGCTTGACAGTGATCTTAATTGGAACGTTCACGTTAAAGAGTTAATTAATCAAGTCCTTCACACAAAAACTGAATCTTCTTGGGTCCTTGTATTTTTTACCGACTTCGGCGAGAGTTGATTTTTATTTTAAAGTAATTTTACCATCTGTCACCTATGGTTTGGTTGTATGGGGACCCTGTGGCAAATCGCTCTTTGATGTGCTTGAGAAAATACACGTACGTGCCGCTAAAACCATATACAACCTGAACTGGTATACACCTAGCGACCAGGTCCTAGCCCGATGCAACTGGTTTACTATTAATTGTTTGTACGAATATAGATTGCTTTCATTAGCACACGACTGTTTTTATGATTTTTCACCTACTCCTATTAAGCAGCTATTTAAGAAATATGATTGTAACTATAACCTGCGAAGGAAATTGACCTTTTTGTTACCGAAGCCAAAATCAGAACTTCTTCTAAGTCCACTTGCTACAAAGCCATATTTCTATGGAATTCTCTTGAAAATCATACGTTCTATCGCAAGCAGAAGCTTGTTTAAAAACACGCTCAAACGTAGAATTTTATGCAAATAGCTTCGTATATATATATATATTATATCTATGTAAATAGTACTTTTGAACTTCTTAAATACGCGACCACATCAGCTCCGCTGTAATTTTTATCATGTTTAAATAAATGTTGTTGTTGTTATAATCAGCGTCGGCAGCCTTACGCGAAGTCATCATTTCAACAGCTCTGCGTCACTGATGTCCTTATTGCCAGCAACCTGGAACGATTTGCCACTAAGTAGAACAATGAAGCAGGGCCTCAGTGATCATGATCTGATCTATGCTATGCGGAAGAAGAAGACCACTAGACCTCAACCTTAGTTCATTGAATATAAAGGTTTTGCACGGCAGTCATGTTGCATGGCAGGAACAATAGATTCTTTTTCCTATGGGAACAAATGTTCTTTCTAATGTAAAACATTTTCATTGTTCCTGCCATGCAACATGGCTGTCGTGCAAAACCTCTATTGTAGTATGAAGGGCTTCGACAATGATCGTTTTCTTAGCTGATCTTGGTAAAATCCCCTGGCATACTGCATATATCTTCAATGGCATTGATGACATTTGTGAACACTGGTACCATCAGAGGTACCAGCTATTCATCGATGTAGTAGACCAGCAGATGCCATACAAAAAGAAGAATATCTGGGGAGACCAGCTGTCCTGGATAACCCCTGAGATCTCCTCTGCAATCTACCACACTTCAAGCTCTTTTCAGACCGCGTCAAGCCACCATTGGAGTATTGATTTAAAAGAGAGGAAGTTGTCGGGTTTAGTATAGATCGTTTTCACTGTCACGCAACAAAAAAATAAAATCGAAACCATTCAATGAAATAAGCCAAAAACTTGGAATGTTGTAGGAGGCAAATTCATAATTCCGGCCTCACCAATTCTTAGGTCTGTGCGCTACAGCGCTTCTGCCGGAGTTATTTGTCGAAGAGTTACACGCAACTTTATAGAGTTTATAACCACGGAAACTCAGGCAGCGTTTACACGGACCCGGTTTCACGTTGACACGGTTTCATGAATTCGAAACCGCGTCAAAATCGATGCGGTTTGGAAGCCGGATGGTATAAGCGAGCGCTGCACTACGTGATAAATTCGCTGTTCTGAATTTCGCCCCAAAATAGTAACCGTATTCAAATCGATGCGGTTTCGCCGTTTAAACTACAGATGAAACCGCATCGTTTTGAAAACGCTCCACTTTTGGCAGCAGTTTCAAATCTACACGGTTTCGGCAACAGTCTCGATCGGTGTCGTGTAAACAGAAGGTGTAACCGCATCCAAAACGATGCAGTTACAAATGAAACCGCGTTCGTGTAAACGCTGCCTCAAGTTCAATCGTTCATGGCGCGGTATTGGGTTCCAATAGGCGTATTGCTTGAGAAGTTATATTTTATATATGACGTGACAACAAGTTTTATATATGGCGTGACAAGTTTTATTGCAACAAGTTTTATATATGATGAAATGGTATATGATATGAATCATATATGAACTGCGGATATGAAATCAAGTGAAGCTATGATCTTCGCAGTTATGAACGCAATTTTTACAATTGCGTAGAGAAACCTGAAAATTTCAGGACTTCAACGGGGTTTGAACCCGTGACCTCGCGATTTCGGTGCGACGCTCTAACCAACTGAGCTATGAAGCCACTGACGTTGGGAGCTGGTCATCTGTGGGTTCTAATGGTCCCGTGAGGAATGAATCAATAATAATAATAATAATAATCCATTTATATAGCGCCTTTTCTACAAGATTCAAAGGCGCTGTTTACAAGAATTAGATAGAACTAAAAATAAAAATAAGCGCACGAAATTGACATAAAAACTAGACGCTAGCAATTAAAAACATCACGATTCATAAGCTCGCTTAAAAAGAAATGTTTCAAGTTTGCGTTTGAAATCATCAATTGAGTTTGCAGATTTAATATCCTCAGGTAAGTTATTCCAAAGTTCCGGAGCAGCAACAGAGAAAGTTCGTTTACCATACGAGTTAAGATTAAAATAGGGTTTAACTAATAAATTACTATTAGAGGATCTAAGATTGCGGCTGGGTGTATACAATTGAAGGAGTTCTTGTATATAGATTGGAGCTCGATCATGTAGTACTTTATAAGTAATTAACATTATTTTAAATTCAATACGAAAGGAGACAGGGAGCCAATGAAGATCCCTCAGGACTGGAGTAATATGGCAGAATCTTGGACACTGGTTGACAAGGCGAGCGGCAGAATTTTGAACATGTTGAAGCTTCCGAATAAGATAGGATGGCAGGCCGTACAATAAAGAATTACAATAATCAAGTTTAGAAACTACGAAGGCATGGATAATAATTTTGCAGCGTCATAAGTAAGATATTTGCGTATGAAACCAATATTACGAAGATGGAAGAAGGACGATTGCCAGACTGCATTAACATGAGGTACCATACAAAGGGACTGATCAAAGATGACTCCAATATTGCGTGCACTGGAAGAGCAGCATACAATCTCGTCACATATATTAACAGAAGATAGTGGTGGCCGAGGTCGATAGGAAGAAGATATTACAAGAACTTCGGACTTGTCTTTATTTAGTTTCAGCTTGTTGGAAAGCATCCATGCGTCCATGTCCCGAACACAGTTTACCAATTTGGCGTTACTCAGATTCATATCGGAAAGAGACGACGTCCTAAACGTAATATATAGCTGAGTGTCATCAGCATAAAAGTGATAGAACATTTGATGGCGTCGTGCAATCTCGCCAAGAGGGGATGTGTACATTGAATATAACAACGGGCCAAGAACGGATCCCTGTGGTACACCAAACTCGAGAACATGAGAGGCAGAGCATGCACCATTAACCTGCACAAACTGTGTACGATCAGAAAGATATGATCGAAACCATTCCAATACAGTTCCAGTAATTCCAAAGCGACTGGACAGTCGCGAGAGGAGGATACCATGATCGACAGTATCAAATGCAGCCGAAAGATCGAGTAGTACTAGGATAACTGAATTATGTTGATCTATTGCCATGGCTATGTCATTGTGAACTCTAATAAGAGCCGTCTCTGTACTATGGTTCCTCTTATAGGCTGATTGATATGTTTCACCAAGGTCATTAATATCTAAGTGTTGAATCAGCTGTTTAGCAACACATTTTTCAATAGTTTTGGATATGAAACGAAGATTAGAAATAGGCCTATAGTTCTTGAAGTCGTTCGAATCCAGAGAGGACTTTTTGAGCAATGGCTTAAGTATAGTTTGTTTAAGTATTCCAGGCATCCGACCAGTTTCCAAGGAAAGATTAACAATCTTATGTATTACTGGGAGAATAGAAGGAAACAGACATTTAAGTACATGACCAGGAACGGGATCTAAATCACAGGACTTGGGAGTAGTTGAGCCGATGATACTCAAGAGTTCATCCGGTGGAACAGTCGAAAACATGTTCAGTTGACAGCCAGTAGTACCGTTATCTACAGTAGTATCCAAAGGTGGGACTTGATCAAGGTCACGACGGATTCTTCTGATCTTGTCACCAAAGAATAGAACAAAATCATTAGCCAAAGAAGACGAGGAATCATGCCTTGGGTACTCCACCTCATGACGTCGATGAAGTAGTTTACTAAAAACTGCAAAAAGTGATCTCATGTTAGCCCGATTCTCAGCAACTAGATTTGAATAATAATTACTTCTTGATGAAGATAGCAGGTCCTTAAGAACTTTACATTGACGCGTGTAAGCTTCGCGATCGGGCGTAGAACGGGAAGCACGCCACCGTCGCTCAAGTCGTCTTTTTTCCCTCTTTTCAGACTTTAATTCTTCTGAGTACCAAGGTGCCGCTGGGCGAATGGTAACGGTACGCTTCTTAATGGGAACATGTCTGTTAAAGACTCCAGATAGCTCAGAATCGTAAAGTGCAACTAGATCATCAAGTTCATTTGGCGGATTACTGATGAGGGAAGAGCCTCGAACGTCACTGATGAAAAGATCGATATCAAAATTCTCAAAACTACGATAAATAATTTGTTTCTTTGTAAACAAAGGTTTCTCCAAAGACAAAACACCATTAACAACAAAATGATCAGAGAAAGCGGCGTCATGAATAGAAACAGATGTAACTAATTGATCATCATCTCTTGTTAATCAATGATGAAATGGTATATGATATAAATCATATATGAACTGCGTTCATAATATGAATAGGCCTTTTGCAACTAACGATCACATGGTACAAAATCCGCCATGCTGGAGGGCAAGCTCATTATTATTCCCCCACTGGGACATTAAAACAAAGAGACCTG
>OX421447.1:61698843-61708843 GCA_949126865.1 Montipora capitata | reverse complement strand
AGAGGGGACTGGAGGCCCTTTGTCAGTGGCCTATGTTCCGAGATGGAAATAAAAGGCTTCAGATCAGATCAGATCTGATCAGATAAGACAAATGGGCCATTTGCAGCTGGCGATCACATGGTGCAAAAACGCCATACTGGAGAGCAAATTGCCTACTGGAACACATCTAAACCAGTATTCTCTACTTTCTCAAATCCCATGATACATCTTGTTTACCCCCTCCCCCCTCCCCCACAGTTTTGCATAATCATTTCGTAAATACTCCTTTTCTTTGGCTATCTCAGTTAGATCAGAAATAACACACAAACAGCAGTGACAAACATCAGATATAAACGCATCCTTTTTGAAATGTTCTATAGCTGCCTGTTGGGACTGCAATGATTTTTATATCGGAAAAACTAAAAGACGATTGCATGACAGAAAAACTGAGCATTTTAAACCATTAATTAATGGTCATCATACGTCGGCTCTTGCGGACCATGTTACATCAACTGGTCACAGTTTAAAATGGGATCATTTTGAGATTTTAGGGCGATCCGACACTCATTGTAAAATAAAAGAGACACTGTTGATCAAAGATTTAAAGCCCACCTTAAATGAATATGTCAGCAGCGAAAAGCTGTCTCTTAATTAGTTTTTGTCCCCTCTATTGTTACTTAATAGTTAATAGTTAATTAGTTAGTAATCCTGTATATTAAAACTCCATTTTTTTATTAACGGTCACTTCTGAAGATGTATGCAGGAGCATACGAAACGTCAAGTAAAAGATAATTTCAAAAAGGATGCGTTTACATCTGATGTTTGTCACCGCTGTTTGTGTGTTATTTTTGCATAATCATTGTTTTCGATTTCTCTTGGGACATCGTCATGTCCCAAGAGAAATCAAAAACAATGATTATATACCAAGAGAAATCGAAAACAAAGATTAAACTTACTCTGTTGAATGAAGCTTTCATGACTGATGTCTCCAACTGATTGGTTATCTCCGTGGCTGCCATACTAACCAATGAGTCGTAATTGGCAGGAGTCAGTGGTCCCTGAAAAACAATTTACTTCAATTATCAATCAAATTAAAACAAAAAAAAACCAAATAAACCAGCAGCAATCAAGGGTTAAAGAAGTACGATTCCACTTTTGTCATCGATTAGGCATTTGAAGGGGAGAATAGTTTTGTCCCTATTTCTAGTTATTGTTCACTAATTAAGGTATCAAGCTATAAGCATTGTGACAGTTATCTTGTTGCTAGTACAGTCAAACCTGTATATAACAGCCACTCTCGAGACTTGAGGAACTGGCCGCTTAATAAAGGATCACTAAAAATACTCACTGGGCGTGGTCTAATGTCGATTTTAATGGCGTATCATAAAAAACACACCACGCAAGGAAACAATAGGACAATCGACACTTTTTCAAGAGATCAAGGCCCGGTTGTTCGAAAGCCGATTAACTTAATCCAGGATTAGCGTAAGCGTTTGCTTCATGTTTTCAACTTCTGGGTGAACGTTTCTGTTGCTTCTTCTTGTTTTTCAAGATTGACTTCTTCTAATGTGAAGTTTCGCCGAGTATCAGCGTTGAACAGCATTTGGGAGTAGAGAAATAAACTTCTTGGTTAATTTTTAATATCGGATTAGCGTTAATCGGCTTTTGAACAACCGGGCCCAATACTTTAAACAAAGTTGCCAACTTATAGTATACGTAACATTGTGTAAAAGTACTGTGCAATAAATTGTCGTCTACTCTTGTACGGTATACAGCACTGTTTTTCTACTACTTACAGTTCACAACAAAATATCTCATTCAGTCATTTCAAAGTTGTTACCGCTTCATACTTGGCCTCAATCATTTACAAAACTCCGTGTAAAAAAGCCATCCGCAGTTAACATTCTTTAATGCTGTAGTCGGTTCTCGCCAACTCCCTGTAAGGCGTACAAACCGATCGACTTATTTACATTTGTCTTTCTCGGTAAATTGTAACTACGGACTTAACTATTATAGATTGTAAGGGCTAGTTTTCTACCCACATGAACCATCTCAAATTGCCACAACCTGCTCCCGTCTGACCCTGTAGCTGAGTCGGTAGAGAGCGGTGATGTAACCCGAAGGTCGTGGGATCAATTCCCACCCTGGTCAGAGTTTTTCTCTGTCCTTGTGTGGGCCCATTTCCATCAGTAGGGCTAACGCTCACATGGTTCATATGGGTAGAAAACTAGCACTTCACATTACAGTCTATAATAGTTAAGTCTGTTGAAATATAAGTGCTACACGGCCAACGTTTGAGAAAACGTAACCCTTCCTTGAAATTGTAACTACGGCGTTATTTTGAATGGTGCTGAATCCTCAAACCACTTGTTTACAATCTCACGAACCTCGGACGGCAAAGGGCTCATTCCGTGAAGTCGAAGTAAGATCCAGGAGAAGTTGGGAATTTCATTTTAAAGTTTGCAATTTGGTTGTCTAATTCGCGGCGCAATTGGCTACTTCGTAACGTAGTATCCAATTTCTCTTCAGCTTAGAGTAGCTTTGTAGATGTCATTTCTTTACAATGATGACGGATTGATTCAAGGGTGGCCGCTTAATACAGGTAAAATAACAAAGAAAGACAAACATGGGACTGCCACAGTGTGGCCGCGGCCGCTCAATAGAGGTGGCCGCCTAATACAGGTAACAAATACAGCGTTTGTATGAGCGAAAAATCGGGACTTTGAAAACTGGTCGCTTAGTGGAGGGTGGCCCCTTAATACAGCTAGGGCCGTTATATACAGGTTCGACTGTAATTATATTAAACAATTCAGTATAGAATACATGTCTTATAATATAATATGAGTTTTGTGGGATATCAGTTGACTTTCTTGCTGGATAGCCAAGCAGCGTAACTCCATAAAGTGTACTGGGGTATCACCGGACGGTCAACCACCCAGGTATTAACCCTATCCAACATGATTTAAAGTTCGGCGGACAAACGGCAGTGTTCTCCCCAGGTATTTCAGGCCAGGCGGGCCGCCTGGCTTGATTCGTTGAAAAATCGTTGCCGCCTGGCTTAAAACAAGTGACCTTACGTAGTTCAACATCTAAAACTGGGATCCTGTCCATAATTAAAAAAAGAAAAACACTCAATAAAGATACTGAAGCATTGTCTAGAGTTTTCTCATTGTGTTTTCTCGCAATTGATAAGGTTTCAGCTCATTTACCCTTCCATGAAAGGTGATGAAACTTGTCGTCCGCTCGTTTCGTTGAACGGCAGCCGTCTTTCAGTTTGCCGTAAATTCAAGGGCACTTCACGGATATTACATGGAATACTGAACTCAATTCCCACGTGCGTGGAAGGTTGTCAAAAAATGGCGGCTTCGACAAACTCAGGATCCTCTGAACAGAAACGAAAAGCTAGTCAAAGCAAATTAAGTTCTTTTTTCACCCTGGAAAAGAGATATAAGAGTGTAAGTAATTTGGATGAAGAAGTTCAGCCTCGGGAAACAACACAAGGTCCGTCAACATACACAGATTCCAAACACCGAAAATCAGGGTTTGATCCAACGTGGCTGAAGGACTTCCTTGGCTCCTTAAGACTAACGAAGATGATAATACTAAATAGTGGTAGTGGTATGTTGTGCAAGTTGTGCAGAAAACACAATCAAAGGGCCTAAAGAGTAAGGCAAGGATGTGCTGTTTGGGTGGATGTTCCATGTTTTTAAGTTTTATGTTTTCCTAGACAGCATGACAATTCGCTCTTGCTATTTTTGTAAGTCTTAATTTTGTATGGTAGATTAAGCTTCCGACAGAATGCCCCCTGGCCTTCCCAAAATCCTGGGGAGAACACTGAAAACGGGAATCAGAGTTTTCCCTTGGGCAAGCCGCACCCTATTACACGAGATCGAGGCCATGTAGGCCAGCCAGCTATCCAGTCCAGGATGGCGTGCAAACGCTGAAATCGTATGGCATCACGATCGATACCCGACCGGAATGACACGATTAGCATGCGTTCCCCTTCGTCGAACGCAATAAATAAAATACTACTACCACACTTGCACCCCGGAGCTGTTTTTCGAATTTATTTCTAGCTAATGTTCACTACTGCAATACGACATTCGTGTCTTAGGATAATTATTATAGGAAATTCTTTTCGAATTTACAATCAAGTATAAAAATACCCCTAATTTCGTCTCTTGATTTAAGTGAAAATATGCACTGTCCAAGAGAGCTGCTGATCTGCCAAACGCTATTCTGACAGAACGGCAGCCAGCCCAAATAATCGGGCCAAGCTCATTTTTTTTTGCAAACAGAGAAAACTTCCCACCTTAAAAGAAGTCAGCATTGAATCCAAACTTGTGATAAAGTTCTGCACAAAGGGGTCGTTAACTTCGTAAAATGCAAACTCCTCCTGCCCAAAAAATTAAATCGAATTTTTCATACCATCAGGAAAGAAAGAACAAGGATCTTGAGCAAAGCGTTGAAACTAAAGACCGAAAAAAGTAAGAAGCAACCGTTCCCGTTCAGAAGGAAGTACTCCGAAGAGATTTCCGTCATTGTGGCCGCAGGGAAATTGAGGTGCAAACGAAGCAAAGAAGAAAACATGCTCTCGTACCGACTTCGCGCGGCCAGAATGGGTCAGTGCGGGAACGCTTGTTTCGAGACACCACTAAACACTAAATTGGTACCGAGGGAAACAGTTTATTTTGTTTCCCGAGAATCTGAAGTCATAGATTTTGCACTGTTGCCCGCTCAGAGACTTTTGGCGGGAAACAGCTTTATTGATAGATGTCATGTGACCTTGAAGTAACCAATGAGAGCGCCCGCTGTTGGGGGAAAAAATTCAGCTGTATAACAATTAAAGTTGTTTACTTTATATAATTTCATTAGAAAGCAATACCCACCTCGGATATGTTGTGGCTGGTTGAGTTGAAGCCATCTATCAGTGGTTTTAATCTTGGTATAACAGCCGTAGAGCACAGTTGATAAATTCCACCCTATAAATAATTCTAGAAATTTACAAAGCAGGCAAAAATGCGTGGCCACGGGATGTCCACACTTCGGGTTGGAAGTTGGAAGTAGCACTTTATTCGCGAATATGCCAATTCGCTCAATTTCTACAAAGCAGCCAGACTATTTTGCTGAATCTGACTTGAGAGGGACAGCAAAGGCTGCTCGGAAACAGAACTGAATTTCTACTAAGCTGCTGTGCGCAAGCTTTTGTTTGTTAAACAGAATTTGGTGATTTTAAGACAGTACCGCGAAAAGAATTGATGTAAGAAAAACCGCGCATATACACTGTTTTTACTTTGCTCATTACATTCAAGAATTTTCTTGATGACGTCAACATAATAGATGGTAAAGCCCCTATAATGGCAAGGTAACGCATGCGTAGGCAGTGCGGCCCAGTGGTGAGGGCATTTGCCTTGACCACTCGTTGGAGTTGACCCAGGTAAGTCCCTGGTTCAATTTCTCAGCTGCACTTGTAAACAGCCAACTGCATGGTTTGCCTCCGGCTGGTAAAGATTGTTAAAAGGTCGTTGTTCTGTTTTGTGGTTTCATTGGCCTTGGAAAGCCTCAATAGGGACTGGGGACTGTTTCTCGAAAATCCCGAAACTGTACGGGCCATTTTCGGGTGTCACAATTCCTTCTGTATCTCAAGAACAGAGAGGATTTAAGTCGTCAAATTTCACAGTCAGTTTGCTTTTTGCTACCTTGAAAACATGTTAAGAGATTAGCTTTCCAAAACAAGCGGTTGGCAGGTTCACAAATGGCTTTTTGGGCCCGAAAAGTTTTCGGGACTTTCGAGAAACGGGCACCTGGTCACTACGTATGTATGTATGTATGAAATTATCAGTGATCTTTGGATAGGAATAAAAATCAACTCTGCGGCGAGTATGAAATGCTTACCATCGCGGAGATGGGTCCTGAGAGATTGAGATCAACTAAGTTTAAGCGGAAGAGAAGAATCCTTAATTTTATTTTTTGAGATAACGCTGAATAACTATAGCTGGACCAAAATATTAACCAAAAACGAAAAACCACTAACTTGAAGTAGATCTTTGAAGATATTTGAGGTGTTCATCAAGTCCGCAAGGCAGCTCTGAAAAGGAAGACAAAAAAGTGATTTTATCTATGTATTATGAGCAACAGCTGATAAGGAATTTCTTATAAAGTTTCGCATTTTCTGGATTCTGCAAAGTCAACCCTTCATTCCCACGATCGAAACGTTCATTCTCCTAACTAGTACCACAGATTTCTTTGTTAGGCGGTCATGAGAATTTGGTGTGATATCAAGATCTCTTAAAATGATAACATTCTTTATTCTCAATACCTATCTGACTAACATTTCATTGCATTTGTGAGGAGAATTTACGCACCGATCACTCCTGGGATTATTTGATTGGATCTAAAATTTCGCTCCTCATTCTCCGCCGATCGAAATGGCCGTTTTCACACTAAAAGACGAACAAATCGTCCTTTGGTTTGGGCGACTAATGTGAATTCAAGACGACCAATTCCGCTAGTGTTGTCCAATGTAAATTCATAAAACACGGACAATGGACCCACAAACTGGATAAGTTTGAAAGCATGAAGAATAGCACTAAGTGTGGCTTGGTTACCATATTGAAACCTCTCATAAAACAGTCCATACCAGTTCCATTTCTGTGTGGTGGTTAATTTGTCGAGTTGTTCGTCTAACGCGAATTTAGGTCGGATTTAGGTCGACTTGTTCGTGTAGACAGACAAATTTCAGACGACTTTGTCGTCTGAAATCATCAGATCATTTGTCCGTCCAGACAATTGTTCGCCTTCTCGTGTAAAAACGGCCAATCAGACGTTAAATGGAAATCAGTTATACAGTAACTTACTCGCTTACAATGTTCCGCGGTAAGCACCGTTTTCAGGTACGTCTTTTGCGTTATGATTGAGTAATTTTAATCTTGTAAATGATTTGAACCCAGGGGTCATATACCTTTACACTTTGTACTTAATAGTTTATTTTTCTGATATTTTTTTCGTTTTGATCACTTTTCTCATTTTATATTAGGGTTCTAGGGCATGGGTTATCTTTTTTACAGCAGGGAAGGGTTAGGTGGTTTACCTAGTAGGGAACTCGTGTTCTCTTGTACGCCTACCCGCCTTTGGGAGAAATTGTTAATAACTACTTAATACCCGAGAGTGAGGTCGTTACAGCAAAATCCCAAACTGAGAGCTTGCCGCCTTGACCGCGCGACAGCGAGGTCAATAAAGCTTGGCAGAGGTTTGAGATTTTGCTGGTCGAGGTTATTAAGCTATTCATTATAAGGCGAACAGAACGGTTCTAAAGAAGAAAAAACTAATTTGCATAATCCATAATCGAATCTAAAGATGACTTTCGTTCCGTTTGTCGAAACTTCCTACGTAAAGAATTCTTCTCAAGACTGAACTCACCCGGAATATTGTACTTCACTCAGTTATGATAACTTTAATTTGATTATTCGCCTCTTTCGTGCGGATTCGCCAAAGAATCACAACGGACGCAACACTTTAAATGGATAAAGGGGTTTGGTTTCTAAAGAAACACTGGTGCTGCGTCTTTAGGAGAGTGAACCACAGAAATGGGTTTATCAACTGGAAGAGAAATCACCGTAGAGAAATTTGAAAGCTGACGTTTCGAGTGTTAGCCCTTAGTCAGAGTGAATTGCAACTTTCAAAGTTAAATTTTTTAACACTCAATTGGAAATAGCTCCATCTTCGATTATTAGAAACTATTTCAAGAGTTTCGGGGCTCGCTGCAAGTAAGACGCACCTCTAATTTCAGTTTGGAAGGTTCTGTAAAAGCAAGTTTTCTCTCACACTCAACCTGCAAAAGGAAGTCAGAAATATAAGACTCTAACGCAAGTTTTAAGCTAAAGAAATGATATTTCGAAAGTCATAAGAATAGCACGTGGCCCCTTATTTATACCTCTAGATCTTTCTTGAGCTTCTGAATATTATCGCTGCTAACCTCAAGGTTGTTCAGTGTAACCTAAGAGGAGATGAACAATTATTGTTGAAAATATAGGAACTTGATACACAAATTAATTGCTTACTAATATCCTGCGAACGGAAAACTCTTACCTCACAACAGCTTCAATCATGCATTCACAAGATTAAAACATTTAACTATTAAATCATATTATAATAAACCAACAAATTTCATATATGTAATGTAAAGTGTATGGCATATTTACCAGGCACCATACTTTGTTGAAGTCTGTTAGTACCTAACCGCCTTGATGAGCTTATGGCTATGTCCGGATGGACATATCTCTATTTCGTAAATATATATATTTTTATAACAAAATTGCCGTTGCCACTGTCGTGGTTGCTGTTGTTGATTAAAAAAAATCAAAACTACCGCAAATGGTATTCGACTTTTCACATTGTTGTGGAAATGTCGATGAGCGATACCATATTTATTGTGACTTCTGATACTTACAAGAAAAGCCTTCTTAGCGGCTGTATTCTCCGCAGTTGATGAATAACCAACTTGAATCTTGCCTTGAAACATTCCGGCGATATCAAGACTGAAAAAGGAGGAAAATTATTAAAACTATGTGAAAAGCTGAAAGGATTGACTCACAATGATAACATCATTACTGATTCCAAACTAACCTGCGATTAGGCCTTCTTTTCTTAAACAGCGGGCGCAAAAAGTATAGTTTTCGCGCACTCTATAAAGAATTTAAGAACGCCTGATCGTAGGTTACTGTAATTCCGCACCTGCACAGACTGAGACTGAGGATAAAAAGAATCCGCAAAAAGGAAGAACTGATGCACGTTTTTACCTGCCAGATGGAAAACCAGCCTTCAACCTCGAGGTCAAAACATCGCGATAATCGGACGACAGAAGAGCACTATGGGTAAAAAAAAGGGTGTATACTCAAAGTTAGAAAAGGAAAGAAAGCGACCGTTACGATGGAAGGTGAAACATACGAGGTATGTTCGTGAAGTCCTAGTGGCCAAGTAAATAAAACTTCCAGGAGTTCGACTCCTTCCTTATGCAAACCTTTTTATTTGTAAAGAAGGCATTCCAGTCATCACTGATGACTCGAATACAAACCTGAGTGTTCGTACGAGGAACAGGGAAATTTGGTTTTATCAAACGTGTTGATAAAGGTCGAACTACCACCGTGAACGATTTGGAAAGCTGACGTTTCGAGCGTTAGCCCTTCATTCGCTCTGAATAAAGAAGATAAAACCAAATTTTCCTGTTTCACTCTCCCACCGACTCAGCACCACAGTTTCTTTAGAAAATAGAAATGTGTTTACTGTTCCTAAGAGAAGTAGAACCAAATACTTCCAGTTACTACAAATTATAGTCAAAAGTATTGGAACACTTGCATTTTCAACTTGTACAGTGTCTTTCTGTCATCACCCCTGCATAACTGCCAAGTGATCCCCATAAAGGCAACCTCCATTCCGACAAGTGAGTAATTTTAAACCTTTGCAATCAAATTTGTTCGACAATTTGTTTCAAAAAAGTATTTGTATCGAAAAAAAAAATGAAATTTTGAATCACAGTGTATGTTCACTTTCACAAATTTCCCTGGCGCTGCCATCTTGAATAATTGTGACGTGTCATGGTTGTCCTTATTGTTTTCACACAAAGAGCTTTTGTTTTGACACAATATGGTAACCGTGACACGTCACAATTATTCAAGATGGCAGCGCACGGGACTGAATTTGAAAACCTAAACAAGCGTTTATTTTGAAATTCATTTGTTTCGGATACAAACGCTTTCATTGGAAAAAGGAAGAGCAATCAAAATTATTGTGATTGTAAACATTGCGTTCCGTGGTTTAAAGTTATTTCCTTGTTTTAGTGGAGGTTCCCTTTATTAAAGGCCCATACTTATGTTTACTTTAGGCCTTTAAGTTACACTGTAGAATTAGCAAAGGGTTTGGGCTGTTTCCACAATCTGAATTTGATGTTACCCGGATAAGATATACATTTCTGGACATGACCTTGAGTGAATACCTAAATTCTGCTCTGGGTCCGGGAATTTTG